>PYAF01000343.1:130558-181286 GCA_007407185.1 Glycine tomentella
TAGGAGCAAGGCTATTCAATTTTAAAGGAGAAAGCAAGGTATGGGGAAGTTTATGATAAGCCAAGTTTGAATATTAATTACATGAGGATTCTTACTTGTTTTCATAAGAAATTAAGCTTTGCATGCTAAGTGTTTGATGAAATGCCTCAAAGAGTTAAAGATTGTTAAATAAAATGATTATTAGAATAAGTGACTTGATTTTAGTTAATGAATGATGTTTTGAATGAATAACTTGAATCTAAGCTTATAGGTGAATATTAAGTGACTTAGGTTTATATATATATCATGACTATTTTTAAAGAAAAGTGATTGGAATTAAAGTTATATGTTTTGATACAAGTATTTTCTAAATCCTTGAACTTGCTTATTTATGCTAAGATTATATTGGAAGCATGTTTATCATATTGAACGTTATAAAGATTAATGGTTAAGTATAGCTTTCTTTAAAGTATTTTATAAAACAAGCTTTGCTTACCATGTGTTTGACGAAATGCTTCAAAGAGATAAAGATGGTTTAAGTGTTGTTATGTGGTAATAAATGGAGTTCATGTGTTGTTGAGTATTTCTATGAGTTTCTGTGAAATGAATGAGTTGCTAAGGGTTTGTGAATCTTTATGGATTTCGTGTGTTGCTATGAACTCTAAGTGGTTCTATGATTTTCGGTGTATGAGAAATGAGTGAGTTGTATGTTATATTGATGTTGAGAAAGTGACAAGAAATGATGTGATGAGACGAATGAGTTGTCATGCATAAATGAAACCATCTCATGAGTATCACTGAGAATTGTATGTCAGTTGGTTACTAGAATGAAATTCGTGCGTTCAGATGCGAGATGTCTGGGCTAGGGGGTGCTCTTGCAGTACAGACTCACTAAGCATGAAAGTGTTCGTGTAAGTGAGAACCTAGGAAACACTGGGGTACCCTGACTGATCGGATAAATTCTGGTAGGCCACTGACATGGGACTTGATATTACATGTTGATGAGTTTCATAGAGTTGTCATGTGCATATGCCCGGCGGGGGTTAATCCATGATATTGACCTCAAAAGGAGGATTGTCAGATAGCTAAACTGAGTCCATGCGTTCAGAGGAGTCTGAGCTAGGGGGTAATTGAGACAGTGAGGACCACACCACCATGATGATCACATAGGTGGAGGTGACATTCCTACGCGCCACTGGGCTACCCTGACTTAATGGATAAGTCCGTTCCACTGAGAGAGGGTGGGGCTGTCTTGACTATGGTACCATTTGAGAAGGTGATGAGAGAGTCATGCATCATATAAAGATTCATACATCATCTATGCATCTTATTTTATGAATGATATTATGACCATCTGTGTGTATATTCCTTTATTATGACCATCTGTGTATATATTCTTTTATTCAAACTATGTTTGTCATAAACTTACCCTATTTTGTGTCTATGGTTGACATCTGCGATGACCTCAATTTATTTGGGCAAGCAAAGGAACAGTAAAGCAGAGGATGATTGTGAAAAAGAGATGATGAAGATATTTTGATGACTTGTATTTTTGAACGTGTAACTTGAACTAGACTTTAGATCCGTCTGTATATTCTTTTGGACTGTATTATGGACTGTATTATGGATTGAGTTTAATTATTATGGACTTCGAACGAACATGATTACACTAGTGATGATGAATATCGTTCCTATGAATTATTCTAAGTAAAAAGAAAAAGAATTTTCCGTGAAATTTATAACCAAGATAATTCTAATGAAAATGGAAAAGAAATTTCATTCAAAATCAATAAAATACAAGATAGTAAAACGAGGTGTTACAAACTTCATCCAAAAGAGGTTGTATAGCTTTGGGCCATTTTTCTCCTTCCTCTTCAACATGTAAACAAAGAGAGTTAGGAATCATATAATAAAGAGGTTGTTTAGCCAATAACATTTTTTTGATTTCCTTTTCACTCAAGAACAAGCACTCTTTAATCTCATGATTTTTTTTCCTATCAATCTCTTTTTCTTTTGTAGGTGCAGTATTTTTTTCAAGTGCATTATTTTTTTCTAGCTCTTGCATTCTCTTTACCATTAAGAGATCATCACCCTCTTTGGTATCCACCAATGTAAGTTCTTCTTCCTTTTTACTTGAAGAACTTATTGATTCACTTGAAGAACTTGTTGAATCACTTGAAGAACTTGTTGAGTCACTCTTTATGTCTCCCTCCTCAAGCAAAATCATGGTTTTCTTGTTAGGACATTGAGAAGCAATGTGACCTTTACCAAGACACTCTAAACACTTGATATTTCTTGATCTTGTTGGAGTTGGTTCCACTATTTTTCTTCTTGAGCTCTCCAGCTTTTCTTCTTTATTTTTCACTTGAAAAACCTCCCTTTTAGGCTTGTCCTTCCAACTAGAAGTTGCAGCCCCATTGGTCTTGGGAAAGGAAACTTTTCTTCTTTTCATTTGTTGCTCCACCCTTTGAGCTTTGCGGACTAGCTCCTCAATTGTTGCATATGAGTGTAGCTCCATCATATCTTGAATTTCTCTATTCAAGCCATGAAGGAATCTAGCCATTGTTGCTTCTTGGCTCTCTACAATTTCAGCCCTTATCATCATCAATTCTATTTCCTTGTAGTAGTCATCAACACTTTTATACCCTTGGAAATGTCTTTGAAGCTTGTTGTGGACTTCCCTTGCATAATAAGTGGGGACAAATCTTCCTCTCAAGTATGCCTTTAAGTCATCCCAAGAATTTACTCTTTGCGT
This sequence comes from Glycine tomentella, assembly GCA_007407185.1. NCBI lineage: Eukaryota > Viridiplantae > Streptophyta > Magnoliopsida > Fabales > Fabaceae > Glycine > Glycine tomentella. The sequence goes on from PYAF01000343.1 coordinate 133,293, forward strand.
CCTCCCTCTCCCTATATCCATTTGAATTTGGTTCCACCATGTCAAAGCATAACCACCAAATTCTAGAGTTGCTAAAGTAACTTTCTTTTCTTCCTCAAATTGTTGGCATGAGAAAATTTGTTCTACTTTCAACTCCCACTCAAAATATTCTTCGGGATCATTATCGCCAAGGAATTTTGGAACTTTTATTTTCACTCCACCCAATCCTCCATTCCTCCCTTCTCTTTCTTCTCTCCTTACCCTCCAATCTTTCTCATTTCTATTTTCCCTCCTAGGATTGTATCTCCTATGTTCTCTTCTATTATTTTCTCTCCTATTCTCCCTCTCACTCCTTTCATCATAATAATTTCCTCCATGAGAGGAAGCATACTCACTCAACCTCCTACTACCATTATAAGCATCTCCATCCACACTTTCCATTGGTTGACTCCTTCTTTGTTTCCCCTCAATTTTGGCCTCCAATTCAGTTTTCAAGTCTTTCATTTGTTTTGTCATAGCTTTCATCAACCTAGAGGACCTAGGTAACAAAGCCTCTCCTCCACTTGAGTTCATCCTTCAAAAGAAATGGTTAGCAAAACACAAGTATATAAGAAAAATTCTCACCCCTCTCGAAGTGTTTATCACTCTCACTCGTGTTTGCACACTTTTTAGGCTCTTTCTATAATGTTCTGTCTTGCCTTTTTCCACTCTTATTCCTCTCTATAGTTCTTAAGCAAAAACCTCAAATCAAATCAAGCTTCTTTGCTATAGTGAAATAGGAACAATTCTAGGCTAGGCTCAAGAGTCCAAGAACAAGAAAACTCTAAGACAAAACTTTGAAATTTTAAGAGACAAGCAATAAAAGAATTTTTTTTTGGAAAAACACCACTCAAATGGAATTTTAATGGGACAACTCAAGGAACTATGGAAAGTATCAAATGCACAAAGGAATATGCCAAGTAAATTCAATTGCTAGAAGCTAAAATTTCATCTACTTTGCATGTCATACAAGCTCACTTGTTTTGTGGTTCAATGGAAATTTGAACTTATAGCCTTTGTATTTTTTATTTGCTTCTAAATTCTGTTTTTCTTTCACTTTTTCCAGCTACTAATGAATAATTGCTTTGGCTGTTGTATTTTTCTTTTGCTTTTGATTGTTTCTTAACAAGATTTTTGTAAGCTTTTGTTTTTATTTTGCACAAGTTCAAGAAATCTTTAAAGAAAAGATGAATCTCCAAAATATGTTGTATAACAATTGTAAAATTTGCTTCTAACAATTCAATTCAGTTTAGGCATGAGAGTAGAATCAAAACAAGTGGTCATACAACACAACACTACAAACAAACAAAAATTGACAAGAATCAAGACTAGAAAATTAGAAAAATATCAAGGACACATGAAGAACGAAGACATGAAACCACATGGAACTTGAAGAAAGACACTAGGGTTATGTGGTAGATCAATAAACAAGACTAACCCACCAAGGATTTTAACAAAAACACAAGAACATAAAGAAAAAGAAATAATTCTCAGATTTTCATTTTGTAGAAAATTTACCTTTGAAGTTGAATTTTGAAGAAGAATTTCACAAGGATTAGGCTCTAGATACGACTTAATGTAATGATTGACCCATTAATCATAAGTTTTCCCAAATCTTCCTTGCATTGAAACTCTAACTTCAAGATTTCTTCAGGGACACAAGATTGTCCAGAATTTAGAAATGGAAAGTGGGGAAAAGGTTAGGGATGAAGGTGAATGGCACCATGGAAAAGCTTTCCAATAAGCCTAGGAAGAATCGCCACAATAGCTTGAAGCTATTGATAAGAAACATGAGGTTCTCATATAAGAACAAGAGAGAAATCTCTTTCACACGAACTTTCCTTTCATTCACTTAGAAAAATGGAGTTCCCTGTTACATTCAGTTGAAAGCTTTATATACAAAACGAAAATAACTGCCTGTAATCGATTATTTCGTCCACGTAATCGATTATTTTGTCCAAATAATCGATTATTTCGACCAAGTCATCGATTATTTTGTTCTTAATCTTCTGGAAACAGATGATGAACCAAATAATCGATTATTCCGCTATGTAATCGATTAAAGCAGAGCTATTTATCATTCTGAGGCTTATGTAATCGATTATCACAGAAGTCTTCCTTTTTCCAAAAAGCTATGTAATCGATTCCAGTCAATGGTAATCGATTAAAGCAGAGTTAGCTTTGTTTCTGTGTTTAACTAAACTCGTTGTAATCGATTACGAGCTTATGGTAATCGATTACAACAGAAAGTATGTATTTTCTAATTTTTACAAATTCCCTTCTAACAAGTGCTGGAATTTAATGAATTAAATTGGACTCGGGACATCAAAATGCAGCTCTTGTCATCCTTGAGTTGATGTGGCTCTTCATACTTGTCCAAGTTAGCTTGGATGTGATCTTGAAGTGCTTGAATCCTAGCTCTTGTCATTGGTCCTTTAAAGCTCACCAAAGGAAGTGCTTCAAGCTCTCCTTCTAGACCTTTGGCTAGGGATGGACCTCCATCATACCCTTCTTCTTGAAAAGAACTTGTCCTCAAGTTTGCTTCCTCATTTGTACCTACATCATACAAAGAAAGATCACAAATATTGAAAGTATTACTCACACCATACTCACTAGGCAACTCAAGTTTGTAAGCATTGTTGTTGATCCTCTCCAAAATCTTGAAAGGTCCATCTCCTCTTGGTTGAAGCTTGGATTTCCTTTCATGAGGAATCTATCCTTCCTCAAATGAAGCCACACCAAATCTTCTTCATTAAGGATTACTTGCTTCTTGGCAATCCATGTAGTCTCACTACTTCCTTGAAGAAAAGATTAGCTAGTTCACAAGCATCATCACTCTTGTGACAAGGAATTAAGTGTGCCATCTTTGAGAACCTATCAACAACAATAAAAATATACATACTCCTTTCCCCTGTTGGATCTTGGAAGACCAAGCACAAAATCCATAGAAATATCAACCCAAGGGGAGTTAGGAATAGGCAAAGGTGTATACAAACCAAGAGGCATTAATCTTGATTTAGCTTTATGACAAACAATGCATTGAGAAACAAGCTTATGCACATCATGCCTCATTTTTGGCCAAAAGAAATGTTCATGCAAAATAGCCAAAGTTTTATCCACACCAAAGTGCCCCATTAAATTATTCTTATGTGCTTCCTTAATGAATAGTTCTCTCAAAGAGCTTTTAGGAACACATAGCTTCTTTTCCTTGAACAAGAAACCATCATGTCTAAAATATCCTTGATGAGCCCCTTTTTCACACAATGCAAAAATTGACAAGAATCAAGACTAGAAAATTAGAAAAATATCAAGAACACATGAAGAACATGAAGAACATGAAGACATGAAATCACATGGAACTTGAAAAAAGACTCTAGGGTTATATGGTAGATCAATAAACAAGACTAGCCCACCAAAGATTTTAACAAAAACACAAGAACATAAGGAAAAAGAAAGAATTCTCAGATTTTCGTTTTGCAGAAAATTTACCTTTGAAGTTGAATTTTGAAGAAGAATTTCACAAGGATTAGGCTTTGATACCACTTGATGTAATGATTGAACCCATCAATCATAAGTTTTCCCAAATCTTCCTTGCATTGAAACTCTAACTTCAAGATTTCTTTAGGGACACAAGATTGTCTAGAATTCAGAAATGGAAAGTGGGGAAAAGGTTAGGGATGAAGGTGAATGGCACCATGGAAAAGCTTTCCAATAAGCCTAGGAAGAATTGCCACAATAGCTTGAAGCTATTGATAAGAAACATGAGGTTCTTACACAAGAATAAGAGAGAAATCTCTTTCACACGAACTCTCATTTCACTCACTTAGAAAAATGGAGTTCCCTTCTGGAAACAGATGATGAACCAAATAATTGATTATTCCTCTATGTAATCGACTAAAGCAGAGCTATTTATCATTTTGAGGCTTATGTAATCGATTACAAGTTACTGGTAATTAATTATCACAGAAGTCTTCCTTTCTCCAAAAAGTTGTGTAATCGATTACAGTCAATGGTAATCGATTAAACCAGACTTAGCTTTGTTTCTGTGTTTAACTAAACTCATTGTAATCGATTACAAGCTTATGGTAATCGATTACAACATAAAGTATGTGTTTTTCTGATTTTTACAAATTGCCTTCTAACAAGTGCTGGAATTTATTGAATTAAATTGGACTTGGGACATCAAAATCCAGCTCTTGTCATCCTTGAGTTGATGTGGCTCTTCATACTTGTCCAAGTTAGCTTGGATGTGATCTTGAAGTGCTTGAATCCTAGTTCTTGTCATTGGTCCTTTAAGGCTCACCAAAGGAAGTGCTTCAAGTTCTCCTTCTAGACCTTTGGCTTGGAATGTACCTCCATCAGTCCATAACCAGATATTGTTTCCTACATACAACATGATTAGTGAACAACTCTTACGTCTCTCTACCCTGCATGCTTTTGGACATCCCTCTATTCCTTCTGTGGATGCCTCCACCCTTGTCTCCTACTCTTCTCATCGTGGTGACCGCGGCGGGGGCCGTGGCGGCAGAAGTCGCCCTTGTTGTAATTATTGCAACCGCTATGGCCATGTCGAAGCTGAATGTCGCACCAAAGTCCGAGAGCAGTCAAAGACGGCTAATGTGGCCCAGGTCGCCGCTCCTGCCGATGTTACTATTTCCACCAATGAGTATCATGATTTCCTCCAGTTCCGAGCAGCCCAACAATCTGCCTCACCTACTACCACCGTGGCTTACTCTGGTAATCCTATAGCCTTTGTCTCTCAATCTTCCACCCTTGGACCTTGGATCCTTGACTATGGTGCTTCTGATAATATGACTGGTAACCAATCTTTTTTCTCTCTGTTGTCCTTTTTCGACTCCTTGCCTTCTGTCACTCTTGCCAATGGCTCTCATATTAAAGTTCGTGGCATTGGTCAAACTCACTGATAGAGTGATTTTAGTTAAATTTTTGTCTATCATTCTTAGCTTGTTTGACCTCTTTTGGACTTGTATTTTTCCATTCTAATTCAGTTTTTGGCCTAGACAAGTAAGTGGGCTTAATTGCTAATTGTAGCGTATTTTCGGATTTTTGCTCACTTAACGTATCTGACTTGTGCAGGGCCTATAGAGTTCTACCAATCTCCGAATGGAGCATTCTAGGAGTCCCTGGAAAGATAACGAAAGGATCTACAAGTTTGCTAGAAATAGCCCGAGGCCAATTCTGTCATTTTGAGGATCATTTTGAGTTTCGAAGTTAGCACCTCTGCACTTGTAATTTTGGGCTGCAAATTTGATTTTCATGGTTGTAAATAGTAAATAATTAGATTGTTGGGTTTGTTTATGGCCCATTCTATTTTCAGAACTTAGCACTAATATATTAGTGACTTTAGTGAAAACTTAGACAGCACTTTACAATTCAATAAACAAGTTTTACATTTTTTTTCTTTAGTTTTTAGAATCAAAAGCTTGTTCTTCATTTTCTCTCAAGTGTTCTTTGTTGTTCTTCATCTTCTTCATTTCCATTTTGCTATTCTTCCATTTTTCTGCACTTACTCCATGGGGCTTTCCTTGGTGATCATCATGGAAGGCTAAACCATTAATCAATCCAAGGATCCATCTCAAGCAAGAGAAGAATTGGAGTTCCGGTTCGGTATTTCGAATTTTACTTGAATGTTCACCTTCTTCTTCAATTTCTATTATGTTTTCATGATTATGAATGCATTTAGGATTGAAAGTGAATTAGGATTATGGATTCATGTCTTAATTTCAAATGATAATCACAAGATTAATTGAATGATAATTCAGTTAGGGTTGTGGTTTCAATTAATTTAGGAGTAGAATCGATTGAACTGCTTCTATTGAGATTGAATGAATGTTCATGTTAGAATCAACTTATGGGAATGATGATGATTCAAATAGCTTGGGTTGGTGAATTGGATTGATGCTTTCTAATCTATTTTACTTTACTCCTTGATAATTTTGTTAATTTTTGCATTGTTCTTTAATTTTAGTTTGTGTTCTTGCATGTTATACTTTACCCATACCAACTGATTGACAAAATCCCCCCTTATTATGACCAATGATTTGAAGCTAGAACCATATTGATCGTGTCTCTGAGTCGACCTAGGTTAGCTCTGTGCTGCAGAATTAGCTTAGTAAAATTGTTTTTGATGCGTCTCGACAAAGCATTATCACTCACCCACTTCCTCACCTTTCTTTGAACTCTATTTTATTTGTTCCTGTGTGTCCCTTTAATTTAATTTCCACTTGCAAGCTCACTTGCTCTCTCAATTTCTCTGTTTTATTTGTTAATAACTCTGTTCTTATTCAAGATCGGCGTACCGGATGGACGATTGGAGCAGGACATGAAGCTGGGGGATTGTACCACCTTTCACCATCTGTTGCCTGCGTCTCTAGTACCTCTCCTGATCTTGCCCACCAGCATCTCGAACATCCCAACTTAGACAAATTACGTCTTTTAGTACCTAGTCTTTCTACACTTACATCCTTCCAGTGTGAGTCGTGTCAATTAGGAAAGCATGTTCATTCTTCTTACAGTCCACGCGTCAATAAAAGTGTTGTGTCACCTTTTACTTTAGTTCACTCTGACATTTGGGGTCCTAGTCGAGTCTGTTCATCTTTAGGCTTTTACTATTTTGTGATATTTATTGATGATTTTTCCCGTTGCACTTGGGTGTTCTTAATTAAAATTCGCTATGATGTTTTCTCTTTTTTTTCAAGCTTTTTTAATGAAATTAATGATCATTTTGGGACGCCTATTAAAACCTTATGCACTGATAACGCTAGGGAATATTTATCCTTCCACTTTCAGTCATTTCTTGCCTTACAAGGAATTATTCATCAGATAACATTTGTTGACACACCACAACAGAATGCTGTGGCTAAACGGAAAAATCGTCACCTAGTTGAAACGGCTCGCACCCTCAAACTTCACTATAATGTCCCTCTCCGCTTCTGGGGTGATGCGCTTCTTACTGCCTGTTATCTCATCAACTGCTTGCGTTCGTCCTCAGTAATTAGACTCCGTACTCCCTTATATATCCTCAACAGGACATCTATCTTGTTCCTCTCTGTGTCTTTGGTTGCACTTGTTTTGTTCATGACTTTAATCCGGGTAAAGATAAACTTTCTGCCAAGTCTCTTAAATGTATTTTTCTGGGTTATTCTCGTCTCCAGAAAGGATACCATTGTTTCTGTCCTCTACTTAAATGGTATCTTGTTTCTGCTAATGTCACTTTCTTTGAGTCTACCCCTTTCTACTCTACTCCCACTGCTCCTTTGGATCTGCATGTTCCGCCTGTTGTTCCAGCTCCAGTAGTCATCCTGCCCCCCCACTCGTTACTTATCAGCACAGACCACCGGTGCTTCCACCTACTGGTCCCCCAACATCATCTGCTACTCCAACGCTCATCCACCGCCGTTGCCTGAGTCTGGGCTTTCTTTTGCCCTTCACAAAGGTATTCGGTCCTACCGCAATCCTAATCCTTTATATGCTTGTGCTCTTTATTATGATCATTTGTCTCCTTCCTATTTTTCTTTTATAACCTCTTTGGATTCTGTGTCTATCCCTAAGTCTACAGGTGAAGCCATGAGTGATCCCCGTTGGCAACAGGCAATGTTGGATGAAATGGGTGCTTTTGAGGTAAGTGGTACCTGGGGCTAGTTCCATTGCCTCCTGACAAAACTACAGTCGGTTGTCACTGGGTTTATACAGTGAAGGTTGGATCGGATGGCAATATTGATCGCTTCAAAGCTCGCTTGGTGGCTAAGGGCTATACTCAGATCTTTGGCCTCAACTATGGCGACACCTTTTCCCTCGTGGCAAAGATCACTTCTGTTCGTCTTTTCCTTGCTATGGCTGCCATCCGCCATTGGCCACTTCACCAGCTGGACATTAAAAATTCCTTCCTGCATGGTGAGTTGCATGAAGAGGACATGGACCAGCCCCCCGGTTTCAGTGTTTCTGATGGTGCCCCTTTGGTCTGTCGCCTTCGCCGCTCTTTTTATGGCTTGAAGCAATCTCCCGTGCCTGGTTTGGTCGCTTAAGCTCCGCCTTACTTAAGTTTGGTATGACCCATTCTGAGGCTGACCACTTTTTTTTCTTACTCCACTCTTCCTCTAGACTGTGTATTTATTTAGTTGTCTATGTGGATGACATCGTTATCACTGGTGATGACTTTGATGGTATCCACCGACTCAAGTCGTTCATAGTCAGTTTTAGACCAAGGATTTAGGTCCGCTCAAATATTTTCTTGGCATTGAGGTTGCTCAATCCACCTCTGGCATTGCTCTTTCCCAGAGGAAATATGCTCTGGACATTCTCACCGAGACTGGTATGCTTGACTGCCGCCCCAGTGATACTCCTATGGACCCGAATATCAAGCTTCTTCCGGGTCAGGGGGAGCCACTGGAAGACCCGGGAAGATATCGCCGACTTGTTGGTAGACTTAATTATCTTACTTTCACCAGGCTAGACATCTCATTTGCAGTAAGCGTGGTAAGTCAATTCCTCAATGCTCCTTATGATAGCCATTTGGATGTTGTCATGCGTATTCACAGATGCATCAAGAATGCACCTAGTTGCAGACTCCTATATGAAGACAAAGGTAATGCCAAAATTGTCTGTTACTCGGATGCTGATTGGGTAGGATCACCATCAGATAGGAAATCCACTTCTGGCTATTGTGTTCTCATTGGAGGAAACTTGATCTCATGGAGAAGCAAGAAACATAATACCATTGCTAGATCTAGCGCTGAAGCTGAGTATCGCGCCATGGCAGCTACTACATGCAAAGTTGTATGGCTTCGGCAACTTCTCCAACAATTACACTTTGGAGACACTCGGGACACTAAGCTCATCTGTGACAATCAAGCTGCCCTTCACATTGCATCTAATTCGGTCTTTCATGAGCGAACTAAACACATAGAGATCGACTGTCATTTTGTGAGAAAGAAAGTGCTTTCGGGAGAAATCACCACTAACTTTGTCAACTCCAGTGAATAACTGGCAGATATGTTCACTAAATCTCTCAAAGGGTCTCGCGTTGATTATATTTGTAACAAGATAGGTACATATGACATATATGCTCCAGCTTGAGGGAGAGTGTTAATGATATGATTTGATTTACTGTAAATAGGGAAACTAGGAAATATGGAATATATCTCTCTAGCTAATTTTTAGGGATTTAATTTCTTTTTGTAATTACTCCTTTGATTATAAATAGAGGCTTAGTGTGATCATTCTTGATACACAACATTACAAAAATAATACTCTTACACCTCCAAACCCTACACCGGAGCAATGATAGACACCAAACACGAGCTCCAAGCGAACCTAGGGGCAGAGAAGAAGTTCTTACCTGATAGGTCAAAAACCCGCAAGGGAAGAAATCAAAATAGAAATTTAAAAATCTTGGATTGCCTTCCAAGTAATGCTTGTTTAACGTCACGAGCCTGACACCGACCCTTCAAAGTTCAGGTGAAATTAATAGAATGGAGATTGTATTCCTCTCCACTTTTCCTCTATAATATAATTTTAGTCTGCCACCATTGACCTTAAAAGGTCTTTCAGTATCTAGAGGAGATATCTCGACTGTCCCATATGGAAACACTCTTTTCACAACAAATGGACCAGACCAACGAGATTTGAGTTTACCTGGAAATAACCTCAATCGAGAATTATACAATAATACTTGTTGTCCTGGTTCAAATTCTTTTGGATGAATCTTTTTATCATGCCATCTTTTGGTTTTTTCCTTATAAATCTTAGCATTTTCATAAGCTGCTAACCTAAACTCATCAAGCTCATTCAATTGTAATAGCCTTTTCTCACTGGCTTTTGAGAGTTCAAAATTTAAAACTTTACTAGCCCAATTAGATTTATGCTCTAATTCAATAGGAAGATGACATGACTTACCATACACCAGTTGGAATGGTGACATACCTATTGGAGTTTTGAAAGCTGTCCTATAGGCCCAGAGTGCATCATCAAGTTTTAGTGCCCAGTATTTCCTAGAATTCCCCACTATTTTCTCCAAGATTCTTTTCAGCTCTCTATTGGAAATCTCCACTTGCCCACTTGTCTGGGGATGATATGGTGTAGCTACTCTGTGAGTAACCCCATATTTAGTAAGCAAGCTTGCAAACTGCTTATTGCAAAAGTGAGTCCCTCCATCACTTATGGTGGCCCTTGGCACTCCAAAGCGGGTGAAAATATTCTTCTGCAAGAACGATACAACCACTTTCGCATCATTTGTAGGTAGAGCAATAGCCTCCACCCATTTAGACACGTAATCTACAACAACTAAGATATATTGATTGGAATATGATTTAGGGAAGGGTCCCATAAAATCAATTCCCCAGACATCAAATAACTCCACTTCTTGAATGTTGTTGAGTGGCATTTCATCCTTATGAGATATATTTCCCGTTCTCTGACAATTGTCACATTTTTCTACAAAATCTCGTGCATCTTTGAAGAGTGTTGGCCAATAATAACCACTTTGCAAAACTTTTTGGGCTGACCTATTTCCTCCAAAATGTCCTCCGTAGTCCGAAGCATGACAATGCCAAAGAATTTTAGGTACCTCTGTTTCATTTTCACATCTGCGAATAACACCGTCAGTACATTGAAATAAAGGAATGGGTTATCCCAAAAATACCTCTTTGCATCATGAAGGCATTTTTTTTTCTGTTGCCAATTAAGATCCTCAGGCATCACACATATAGCTTTATAGTTTGACATTTCCGCAAACCATGGGATGATTTGAACTGGCATCACTCTCTCATCAGGAAAATACTCATTAATTTCTAGTTCTGGTCCATCTTGCAAAGTCTTTTCTTGAATCCTTGACAAGTGATCAGCTACTTTATTCTCGACCCTAGATTTATCTTTGATTTCCAAGTCAAATTCCTGAAACAAAAGCATCCAACACAACAAGCGTAGCTTTGCATCCTGCTTAGTCATCAAATATTTAAGAGCCGCATGGTCAGTGAAAACAATAACTTTAGAACCTACTAAATAAGACCTAAACTTGTCTAATGGATATACTACAGCTAGCATTTCTTTTTCTGTTGTGGCCTAATTAACTTGTGTCTCATTTAAAATCTTACTAGCATAATATATCACATGTAAACGCTTATCTTTGCTTTGTCCTAAAGCAACACCAATGGCATAATAACTTGCATCACACATAAGCTCAAATGGTAAATTCCAATCAGGGGCCATTAAAATAGGTGCAGTAATAAGCTTATTTTTCAACACATTGAATGCGTTAAGGCAAGTTTCATTAAAACAAAATTCTGCTCCTTTTTCAAGTAAGTGGCCTAGAGGCTTTGCAATTTTTGAAAAGTCCTTGATGAACCTCCTGTAAAATCCTGCATGACCTAAGAAACTCCGCACACAGTTAACATTAATAGGAGGAGGAAATTTTTCAATTAGCAATAATTTAGCTCTATCAACTTCTATTCCTCTTTCAAAAATTTTATGGCCTAAAACAATTCCATCACGAACCATGAAGTGACATTTTTCCCAATTTAAAATTAAATTTGTCTCTTGGCATCTTTTCAACACTTTAGCTAAATTAATTAAACATGAATCAAAACAAGAGCCAAAAATAGAAAAATCATCCATAAATACCTCTAAATCTTTTTCTACCATATCAGAGAAGATAGAAAGCATACACCTTTGAAATGTCGTGGGCGCATTGCATAGGCCTAATGACATTCTTCTGTAAGCGAACACTCCAAATGGACATGTGAAGGCTGTTTTCTCTTGGTCTTCCGGTGCTACTGGAATTTGATTGTAGCCAGAATATCCATCAAGGAAGCAATAATAAGCATGCCCTGCCAATCTTTCTAGCATCTGATCCATGAATGGAAGTGGAAAATGGTCTTTTCTTGTGGCATCATTGAGTCTTCTGTAATCTACGCACATTCTTCATCCTGTGATCGTTCTAGTGGGAATTAATTCATTATTATCATTGTGAACCACGGTCAACCCACCTTTCTTGGGAACAGTCTGAACTGGACTCACCCATGCAGTGCCTGAAATTGGGTAAATCATGCCTGCATCCATCAACTTTACCACTTCTTTTCTGACGACCTCTTTCATGGTAGGGTTAAGTCTTCTCTGAAGTTGCCTCACTGGTTTTATATCATCTTCCATCAAGATTTTGTGAGTGCAAAAAGAAGGATTAATTCCCTTCAAATTAGAAATAGACCACCCAATAGCAGTCTTGTGTTCTTTGAGCACCTTGAGTAATTTCTCTTCTTCAATTTTAGACAATCCTTTATTGATGATGACAGGATATGTCTCTTCCTCACCCAAGAACACATACTTTAATTTTTTGGGTAATTCCTTCAGCTCTAATTTTGGTGCTTCATTTGTGACATCATCTTGTTTCTTCTCCAATACTTCTATTGCAACTTCCAGCTCTTCTGGTGGAGTGTCATTGCCTCTAATCTCCATCTCCTTTGCAAGCTCTTGATCAATTGATTTCTCTGTATGCACTAACATATCTAATACATCAATTCTGAAACAATCATTTTTGTCAATAGGATTTTTCATTACATCAAAAACATTAAAAGTAATAGATTCATCATCCATTCTAAGTTCCAACTTCCCTTTTTCTACATCAATTAGAGCTCTAGCTATGGCTAAGAATGATCTACCCAAAAGAAGAGGTATTTCACTCTCACCTTCCATATCCAAAACTATAAAATCAGCTGGAAAAATAAACTTATCCACTTTAACCAGAACATCTTCAATGACTCCAGTTGGCTTCCTCAATGAACGATCTGCAAGCTGAAGAGAAACCATGGTGAGCTTTAATTCTGAAATTCCTAGGGATTTGCAAACTGACAAGGGCATCAAATTGATGCTTGCTCCAAGGTTGCACAATGCTCTCCCCACATTGATGTTTCCTATTGCAATTGGAATATTGAAGCTACCTGGATCTCTAAGCTTGGGTGGAAGCTTTCTTTGTATTATAGCACTGCACTCTTCAGTAAGTGCGATAGTCTCAAATTCCTGCAACTTATGCTTTCTAGACAATAATTCTTTCATGAATTTAGCATAGTTAGGCATGTTAGCTAAAGCTTCAGCAAAAGGAATATTAATTTGCAATTTCTTAAACATATCTAAAAACCTGTTATATTGTTGTTTTTGAGCTTGTTGCTTCAACTTCAATGGGTATGGTGGTTTCTCAAAGCGAGAGAAATCCATAGCTTTCTTAGGAATTGACACAACTGGCTCCTTGTCTTTATCTGTGCATGTTTCTTCTTCTGCATTTTGCTCAACAATTTTAACTGTATCATCTCCATTCTTCTTTTGCACCACCTTTGGCTTTTCTTGAGGTGCAACTAAGACTTCGCTTCTTGTAGTAATTGCCTTTACATGCTCCCTTGGGTTAATAATATTGTCACTAGGGAACTGCCCTTGAGACCTTTCAGCTAGTTGCTTTGATAATTGGCCAATCTGGTTTTCAAGATTTCTGATAGAAGCATCTTGATTTTTGTGATGAGCTCTAGTCTCATTGATGAAGGCACTGGTAGCTTGGATGCGCTCATTGGTGGTCTTAGATAGTTGCAACATGACTTTCTCCAATTCTGATGGCTCCTTAGGTGATGGGTGGAGGCTGCAAATAATTGTTAGATTTGTAATCTAATCCTCCTCCCTGAATTCTCATCTGAAAATTATTACCCATAGCATTGTTTTGATTTCTCTGAAAATTCTGCTGGGGCCTTTGATCATACCAGAGTCCATTTACCTGAATTGGGTCAGCTCCTACCAGGGTAGGACATTCATTAGATTCATGTTCTCTTTGGCAATACTCACAGATAGATGGTTGTAGTCTGCTTGATGAAACTTGAGCTGCAAACACTTGGAGCTTATCGATTTTCTCATTCAATTTAGCTAATTGTTGGGATAAAATTTTTTGTTCAGCTAACATTGCATCACTGCCTCCCAGTTGAATAAATTCTCACTTTGACTGAACGGTAATGCTTTCATTCTCATTACAGGCTAATGAATCAATCAACTCATAAGTTTGAGCTGTTGTCTTTGATCTAATTGAGCCTCCAGCTGCAACATTCACAATAAGCCGTGATTCACGTGTCATTCCATTAAAAAAAAATGCGTACCTTTATCCCAACTGGCATGTCATATTTCAGACATCTCCGAATTAGCTAGGCTGCACATAATGTCTCTTTCCCTTGCTGAGTGAAATTGGTTATTTCATTCACCAATCTATTGTATTTTTCCATGGAAAAATATTGAGAGAAAAATTTAGCAACCAATTCCTCCCAAGTGGTGATACTATTTGAAGTTTGTCTGTCCAACTATCGGAGAGCCTTTCCTTTAACAACAAAAGGAAATAACCTTAATCTGATTGCATCATCTGTCACCCCTTGATGTCTGATAGTGTCACAGATCCTCAGAAATCTGTCAACAAAATCATGACGGTCCTCATCATCTTCCCCACCAAACTGACTGTGTTCCACCAGGGTAATTAATGATGGATGAATGTCAAAATTATTAGCTTGAACTGGTGGTCTGACTATGATGGAGTTTGGTCTAGTGAAAAGTGGAGCCAGAATATCCTCCATCAATTCATCGTCTGATCTTGGCTGATTGTTGACTCTGTCAGCCATCTCTAATTCAAATTCAAAAGTTGAACTAGAATCAGAATTTTATGCTTTTCTTCTCTGTCTGGCTAGTTTCCTGTTCCTCTTAGCAGCCTTTTCTATTTTAGGATCGTACTGTAGGTGATCAGGATTAACTACACCTCGCATAAACTCAGAGAAACAATGTAATAACAAAAGTAATTCCAATCTTAAAGATTAAAGCTACTATAAAATTGCCGTTTTCAATCCTCGGTATACTCTACTTACACTTTATTACTTGTAACGATCGGTATACTTGCCAAACACGCAAGATGTTTTTGGCACCATTGTCGGGGATTGAAAACGCCAATTTTATCGCAACTTGTTATCTTAAAATTGGAATGACAAATAATAGGTTTTTAAAGAGAATATTATTGTATTTTGGAATTGAGAAAATTTAATAACTGAATTAAAAATTAATAAAAATTCAAAAGCAATATTAATTAAGAGTTACGTAGTGATGAGGAAGAATTGTGGTCAGAGCACATTCACCTTTGATCCCTACCTTTTGTATTTGAATTGGTTACTAATTTCAATTATTCTAATTGCTCAGATGATGTATTATTACATAAATTAGTTAAATCCTAATTCCTTAGTAATTTAACCCTTTAACCCAATTAGAAATCCTAATTCCATATTAAATTAAGCATTAAGATAATACATCAAACAGCTCTACAATCATACATCCCTATCCCTAGGTAACGTAACAACTGTTATTTTACCGCTTTCAGAAATTAGAGCTCCAACATTCCTATTATAAACTCTAACTCTTAGAACCTTACTAGATTGATCAAGTCTAATGATGCAAAACTAAATGAAGAACAAGGTAAAACAAAACAATCATAATAATTTATATCAATACCAATCCAATTACAGAGGAGTTCACATTGATTTTGGCTCTAACCACAATAAAGAAGGCTAGCCAGATATGCTCATATCTAACCTTAAGCACAAAATTAGCATGTACCTTGTAATAACCCTAAGTTATGGCGTGGTTGGCGCCATACCCCCTTCGCGCGGGGATTCGCATCAGAAAACCTGATTTTTGGTGTGGCGCAGGTCGCGCCAGGATTGGCGCTGGCAGCGTCAGACCCTTTGGCTATGGCGCTGATAGCGCCAGGACGGCGCTGGTGGCGCCATAGGTTCGGCCAGTTCACGTTGAGGGCGTGGCTATGGCACTGAAAGCGTGGGTTATTCGAGAGGTTGGCGCGGATGGCGCCAGGGGCCGCGCGGATCGTGCCATAAGTGCCCTGGAAAACCAAGTTTCACTGGAATTCCACGCGGCCAGCGCCAGGGGTGGCGCGGATGGCGCCACAGGTTCTGGAAGTTGACGCTGGATGCGTGGGAGTGGCGCTGGTGGCGCCACATAAACCACCATGTTGGCGCGGATAGCGCCAGAACTGGCGCGGACCGCGCCAGAGCTCGGGCAGGCAATATATCAGAGGGCAGTCACGTTTTTGAGAAGAAGAACTTCTTCTTCTTCTTCCTTCCTTCTGCCCCAGCCTCCATTTCTGATGAAACCAAGCTTCCTTGGACCTCATATGCTAGCCTAAACACATTCCTGTGACCTAGAAACGTGTTTTAACCTATTGAGAGCTAAAATCCTTCATCATTTCCTAAGATTTGAGCAAAATCCATTCCCTCAGAGAAACCTCTGAAACCTGGGTGTTGGTGAGAACCAAAGGCACAGAACGGACTATTGAGCTTAGGAAAGCTGTCCTCCAGCCTTTTAGGTCACCACTGAGGTAAGAAACGTAAGTTTCTCCGGTTGATTTATGATTTGGGAAATTTCTGGATTTTGTGAGTTATGTTGATCTGGGGCTAGAATTGGCCCAGAGTTCTGTTGAGAAACTTGTTTAGAACTGTCTAGTGATGAAGGAATAGCTTTCAGTTTTTGTATTGGTGAATTTTGAATATTGGCTCGGTGAGTACATGTGTGACTGTGGTAGGGTCACCTGTGGTTGATTTTCTGACCTGCTAGAGCCTACATTGAGAGACCTTGTGTGGTCTGTGAGAAGCCTAGTGAGGGCTGAGACTGATTGAACCCTAGGATAGGGGATTCTGTATATGATATGTTGTGTTAAATATCTATGAACTGGTTTTGATATTGAATGTCCCTTGAATAGGGCGTGATTCTGTGACTATTGGTGGCGGGAGCCACAAACCAGGGCAGGAACTGCAGACTGATACCTTGCCAGGTAAGTTCTGAGTCCCTGGGGATTGATTTCCATTTGGTTGCACACCACACTCCTGGGGAGTGATGGTTATATTCATACTGCATGCATTGGTTGTCGCATACTGATATGATGTTGTATAACTGTCCTTGACTGTGCTATGATCTGTGAATGGCATTGAGTGAATCTCTGCCAGATACTGACGGCATTGAGTGAATCTCTGCCATGTGCTGAGGCATTGAGTGAATCTTTGCCATGAACGTAATATTGACTTGATATGTATGCTTGTCTGATGCTTGTGTTATGAATTGTGGGCCAGGGTGGGAATAATTTCCCAAGGACCCTGAGCTTACTGAGATATATATCTCACCCCATGTGGGGATTTGTGATTTCAGGTGACTCTTCAGATAGAAGAGAGCAGTCTCAGGGCAGGAGGCCCGAGTAGAGACATTTTGCTTGGCTGAGAGTAGCAAAAGGAGCTGGAAGGCTCATTTTTGTGTTTTGTTATGTTTTGTACCCGGTTATGGGCTATATAGTTTTGTATCACTCTGATGTGGTGAAATCTCTGATATAAAATGAATTCCTCCTGTCTATATTGTGTATGTATTTGATCTGTCTATGTATTCTTATGAGAAACTTGATCAGCAGGGGCGTGTATCATGTGCCATATATCAATGCTTATTATTTTTAAGTGAATTCCATACATAATGAATCAAGAAAAACGATTATATGCTTCCGCTGAGTAATATTTTACGCTTATAAGACGCTCTCTGATATTATTAATGATAGCGCACTGGAGGCCTACGGGGTGTTACATACCTAGACAAGAATTTCAGAGACAATAGAAGAGTCTCAATCTTGATTTAATCCTCTCCTGTTGGCTTTGATTCCTCCTCCTCGTTCTCTCTTGCGTTTCTATGTGTTATTTTCTGTTTAAAAGTCCCCCCTTTGTTTTCTGGACGTCCATTTTTATATTTAGGGTAACTAAGCTCCTCTACTGTTCTATTTTTGTGACAAATCTTTCTTGGTTCTGCTTCTTTCCTTCTTTTCTTGATTCCTATTAAACAAAATATGCATAAAATAAGTAATTGACCAAGAATTGATGAAACTTAAACTTATCCTAACCTTTATTGATAAATTATGATTGAATTATTGATTATTTTAGCCTAAAACTATTATATGCTAGCAGCATATTAGAAACCTAAGCAAAAGTTAGGGTATATATGTAAAAAAAATGAAAATGAATTAAAAAAAAGAAAGAAAAAATATAAAGAAAGCAATCACGAGCGTTTGTTTATTAGAGGTTCTGTCCCAAAATCTAAACTGTAAAAGTCTCCAGTCAAGATTTAAAATGACACATGGTCTTGTTTCTTCATCCCAAACACTAATTTATCCTTTGTTACCCACTCTAAGCCAAAAGTATAGTTATTATCTATAAAAAAGGAAAAGAAAAACCCTAGAGTAGGAACCATCACCAAACTGGCAGGAAGAGCAATGCAAGCAACATATGCATGATGTTTACTAAGCTCTAGGTTGGGTCTCAAATGATGTTAAAGAAAACAAATCCACCAAAGCCAAGCAAACCAAAAAGAGAAAAAAGCTCTCCAAATTTCACAAGGAAGGCACAAAAGTGCAATGATGGTCAATGTATAAGACAAATGGAGTAAAGCCCAACCCAAAAAGCTGAAATGAATAAAATTGAGAGCAAGGCGCTCAAGGTTCTTACTCTACGTAAACCTTAAACACTTTTTGAGCCTCTCTGACCTTTCTTTCATAGCCTTCTTCACCACTGACCACGTTATAAGCCTAATAAAGCCCATGTGGATTAAGGAAGGTCTAATTTCACTTTTGAGTTGGGATTCTAGAATGGAACATGCTCACACTTGTAATTGTTAGGAGAAAAAAAGAATCCTGAGGTTTGCACTTGCATATTTAAGAAGCTAATTCATTCAGCAAGGAGCTCGTGGAAGATGCCCGAAGGCAATTGTGATAGTGGGGTTCATTCAACATCAGTCGCTCGCGTGGAGTCCCTTGGGTCCCTTTCAAATACAAGGGTAGTCTTTGTTGCTAAAACCCTTTCGGGATCATCCTATATCATCAAGATTCAGTGGGATTGATGGACTCATGGCATCCCTCTATGATCTTAAATCAGGAAAGTTTCACTTGGTCATATACCAAAGTTTAACAATCCATTGCCATCCTTCAATGGTTCACGCAGTCAATCTCGAAGCCTTATATTTCCTTGTTGTGCAGAGTAATCAAAGTTTTTTTAAGAAGAAGGACAAACTCTAGAATTAATATTTCAGTTGATTGGTAAATGTCAAATGGCTCCACTGCCATCTTCCAAAATTGTCAAGCAATTGGATCAAACAAAACATACACTCTAAGGAAGTCTCCAAAGATATTTGCAAAAGTTAGGATGAGGTTGCATAAATCATCACATCATTCATAGAGAAACAGTTAATCTGTGTTTTTCAAAAACAAGAAACAACAAAGTATAATAAGAGAGAAAGAATGTTACGAGCATTGCACAATTTACGACTAATCTCATCCCAGAATGTTGAAATTCAACATATCTCATTTTCATGACTCAAACAGTCGCATTGCATTTTGGTTACAAATCCCACTTTTACTGTATTTCAGGGCGAAGCTCGCATATTTCTTTTCATTCATCAATATGCATTCCAAAACTCATATGCTTCATATCAGGCTTTAAGTGCATAGTCTTCTCTTTAATTGTCATTTTCAAGAGATCCAGTTTGGGATAAGTGGCCCTTTTAGAGAGTCAACCTCTCCCTTTATTATAGGTTTGAGCCTTTGGGTACCAATACCTGTTGGCATGTTTCGTAGGACTCAACGTCCTCTACTTTTATGTTTCATAGGACTTAAAGTCTTCAACTTTTATGTTTCATAGAACTTAACGTCCTCAACTTTTTTGTTTCTAGGACTCAACGTCCTCAACTTTTATCTTTCATAGGACTCAAAGTCCTCAACTTTTAGTTTCATAGGACTCAATGTCCTCAGCTTTTATCTTTCATAGGACTCAACATCCTCAGCTTTTATCTTTCATAGGACTCAAAGTCCTCAACTTTTAGTTTCATAGGACTCAACGTCCTCGGCTTTTATGTTTCATAGGACTCAACGTTCTGTGCCTCTATGTTTAATAGGACTCAACATCCTCAGCTTTTATGTTTCATAGGACTCAACGTCTTTAGCTTTTATGTTTCATAAGACATATGTTTCGTAGGGCTCAACGTCCTCAGCTTTTATGTTTCATAGGACTCAACATCCTCAACTTTTATGTTTTATAGGACTCAAAGTCCTCAACTTTTATGTTTCATAAGACTCAACGTCCTCTGTTTTTTATTTTCATAGGACTCAACATACTCTGTTTTTTAGTTTCTTAGGACTCAACGTCCTCTGCCTTATGTTTCATAGGACTCAAAGTCCTCTACATTTTGTTTCACGAGACTCATTTCCATGCCTTGTCACGTTGAACTCAAAGTTGTTTATTTTGTTGATACACATATATTGTTGTTTTGAAGTTTCTTCATTTTCATGTTGTGATCTTTCGAAGGATCACCCGAACATAATCAATATCTTTGCCTTTACTTATCTTTTATTTTTAATAAAGGATAAGTAAAGAGGGGTAACTGTCATACCCTAATTCTGCCTGGTACAAAAAAAAAGGAAACAAAAGAAAGTAGAAAAAAATGAAAAAAAAAAAAAGAATAATTAAAAAAAGAAAAAAAAGAAAGATAGAAAAAGAGAACAGTAAAAAAAAAAAGAAAAAAAAAGAAAGTAGAGAATATTTAAAAAAATAAAAAAGAAAAAAGGAAAAAGAAAGAAAAAAATATAACTGTTAAAAAAAAAAGAGCCCAAAGGGGCTTAATGGGCTCTCAAAGTGCCCATTAGGTCAAGGGGAAACAGTATAAAAGCACAAAGGAAGGGAACGGTTAAAAAATTTTACTCACAGGAGGCACGGATTCTGGTTCGCAAAGCACGAGAACTGACTAATCCAGTAGTGCCATTTGGCATCGTCGTGTGGTCTTTCACGTGACCGCTCATTCCTTCCACCTCTTTCTCTCTCTTCCTTTTTCTTTCTCTTCTGGCTTCCCTTTCCCTCTCTTCTCTTTCGTTTTTGCCCATTTCATCTCGCCCGCGAGCACCTTTGGCGTTGCGACCTCGACCTCTAGCCATGTCATGGTGGCTTGAGGTCGCATGAGAAGTTATTTCTCGTGGCTTGCGTCCTTGTGTTTTTAGTTTAATTACCATGCTACCACCGTGTCGGTGGCGTCCGGGGGCCTGCCTCCTCCGCGGTGATGGTTCCTAGCTTTTTCCCCACACAGTTTGACTGTTGTGCCCTGTTGCTATTTACGGGTTGGGCCGGGTTGTTATGACCTGTTTCCAACCCTAGACCTAAAAATAATAAAAAAAAACTTTATTTAACTATTTGCACTCACTGTTTTAATAACTACACCCCCTTTACTTGTTGGGCCTGGTCCATTTTGAACCAAATAAATAACATTATTAACAGGCTGATTTTAATAACCACACCCCCTTATCTATTGCGTCTGGTCCATTCTGATACAAACTACGTAATGCTATTTATATCACCCGTTTTCATAATTACACGCCCCCACCTGTTGGGCCAGGTCCATTCTGAAAAAAACTATATTATGTTATTCCAACCCACCCTTTGCATAACTACACCCCTTACCTTTTGGGCCAGAACCGTTTTGAAATGTAATAAGCATTGCTATCTGCACCTCCCTTTCGTAATGTATGCATCCTTAATTACTATTTGTACTCTCCACTTGTATTCAATCTCTTTCTGTTCCAATTTGATTTATTTGATTACGTAATGCTATGTCAAATAGTCATTTATTTTTGCAATTCCACTTTAGTTTTCTTTAGCATACGCTTATGTTCCTTACACTCCTTGTTGGGTCTTTGACTCGGTTGGTATTGTTTCAATAACGTGTGGATAGATTTTGTGAATGTCATGTTGGATCCTCGACTTGTTTAACTTCACAAAATTTATTGCAAATCTAAAATCTTTTCTAAAAAAATATAAAAATATTCAAATAAATAATTACTCAATTCTTATTTTTTTCTTCACAAAATTACACCTTATTTGAGATCGCTTGAAGGTCCAATGTCTTAAGCGATTCTCTAAGCCTTACCGACTATTTTTCATGCAATTACAACAAATCTTAAAAAAAAAGAAGATAAAATCAATCCAACACTCAAGTTGTTTTCTACGAAAGAACTACGTAAGTCTGATTTCCTCATTACACTTGGGGATACGTAGAAGCGTGGGCAAACCCCTTGTCGACCTAAAAAAACTAAAAAAATATATAAAATCATCTCTTTTCTAAAAAATAAAAATTTGTTTTTTTTCTAAATAAAAAAAATTTAAACAAACATAAGTCATGTTCTTAAGGGAAAACATGTTGGATTAAGGGGGAGCTACTTCAGGAATGTGAAGAAATTTAACTCAAGATTTGGTTTTGAGCTTTCAACATGCAAAGGATAACTTGAAGGGAATTTAGGATTAAATTGTGTAAGAGAAAAGCAATTCTGGGCATTGCATTCATTCAATACATATTCAACTTAATCAGGCTAATAAAAATCACAAGCCATTGGCATTTTTAACTAAGGATTTGAAATAATTCAAAGGTTTTAAAGAAAAAGCATTTCTCACCGTAATAATCGATTATAGTAATGGTTTAATCGATTATTGTGTTCTTCATCAAATCTGGAAAACCTTCAGGAACATTTTAATCGATTACCATGTCGAATTAATCGATTATTTGACCCCCGCCTTCATTTAAACTGCCTTGTTAAACTACTTAATTGATTATTATGAAGTGGTAATCGATTACATGCTTATATGTGATTTTTACACTACACTGCCATAATCGATTTCCATTTAGTATAATCGATTACATAGCCTTTGAAGAAAACCAAGTTTTAATAAATTAATCAATTACCAAAGTTCGTAATCGATTACACAAGCTTTTCTAAAAATGATGCTGCACTGCCTTAATCGATTACAAGGTTTCATAATCGATTACACCTTGCTTTGGAAAAATTGTGCTGCACTGTCTTAATCGATTACCAGGATTTGTAATCGATTATCTAAGCTTTATGAAAATACACTATGACTGGTTTAATCGATTACTAGGTTTCGTAATCGATTAAATAAGCTTTGTGAAAAATACGCTTTGACTGTAATAATCGATTACAACATGAGATAATTGATTATTTTTCTCATTATTCAAACCCAGAAAACGTATGAACAGTTTAGTCGATTATAATGGCGATTTAATCGATTACTATGTTAATTTAATTGATTATTTGGCGTGTCGTAATCGATTACTGACGGTTAAAAATTTATGTTATAAATAGAACCCTTGCTCAGCTGTTTTTCTAACAGTGTGGAATAATACCTATTCAAATTTTCTTAGCCTAAACAGTCTTGTGAGCTTTCTTAATTGTTTTATGAGGTTTTGATTCAGTCTAGCTCTATGTTGCATTGATAATGTGTAATTGAGTCTCTCTTGGAGCATGAAACCATTTCAAGATTAAGGAAAGTTGTGTTGCTTGTGTTTTAAACATTCAACCTGTTCTGGTAACTTCATTTGCATTGCATACATTGGATCATCAAGTTGTTTCTCTCCTTAATCTGGTTGTAATTTTTGTTTTGATTATTGTCTTGTAATTTGCTATTGTAATTGAGTTCTTGCTTGTATCTAGAGATAGGGTTTCTCTAGGGGTTGTGCTGAGTAGTGTTCTCAGTGGGTTTGTCTCTAAGAATCTAATAGTGTTTTAGATTTCTGAACTTTATCTAGGGTTGATAAAGGGAGACTTTGTAATTGCTTGTAAGAACAATTAAATAGTGGATCTTCAACCTAGTGTTGGTTGAAAGAAACTGGATGTAGCTTCATGGTTTTGAAGTGAACCAGTATAAATTGCTTGTGTGTTGTTTCTGAATCTACTCTCCTCATATAAATTGTTTCTTGATTCATTTGCTTAATCTTACAAAGTCAGTTTTTATCCATTGAATTTTAAGGGGCAGAGCTACTTGATTGAATAAGGTTTCTTGGTTTTGAAAAGTGATAAAGATCCTACAAAACTCTGATTTTGATTAAAGAATTTTTAATTTACCAAGGCCTAACCAATTCACCTCCCCTCTTGGTTAAAGTGTGAAGTATTCATATCATTTTGAATTGGTATCAAGAGCTGCTTCTTGAAAGTTACTCAAGATCACTAAATTTCTTTCAAAATGAATACCTCACAAATAACTTTCAAGGAAGGTGCTTCTTTAAACAGACCTCCCTTGTTTGAGGGTGAAAATTTCAGCTTTTGGAAAAATTGGATGAAGATCTTTATTCAATCAAATGATCCCGGAGCTTGGAATTCAATAGAGAAAGTCCTGTAGTGCCCATCAAAACTGTTGGAAATGAAATGATTCCCAAAGAAAGGGATGAGATGAATGATGCTGAAAAAAGGCTTGTTCAATATGATTTTAAGGCCAAAAATATGATAACCTCTGCTCTTTCCACTGATGAATTTTTCAGAACAGTTAGGTGTACAAGTGCTAAGGAAATGTGGGAGATTCTAGAGATTACTCATGAAGGAACTGAAGAGGTTAAAAGATCAAGAAAGCATTCATTGATCCATGAGTATGAGATGTTTAAGATGAACACCAATGAAAGCATTTCTCAACTCCAAACAAGATTCACACACATTGTCAATCATCTATTAGGACGTGGAAAGACTTTTGATGTTGAAGAACTAAACATCAAAATCTTGAAGTGTTTAACTAGAGCTTGGCAACCAAAAGTGACAGCTATCAAAGAATCTAAGGATTTGTCCAAAATGTCAATGGTTGCACTCTTTGGTAAGTTACTTAAATATGAATTAGAATTATCTCAATTAACTTGAGTTGAAGATGCAGAAAAGAAAGGCAAAGGAATTGCTCTAAAAGCTGCAACACCTAAAGCTGAAAAAGATGAAGAATCAAGTGATGAGGAAGATTAAGAGAACATGAACTTAATAGTTAAAAAGTTCAGCAAATTTCTAAAGAGGATCAAGGGCAAAAGATTCTCAAGAAACTCCAAGAATAACAACAACAGCAACTTTACATGCTTTGAATATGGAAAACCAGGCTACATCAAGTCTGAATGCTCAATCTACTTGAAGAAGCAACAAGGGGACAACAAAGCAAAGAAGGAAGGAAAACCAAGAAGAGCATACATAGCTTGGGAGGATAATGACTCAACAACTTCAGAATCCTCTACTGAAAATGAAGAAGCTAACATGTGCCTTACCTCCATTGTCAATGAAGATAATGATGATCTCCTAGATGAAGAAGATGAGGTAAACTCTGAACTTGATCAAGCTATTCTTGCTTTTCAAGAGATGCACAAAGAAGCTCAAAAGCTTGCAAGATCTAACGATAGACTTAAAGAGAATATCAACGAACATCTTGCAAAAATTTTAGAATTACAAACTGAAAATTGCAACTTGAAAGAAGAAAATGAGAAACTTGTCTCAAGTTACAAATTGAATGGTTGTATGCGTGCCTCTTCCTCCACAAGTGTTGACAAATATGAAATGCTGCAAAAAGTTTTTGATGAGTTTAGAATAAATCAAGAAGAGAAATATATGCAGCTTCTTTCTAAGAATAATGATTTGATTGACATCCTACAAAAGCTCAACAAGGGAAAATGTGATTTGGATGAATTGTTGAGTGCTCAAAAGCATGTTGGTGACACTTCTGAATTGGGGTACAAAAAGGTTTTTAAAAATGTCCAAAAGACAATATTTGTAACCCCAAAACAGAAGATTATAAGGAAATCAAGAGTCAATCAAAATGTTTTTCTTAGAAAACCTTATAAAGCTATTGTTTGTGACTATTGCATGGAAAAAGGACACACTTCGTATAAATGTTTTGCAAGAAGATTCTATGTACCAAGTGGTGAGTACATTTGGGTGGAAAAGAAAACGAAAGTCACTAACCCCTATGGACCCAACCTCAATTGGGTACCTTCTATTTTGATTTGATTTAATTTCTGCAGATATGTCTTAGAGTTGGATTCTCTTCATGGTATCTTGATAGTGGATGCTCTAGGCATATGACTGGTGACAAGTCCTTGCTCACAGATTTTGTTCCTAAGGATGGAGGCTTTGTCACTTATGGAGATAATAATAAGGGTAAAATCATTGTTGAAGGCAACATTGGAGATAACTTCCACACCAAAATTAGCAATGTCCTTTATGTGGATGGCTTGAAGCACAATCTTCTTAGCATAAGCCAATTATGCGACAAAGGTTTTAAAGTTTCATTCAATGAAAATTGTTGTATGATTTGTGACAGCCAAAGTAGTGAAGTTATCCATGTTGGTAAGAGAAAAGGTAATATCTATCTACTTTCAATTAACCATGCATTTCTTCACAAAACTTCATGCTTAATGAGTAAGATAGATGAATCTTGGTTATGGCATAGGAGAGCTAGTCATATCAACATGCACCATATGAACAAACTCATTAAAAAGGACTTAGTGATTGGTTTGCCAAAACTCAAATTTGAAAAGGACAAACTTTGTGATGCTTGTCAAAAGGGGAAACAAACTAAAATTTCTTTTCAAAGCAAAAATATTGTTTCCACCTCTAGACCACTTGAACTACTGCATATTGATTTGTTTGGTCCTTCAAGAATCATGAGTTTGGGTGGCAATTATTATGGACTTGTGATTGTTGATGATTACTCTAGATATACTTGGACTTTGTTTTTGAAATCCAAAAGTGATGCTTTGATGCTATTAGAAAATTAGCCAAAGTTGTTCAAAATGAGAAAAGCAACAAAATTATCTCAATAAGAAGTGATCATGGTGGAGAATTCCAAAATGAACATTTTGAAATCTTTTGTGAAGAAAATTGAATCAACCACAATTTTTCAGCTCCAAGAACACCTCAACAAAATAGTGTTGTGGAGAGGAAAAATAGGTCACTTGAAGAAGGTGCAAGAACACTTCTTAATGAGACTAATTTACCAAAGTATTTTTGGGCTGATGCAGTGTGTACAATATGCTATACTTTAAATAGACTTCTCATAAGACCTATTTTGAAGAAACTATCCTAACCCAAGTTAATGGGGTGGCCATTGAAATAACCCATAAAATTTGGGAAGAGGTTGTTGGCCTCACTTTTGATGGTGAAAGAAGGTTTGAAGAAGAAGTAGGTGGTTACAATAGGGTTGATACTTATAGAGGAATGCTTATTGATCCTCAAATGAGGTTAAGACTTAGGTTAGGTACTGGCCCAATGACCCATGAGGATA
The DNA here is from genome assembly GCA_007407185.1 of Glycine tomentella. NCBI lineage: Eukaryota > Viridiplantae > Streptophyta > Magnoliopsida > Fabales > Fabaceae > Glycine > Glycine tomentella. Next base: position 160,499 of record PYAF01000343.1, read on the forward strand.
GACTTCTCCATTACATCATCACATACATACTCACTCCTAGGGGCACAAACCATGCCCAAGCTACAGATGATGATCTACAACTTGTTTATGCCTTGAAAAATGGCATAAAGATGAACTGGATTCTTGTTCTCCAGGAAATCATGCTCAAATCCAAAAGGCTTGTTTACTATCCTTTTCCATACCCAGTACTCATCTCTAGGTTCATTGACTACTTCCAAGTTGATGTCTCAAATGAGGTAGTTGACAACACCAACTCTAACAATAGCCTCATCAAGGAGAAACATCTCACAAAATTGGGGATGACCAAGACTCCTCTTGGATGGCAACTGGCTGACCAACCACTACCTGCTCCTGATCAAGGTGAAGGTGTTGCAGATGATGATGACGATGAAGATACTGCTCCTGCTGCTCCCTCATACAGTCCATTTGAATCCTTAATGATTCAAAAGATGGACACTTTGCTTTCACTGCACCATGAGCATAGAGAAGACACCAACACCTCTCTAGCACAGATTAACTCTAGGCTTGAGGCAATAGAAGCTAGGATTGTACTGGATTACTCTGGTCCAGAGGATTAAAAGCTTAAATTTTCTTGTTTTTCTTCTATGTCACTTTTATTTCTCAATGTACTGCACTTTAATCATCAAATGAATGAAATTTGCTTATTGTCTTCTCCTTATTTGTTGTGTACTTTACATTTTTGACTTTCATAAGCCAAATAGGGGGAGAAATAATTGATTTTGATCTTAAAATAAAGTAATTTGGACATGCTCTGCATCATACTCTGTTTATCCCTTTTTTGTTGTTCCAAATTATGCCCAAAATTCGTGTTGAATGGGTTGTGCAATTTAGGCGGAGCTAAGTACTGAAAATGAACCCATTAAGCATTGAAATCATGTAAATGAATGCTGAATGAATCACAGATGCTTTTAACACTTGTTCTTGGCAAGAGAATTGGAAATTTTCAGGTTTTCAAAAGCTCAAGTTTTCCCAACTTGCTTCCTTACTCTACCTTCAAGCCCAACTGGAATTCAATTGAAGATTTGACATGTTTAAAGCCAAAAAGGGGGAGATTGTTGGATTAAGGGGGAGCTACTTCAGGAATGTGAAGAAATTTAACTCAAGATTTGGTTTTGAGCTTTCAACATGCAAAGGATAACTTGAAGACAATTTAGGATTAAATTGTGTAAGAGAAAAGCAATTCTGGTGATCCAAGTGCATTGCATTCATTCAATACATATTCAACTTAATCAGGCTAACAAAAATCCCAAGGTATTGGTATTTTTAACTAAGGATTTGAAATAATTCAAAGGTTTTAAAGAAAAAGCATTTCTCACCGTAATAATCGATTATAGTAATGGTTTAATCGATTATTGTGTTCTTCATCAAATCTAGAAAACCTTAAGAACATTTTAATCAATTACCATGTCGAATTAATCGATTATTTGACTCACGCCTTCATTTAAACTGCCTTGCTGAACTACTTAATCGATTATTATGAAGTTGTAATCGATTACATGCTTATATCTGATTTTTACACTGCACTGCCATTATCGATTACCATTTAGTATAATCGATTACATAGCCTTTGAAGAAAACCAAGTTTTACTAAATTAATCGATTACCAAAGTTCGTAATCGATTACACAAGGTTTTCTAAAAATGATGCTGCACTGCCTTAATCGATTACAAGGTTTCGTAATCGATTACACCTTGCTTTGGAAAAATTATGTTGCACTGTCTTAATCGATTACCAGGATTTATAATCGATTATCTAAGCTTTATGAAAATACACTATGACTGGTTTAATCGATTACCAGGTTTCGTAATCGATTAAATAAGCTTTGTGAAAAATACGCTTTGACTGTAATAATCGATTACAGCATGAGATAATCGATTATTTTGCTCGTTATTCAAACCCAGAAAACGTATGAACAGTTTAATCGATTATAATGGTGATTTAATCGATTACTATGTTAATTTAATCGATTATTTGGCGCGTCGTAATCAATTACTGACGGTTAAAAATTTATGTTATAAATAGAACCCTTGCTCAGCTGTTTTTCTAACAGTGTGGAATAATACCCATTTGAATTTTCTGAGACTAAACAGTCTTGTGAGCTTTCTTAATTGTTTTATGAGGTTTTGATTCAGTCTAGCTATATGTTTCATTGATCATGTGTAATTGAGTCTCTCTTGGAGCATGAAACCATTTCAAGATTAAGGAAAGCTGTGTTGCTTGTGTTTTAAACATTCAACCTGTTCTGGTAACTTCATTTGCATTGCATACATTGGATCATCAGGTTGTTTCTCTCCTTAATCTGGTTGTAATTTTTGTTTTGATTATTGTCTTGTAATTTGCTATTGTAATTGAGTTCTTGCTTGTATCTAGAGATAGGGTTTCTCTAGGGGTTGTGCTGAGTAGTGTTCTCAGTGGGTTTGTCTCTAAGAATCTAATAGTGTTTTAGATTTTTGAACTTTATCTAGGGTTGATAAGGGGAGACTTTGTAATTGCTTGTAAGAACAGAAATTAAATAGTGGAACTTCAACCTAGTGTTGGTTGAAAGAAACTGGATGTAGCTTCATGGTTTTGAAGTGAACCAGTATAAATTGCTTATGTGTTGTTTCTGAATCTACTCCCCTCATATAAATTGTTTCTTGATTCATTTGCTTAATCTTACAAAGTCAGTTTTTATCTATTGAATTTTAAGGGGCAGAGCTACTTGATTGAATAAGATTTCTTGGTTTTGAAAAGTGATAAAGATCCTACAAAACTCTGATTTTGATTAAAGAATTTTTAATTTACCAAGGCCTAACCAATTCACCCCCCTCTTGGTTAAAGTGTGAAGTATTCATATCATTTTCAAAACAAATAATTAAAGTCACTTTATTTTTAACACACTCGATTAAAGGTTGTCGTCTTCATGAAGGACGCATGGGGTGCTAACACCTTCCCAATGCATAAACGACTGCTAAATCCTTTTATCTCAAATCGTAGGTTATGAAGGAGTAACCAGCAAGTTTACTTGGTGATTTGTCATAGTACTCATCATATTATATCCAAGTACTTGTAAGGAAACTAGTTACTCCTACTAAAATTCTGAATTTCTAAGCATAAAAGCTTGAGAAGCATATTGAAAAGCTAGTGTGCTTGACAAAAATAAAAATAGCCACCTATTCAACCATTTCAACGATATAATCTTAATTAGATCAGCCACTTGATTAATCTCCAATGCCGAGTTATTAAAAACAACATCATTAATGTTTGTCCCGAAAGTCCACATAGTCACCATCCTAATTACAACTCCTAATTTCCTTCTTTTACTTAAAAAAAAAAAAAGCCAAAATGTTGCCATAGATGAGGTTGAATTTGTTTTGGTTGTGTTATATGAAAACCCAACCAAGAGTAGCATTGTGACCACACTCTATATGAGAAATCATAAGAGGAAAAAAGATGAGTTGCTGATTCTTCTTCACCGTGGAAAAACAGGCAATAATTAATCTCGTCTATCAACATGATCCCTCTTTTCCCCAATTCTGATATCGTCTGCACTCAACCCAAAAGGGCAAAACCACCCTCCACCCAAATTTCCCCGTTCCATATAACCATAGCCTTCATCAAAAACTCTTGTTGTAATGAGTTTGAGAAGATTAAAAACACACGTGCACCCAAGTACGCACATACTCTTTATTTCTAAAATGATTTTCAATAATATAGTTTAAATAAAACTGTCAATAATTAGAAATAACATTATATTTCAATTTAAATATTTATTTATTATAATTTATATGTTAAAAACATTAATTAATTATAAATTTAAATTAAAAATAATTGTTTATTCTTTGGAATACACAACGAATAATACTATTAACTTTGTATTCATCTATTGGTGACTAACGATAAATGTGGCGCCGGCCAGCTATTTTAATCAATAAAAAATATAGAAAGAGAGGAAGTTGACTTAACATTCTGAGCATCTGAGGAAGTTGCTATTCCTATGGTGTTAGTTTGATCAGTGATCTAACGTTACAACTATATCCATTTCATGGCTAATTCAGCATCCTTTTCTTATGATGTGTTCCTGAGCTTCAGAGGAGAAGACACGCGAAAGGGTTTCACTGGAAACCTCTACCATGCTCTTGATCGGAGGGGAATCCGTACCTTCTTTGACGACAAGGAGCTTCGAAAAGGAGAGGAACTCACCCCAGCACTTTCCGAGGCAATTCAACAATCCAGGATTGCTATCACTGTCCTCTCTCAGAATTATGCTTTTTCCACCTTTTGCCTGGATGAACTTGCCACCATCCTTGACTGCTTCCAGGAGAAGAAACAACCCAGGCTTGTTTTACCTGTCTTTTATGGTGTCGATCCGTCCGATTTGCGGAAACTGAGAAATAGTTATGGAGAAGCATTGGAAGGGCACGAGAAGAGGTTAAAGAATGACAAGGACAAGTTCCAAGATAGGAGGGAGAAGCTCAAGTTCAAAGAGAAGATTGAGAAATGGAAGAAGGCTCTGCATATGGCAGCTGATCTGTCTGGCTTTCCTTATAATCATGGGTATCCTCCTGCCTCTCCAATCCTTTACCTGATTCTTTTTTTTTTTTTTTCTAGTGAGTTTATTTTAGGAAACAATTATTTGCTTCTTTATCTTCATGTTATAGCAATCTAAAGCTACTCCTATTATAAACTAGAAAGAGGATGGAGAGAACTCTTTACCATCTTTAAGAACTGGTCATGTTTAAGGACCCCATAAACAACTTCCAATGGACATGCTCTTAACCACCTTAAACTACCTTCTTTTATCTGTATTTGTATACTTGATTTCTTAATAAATTCCATTTTCTTAAATAAATTTTGAGTAATTAATAGTAACACTATTATGATTTAAATGATTCTATGTAAATACAAAATGTAATTTATTAGCAATGTGTACGAACCTAATGTGTAGATTTAATGCATTTTGTACGAATTCATGCTAGCTTCTCTAATGGGCAGGGATGGATACGAATATGATTTTATTTCGAGGATCATAAAGGAAGTCTCTACCAAGATCAACCGTACTCTTTTACATGTTGCTAAATACCCAGTTGGATTGGAATCTAGAGTGCGTGAAGTAAACTTCCTTCTAAATATTGAGTCTGAATCTGACGGTGTCGCCTACATGGTTGGGATCCATGGGATCGGTGGAATTGGTAAAAGTACAATTGCTAGAGCTGTATATAATTCCATTAGTGATCACTTTGAAGGCTTGTGTTGTTTTCTTGAAGATGTGCGAGTGAATTCAGTTAAATATGGCTTAGTACATCTCCAAGAGGCCGTTCTTTCCGTGATTCTTGGAGACAAGGAAACTCGGCTACAAAATGTGAATGAAGGAATATCAACACTTAAGGAAAGGCTCCAGAAGAAGAAGATTCTTTTGGTTCTTGACAATGTTGACAAAATAGAGCAGCTTGAGGCTATTGTAGGAGGACTTGAGTGGTTTGGTTCTGGTAGCAGAGTCATCATTACAACTCAAGAGGAGCGTTTGCTGCAAATGCATGGAGTTAAAAAGACATATCCAGTGCAGGAATTAAGTGACACAGAAGCTCTTGATTTGCTTAGATGGAATGCTTTCAAAACTGACAAAACTGATCCAAGATACACAAACATTTTAAACCGTGCAGTCAGTTATGCTTCTAGGCTTCCATTGGCTTTGGAAGTAGTAGGTTCCAACTTTTTTGGAAAAGGAGAGGAAGAGTGCAAACTTATATTAGATCGATATGACAGAATTATTGATAAAAAGATTCACAATGTACTTAAAGTAAGTTTTGATTCCTTGGAGGAAGAAGAGAAGAAAGTTTTTCTTGACATTGCTTGTTGCTTTGGAGGATACAAATTGTCAGATGTTGAAAATATACTTCATGCTCATCATGGTTCATCAGTGAGACTTAGTATTGGACTGTTGATTGAAAAATCTCTCATAAACATTGATGAAGGTCTTCTGACATTACATTCATTGCTGCAAGACATGGGTAGAGAAATCGTGCGAGAGGAATCACAAAAGCCTTGTGAACGTAGTAGGTTATGGTTCCATGAAGAAGTAGTTCAAGTTCTAGAAGAAACTATGGTAAGACTGATTTTGATGGTTTGATTTTTTCATTTGTAACTGTGGTTTGTCTATTTTAACTATATTATGCTACATGTGTTTTGATTTGTGACAGTTTCATCCATTCACAAATGATTTTCTCTTCATAATTCATGAGTTTTTTTAAATATGGATATTGACTTCCTAAATATACTTGTGTTTTGATTGACTTTTGCTTTTCTCTTTAAAGGGAACTAGCAAAATTGAAATCTTAATTCTAGATTTCCCGAAAGATGGAGTACACTTGAAAGGACACAAAGGTGAAGAAGTGCTTTGGGATGGAGAGGGCATCAAGGAGATGAAAAACCTCAAAACCCTTATCATTAGAAATGGTCATTTTTCCAAAGGCCCTACACATCTTCCTAATAGTTTAAGGGTGTTGAAATGGTCAAGATATCCTTCACCATCTTTGCCATGCAGTTTTAATCCAAAGAGACTCTCCATTCTTGAGTTACAATTCAGTTGCTTAAAGCAGTCTGAACAAATCCAGGCAAGTGTGTGTGAGCATATGGTTATACTTATATTAAGTCACATTCCTATGCTTATTTTTATTTTCTATGTTTTTTATTGCAGATGTTGCAATATTTGACAGTTTTGGATTTTAGCTACAATGATCATATAACTGAGATACCTGATGTAACTGGTGTAAAAAAGTTAGAAAAATTATCATTTAAACATTGTGAGAATTTAACTAAAATTCATGATTCAGTTGGATTCCTGGAAAATCTTAAAATCTTGGATGCTTCTAGTTGCAAGAATCTTAAGACTTTTCCACCCATCAAGTTGATATCTCTCACACAACTCAATCTTTCACATTGCCCAAAGCTTGAGGGTTTCCCAGAAATATTGGGGAAGATGGAAAATATAACAGAACTTCATATAACTGGGAGTCCTATAAAAGAATTGCCATTTTCAATTCAAAACTTTTCTCGGCTTCAAAAATTAGAACTGCAATACTGTGGAATGGTTTGGATACCGAGTAGCATTGTCATGTTGCTAGAACTGGGTTCAATGTGTGTTTCAAAATGTGAAGGGTTGCAGTTATCTAAACTGAACAAAGGTGAAAAAAATGTGTCCGAATCTTCAAACATGGAAGGTCTTGCTCTGTCACACTGCAATATATCAGATGACTTCCTTCCAACAGGTCTCACTTTGTTTGCCAATGTGAAAGATTTAAACCTGTCGGGGAATAATTTCACATTTCTTCATGCATGCTTCAAAGAATGTCACCTTTTGAGGAACCTTAATCTGGATGACTGCAGATTTCTAAGAGAAATTAGAGGGATTCCAGTGAAATTAGAAACATTGTCTGTGAAAGGATGCACATCCTTAAAATGCTTAGACCTGACTGTTCTTCCTGCATGCACTGAAGGGTGTCATTTTCTGAAGGAACTAATTTTGGATGACTGTGTGTATCTTCAAGAAATTGGAGGACTTCTATTAAATTTGGATCATTTCTCTGCAAAAAATTGCACTTCCTTGACTTCCAGTTGTACTAAAATGTTGCTGGATCAGGTTCCCCTTTTAATCCGTATTTTCTTATTTAATCTAATATTTATGTTGACGCAGGCCATTAATAAGTTTGTCTTGCCTTTCGGACTGTGTATTATTATGGTACGTGGATGTAAATATAGTTGATAATATAGAGGGGAAAAAAAAAGTATCAGAAGAATGGTGATTTCATGATGCTAGTTATTGGCTTTTGTCACTGCCATAACCAACACCACCTCATTCCTTATTTTTACGTGGTTTTACTCCATTACTTCTCTAATTTTATCATCTAGGCTTTTATCTCTCAGCCCCAAAAATATTTGTATGTTCTTAAATTTTATCACATTGGTATCTTTTATCTGTCACCGCCACTCGAAGGCTCAAATTTTTTAAATTAAGTATTCTTCTGTTTCTACATTAAATTCTTCACTTTTGTGATTTGAAATATCAGTTCCTCTCAAATTGGCATTGAATATCTATTCCTATCAGCACCTCAAAATTTTTAGATGAACACTTAATGCTCTCTAATTTTATGACTGACAGAAATGGGTGGAAACAGGAAACAAGATGCTTTTTTTTTACCAGGAAGGAAGATTCCAGAGTGGTTCTCATGGAGTACAAGGGGAGGGTCCATGTCTTTCTGGTTTCGTAACAAATTTCCAGCAATGTCTCTTTGTCTTGTTATTGGACTGGTGGATGAGCAACGTATCACTGTAAAGTTTAGTCCTGTAGTATTCATCAATGGCAAGAAACATTCCCTTGGCATTCAGAAAATTTATGAGCTCAAGATGGAAACGGATCATATGTTTTTGTTCGATGTACAGCTGCTAAAATTTGAAGATAATGTAGATGTGGTGTTTCCAGATAATAAGTGGAATCAGGTGGAAGTTTCATATTCAGATCATAATAGCAATGATAAGGACCAAAGGTTGGTTGGCAAATATAGCGGTATCCATGTATTTGAAGAAACTAATGGCATAGAAGATATCCTATTTAGTAACTCTGCGAAAGGAAAGCAAAATGTGACTTTGGATCCATTTCCGGAAAGGCCTTCTAAAAGAGTAATAAATCCTTAAATTCCTTAATTCTTTTCTTTTACTCCATTCCTACATCACGCAAGTTCTCTTGTGCTTTTATTTATTTCATTATTATTATTATTATTTTCTTGTTTATTTTTAAGATTACAACTGAAAGACCTCAGACAGACCAGACTGTGGTGCTGTCTACGCCCATTCTCAGATCAATCCAACCTCTGCCTACTGAAGTTGAGAAAGGCCTAACCTCTCAATCAACACTTTCAGTTGAGAGGCCTTGGGAACATGCTCAAGGAGAAACTTCAGAGAGGCTTCCAGATGATGAAGTTCATCCTACTAAAGTTCAAAATGACCCTCCTCTCATTGAAAGACGAATCCAGGGTGTTGATGTTGAACTGGAAGCAGTATCCTCTTGTGAACTTGAATCTGAAGAGTCTTCTTCCAACACTACAGTTTCTGACTCAGATGATCCCTTTGATTTGGTTGATGAAAAACTCTCTGTCAGTAGCAAGGGAACCATATCTTTGGGAGATGCATCTCTAGTATCTGTCAGAGAGGCAATAGAGGCCTTGGAGCTGTTAATGATTAAGGATTTATCTGAAGTCTCTTCTGATTCTTCCATGCAGTCTCAACTTGATCACTTCCTGAATTTGTTGACAAGAAGCAGCCACCATAAGGTGACAGTAGAGGTGAAGGAGGCTCTTGTTGAGTTCCGGATAAAGGCTTTTGCATCATTCCTAGAATTCCAAGCTACTATTGAGCCTGTGAACAAACTGAAGCATTTTAAGAAGCAGAAGGCCAAAATCCAAGAGGAGACTTCAGCTGGCAAGAATAGGCGGAAGGATCTCAAAATCTCTATAAAGAAGGCTTCTTTGGCCATCAAGGCTGAAAACAGTAGGAAAAAAGATCTAGAGTCAGAAATCACAAATATAAGGAAACTAATAGATGCCAAAGAAATGGAACTCAAGCAACTTGTGTTGAATGTGAAGAATCAGGAAACAGAACTGTCAACCTATATGAAGAATCAGGATTCTCTCGATGAGCAAGCTCGAGCACTATTTAAAGAAGCTGACGATCTACTTACTGCAAACAAGGAAATAGAGGATGAGGTTAAAGCTGCTGAAGTAAAGCAGAATGTGCTCATGTCCACCTGGTTACTGACCTACCTAGTCAGCTTAATGAGATCAAGAATAATATTTTTGGCCTCTGAGTTGGATGTTATGTTTTTCTTTTAACCAGTTTACGAATAAGAATGAGTAAACCGGCATAATAGTGCTGAGTAAACCCTCAATTTGTCTCCAAAGATTTGTATCACTACGTTAATCCTTTAAAGAATTTGGTATGGTAAACACAGAAGAATTTTGTCCAGTTGTTTAGCATATTAAGCCGTAGATACGATTAATTCATTATGGTATTCCTATATTTTTGTCACTACTTTTTCCTTTAAACGAAGGAAATTTAATAGGCGAGATCTGGTCTAATAACCAAAAGGTTTAAATGCAATTTTCATTCCTCTATTTCCATAAATTCACGATTTTGGTTCCTTCTTTTGAAATTAAGATATTTAGTCCTTTCATTTTATAAAAATTGCATATTTGGTCCCCTTCACTTTGGAATTGAGACATTTAATCCTCCCATTTTATAAAAAACTGGGATTTTAGTCCCTCTTTCAATAGATGATGTTGAAAGTTAGAGTTGGTAATGTTGACCAATACATTTAATGAATGGCATGTCACCTTTCTATTTGTGTAATTTGCAAAAAGTTTGATTCAATTTTTTTCTTGAAAGAATTTTTTAACATCGTCACTTTAACATTAGATTTAATAATAACCGATTTTAACAAAAAAGTGGTGAAAATTTTGTAAATAACATGAGTTCGTTAACATCGATTTTTCAAAAATCGATGTTATTTTACGCTTGTTAACATCGATTTTTGAAAAAACGATGTTGTGTTTTGATGTTAACGTCGATTTTTATAAAAATCGATATTGTGTTTTTCCTATATTGATCGATCTGTCTCCCCCTCTTCTTGAGCTCACCTGCTCTGACCCACTCTCACTCTCATCTTACTCTTGCTCTCGCTGTCACTCTTCACGGAGGCGCTTCAAGTCCTCAGTTTCATTGCCGCTCTCGCTCTCACTATCAGTCTCACTTCCGCAGAGGTGCCGTCACGTCTCGCCGCCAGGTACCTACTCTTCTTTATTCTACTTTCTGCGCCTGAGTTTTCATTGCTACTTTATGCTGGTCTTTCATATACGTTATGCTGAAAATGAAAATGCTGAAGTGAACATAAACTCTGTTTTTGCGGTATAAATGTGAAAACGAGGGTCACGACATGAACTGGAGAAGGAGGGGATCTAATCAAACTTTCCAAATTGAAATAAAAGGGTGAACTCCACGGGTTAGTGTGTGTTATTGTTAGCGTTAAATAATGAATGAATGTGTGTGCGGTAATGACATTGATATATAGTACATTATGTCCATTGCAATGCTAGCTACTTGGTATGTTCGTTTCGTTTTGTGCCTTTATATAATCTTCAACCTTCATCTCCATGTCATTCTCTGGAGAATTATAATGTCGGGTCGCAACCAAGCTTGTTCGATGCTTCTTCATCATTTATTTTTGCTGATAAATGTTTGGTATAATCAGATACTATATGTGAAAGCTGCAAAAACATTATTTGCAGTCATCTTTAATATATATATATATATATATATATATATATATATATATATATATATATATATATAATAACGTACTTATGAAATGTTAAACATCGTGTTCTAAACTGTTAACCATCAATTAATTTATGGAATGTTTAAACGGTAGTAGTAGAATAATTGTGGTGCTGGATTGGGTGGGTAAGGCTCTGTTTGGGGGCTTATATTGTATTGAAAAGGTTAGGGATTAAGAACAGAAAAAGAAAAGCCATGCTAATTAAGGAAGAAACTGTTGATTATTACTGTCTCTATTGGCTGATTATGTTCATTGTGGAAAATTAATAATTGTGGTACATCAACCAAGTTGTCCTCGCTGAAATATGCTCTTGTTAGATTAGAAGTTAGATTGATAAAACTTAATATTTATGTATAAGCAAATGATTTAAAATGTGATTTTTATGGAATTTGAAACTTGATGCCTAGTGATCCCGTCTCTTATTAAAGAGTAATCGTAGTTTGGATTTAATTATGTCGTCTATGAATGGAAGAGAGAGAAGTGAAAAAGAATGGAAACAAGTGTTCATTGAAGCGGGATTCAAACAGGGGCGGACCCAGGGGGTAGCCAACGTCCGCACGCACGGACATTAATATTTTGATTTTTTTTTTAATAATAAACAAAATGGCGCCGTTTCAGGAGCTTCATTTTAGGTTTTCTGCTTCCATTACCTTCATCCGAGCAGCGCCATCGACCAAAACCAGACCCGTCTTCAACTTCAAGCTTCGGCGGCGACGTCATCTTCTTGTCTTGAAGCCTCGACCTCGCGACCTTTGTCCGTTCAAGCCTCTTCTTGTCTTCAAGCCTCGCGACATCCTCTTCAAGTGTCGCGACCTCCGTCTGTCCAAGCCAGCATCATCGCACGTCGTCTTCAACCTTCGTCTGCCTTCGCCGTCCAGGGAGGCTTCTTCGTTGCGCCGCCACCGTCTTCAACCTTTGTCTTTTTTGTAAGAGCAAGCCGTGACCCACGTGACTACAAGCTCCACCATTGCGTTTTTTTATTTGTTTTTTTTTTAATTTCTGTCAGCCATTGTTGAACTCTTGAACTTGAACCTGCAGGAATTGTTGGCTGATGAGTCCAAAATCCTTGCTTTTTTTAATTGCTTTGTTTTTTTACATTTGGTATTGTTGGCTGATGAGTCCAAATGTTGCTAATTGGAAACCTCAAATGTAATATTCTGTAAAAAAACAATTTTATGCAGGAATTTGTTACTAACATTTGGTGGTAGTGCTTGGTTTTGTTGTTCTTTGATGTCCATTGTCACTCCTATCAAATGCACTATAATCATTGATGTTTTTGTAAAGCTCCTTATAGTTTCTATATACATCTTTTGTTCTGTAAATTTTCTATTTTTCTGTAGGTTTAACATTATTAAGTTTTCCTTGTTCATGAAATAAATCAGATACCTATATTCTTGTTGAATTCTATGCTCTAATATGCTTCATATTATGTTTATCTTAGTTGCTGATGACATGATTTTGCTTCCACTTTCATTTTTTATGGTTTGGCTTTGCTGCTTAATGTACCTCTGATGATTGTTATAGATTTTCGTCTTACTATTTCTTATGGTGCAGGGCTGCAGGCCAGAGGGCACATGCAATTTCCAGGGTCACACCCAGTTTCTTTAAACAGGTCCAGCTTATTTGTGCCAATAATGCACTATATTGTGATATGTTATGATAACCAAGCAGTAAACCTCAGGCTGCTAATTCTTTAGCCACTATACTTTCATATATCTTGCTTTTATGCTAACCAATCATATGATTATGTTGGTGGTTAGCATTGGGTTCTTATGTGCATTTCTGTCCTTTGCATTTAATGTGTGATAATGACTCATTGGGAGCTTAATGTTTGATCAAACCATTACCCGCATCTTGTTATAAAAACAACTATATTTTGAGTGGGTTTATAACCTTGTACATAAATCGTTGATTTAAATTTTCTTTACAAAAAAAAATTTCAGGGACGCTGCCCCGAACCTCCGCCACTAATTATGCGGACATAAACTAAAATTCCTGGGTCCGCCACTGGATTCAAACACTAAAAAATATTTCTCATCTTTGGTAAAGATCTCTAATTGACCTCTATCCTTAGACATATATCCTATCTTGTTATGCATTTAATAGTTTGCGCGTGTTGTGATGAGCTGATTAAAGCTATGATGGCATAGCATTGTGAACTTCTGGTGGAATTACATTATGTTCCTTACCCTAGCTAGGTGGTTAAATGTTCTGTGTACGGATTTCTCATTCCTATTTGGCCAAAATAAACTGAATGAGCATGTAATGGATTTAGTAAGTATCCAAAGTTTTGGTATGGCTTTTGTTTCTCGTGTTTTCTCTCGGGATGGATTTACAATATTAGTTAACATTACTTGGTTGAGGCATATATATAGCACAATGTTTCTCGTTGGCCACCATTCATTAGCTCTTCCCTTGACTAAATACTCACATTCCATAAGGGGAAGTGAAGAAAGATACAAGAGGGGTTAGATTATTCACAGTACTAGTTTTTTAGTTTGACATACATTTATTCATAGTTTAAAAGTAGTAAAAGTATTTGACTGTTATAACTGGGTCCTATAATATTGTTAGCATTTAATTATCTCCATACAGGAGATTGTTAGCATGCTCCCATTTTTTTTTTTTTTAGTGCATCAGCAATCTACATAAAAATTAAAATAAAAACAGGAGAAAAAAAACACTCAATTCTTTTGTTTTACTAAATTTTAATATAGGGATATATATATTTTGCTTTTCATTCTTTGCGCTTATTTTCTTATTGTCAAACTTCCTGTATAACAGTCATAAAATCAACAAGTTAGCTGACTTTATCTTCCTTCACATTATCTCTAAATTAATTAACCTTTAATTAGTAATTAATCAACAAGTTAGTGAACTCTTACTGCTTTATTAAGGAATTACCTTGAAATGCAAACATGCCGTAAAAAAAATAGTTTAAATTTTTTAACGAAGGAGATTTTTGATTTTTCATCTAATCAAACATTGGATTTTATATTTCATTTTTCTCCAATGTATTTTTCAAATACATTTCTCTTTTGCTTCCGTTAACTTTTCCCGTATCTTCTTCGTTAACTATTAAGGAACAAAACAACAAAATATATAATATTTTTAACAATATTTAATTATTATTATTATTATTTAACTTTCATTAAAAAAAATTCTTCTTCAAATAAGGGACAAAATTATAAAATATAATATTTATTTTAATTTTATTTATTTATTAATTATTTGAGTTTTAAATCTTCTTTCAAGCTAAAAGTTGTTTAATAATTTTATTTAATTATTTAGAATTACTTATCTCACACGATAATAAAACATACTTATTAAAATATTTTTTTTTATCAGCAAAAGTTACTTCTTATTATTGTGAGTTTTTGTTAACATAGAAAGTCAAATCCACAATTTTTTTTCTTTTTTCCTCCTCCTTTAACTATCGAATCAACCTTATTATATTTCCCTAAAATAAATAATTTTAATTAAGATGCATTTGGTAAATAATCGATTACTTTGTTCTTGAATCAGTTTCCAGGTCTGATATGAACAAAGTAATCGATTACCAAGGTCTAGTAATCGATTATTTGAATCCAAATAATCGATTACCATTATGAAAGAATCGATTAAAACCGTTCCTGCTGCAGAGGTGCTATTTTTAGATTTCAAAGCTGTTTTAGAAGGCTTATCTTGGAAGCTACGTTTGGGTTTCATTTAGGACGCATTTACATTTCATTTAGCTTGTAGATTCATGGTCTATATAAGCCACATCACAACAGATTGTAACAACTTTTTGATTGAATGAAAATAGATTGCACTTTGTGTGTGACAGGTTGAGAGTTATTCTCCTTTGTTCTTAGTGAAGAATTTCTTGTTTCTTATCAATGGCTTTTGAGCTATTGTGGTGATTCTTGCAAGACTTATTGGAATTCCAATTCCATGGTGTCAATCTAAATCTACTTCTCTTCTTCTTCCATTATTCCAATTCTTACATTTCAAAAACCTAAAAAGTTGTCATAAAAGTAGAGCATTCATACTCTGTTTTTCTATCAATTGGAGAATTGATTCCATTGCAAGGAAGATCGGGGCAAACATGACTTGATTCAGTTCAGGAGTCCATCAAAAGCATAAAGAAAGGACCCCCAGCGATGGTGTTATGGTATTTTCCTATTATTCCAATGTTTAAGAATTTGTTGTCTAATAGAGATGATGCAAAAGACACTTACATGGCATGCAGATGGGAGAAACTGTAGTGGAATTCTCTGCCATCCTTCTGATTCCTCTCAGTGGAAGAAAATTAATTGTTTGTATCCAGATTTCGAGAAAGAGGCAAGAAATCTTATGCTTGGACTTGTCAGTAACAGAATGAATCTCTTTGGCAGTTTAAGCACTAAGCAGAGTTTGTGGCTTGTTTTGCTTGTAATTAACAATTTTCCTCCTTGGTTGTGCATGAAGTGATAATACATGATGTTGTCTATGATGATATCGGGGCCAAGACAGCCAGAAAATGACATCGATGTTTATTTTAATCCCTTGATTGAAGGCTTCACAAAGTTGTGGGGTGAGGAGGTTGACGTGTTTGATGGGTATCGAAATGAGCATTCAAGTTGTGTGCAATTCTATTTTGTATCATTAATGACTTTCCAGTATATGGAAATTTTAGTGGATATATTGTTAAGGGCCATCATGCAAACCCTATCTGTGATGAAGACACAAGCTACGTACAATTGAAACATGGAAGAAAAATAGTGTACACTTGGCATCGACCTTTTCTGAAACTTTATCACCCTTACCGGCAATTGAAAAAAGTTTTTAATGGAAGTCAAGAGTATGAAATTGCGCCGATACCCTTAACTAGTCAACAGGTTCTTGAGCAGGGTGAGGACATCAATACTATATTTGAAAAAACTCAAAAGAAGCTGATAAGTAAAACTAGCATATGGAAGAAGAGGTTGATATTCTTTGATCTTCCATACTGGTTCGATCTAGATGTTAGGCATTGTATTGATGTTATGCATGTGGAGAAAAATGTGTGTGATAGTGTCATCGGAATGCTTCTTAACATTCAAGGCAAGACAAATGATGGTCTGAATACTAGTCAAGATCTAGCTGAGATGGGTATACATGACCAGTTTACATCCAAGGTCTAATGCTAAGAAAATGTACTTGCTCCAGCATTTCGTACTTTGTTAATAAATGAGAAGACAAGTTTTTGGTAGTGTTTATGCCTGTGAAAGTGTCACAGGGATGCTCTTCAAATACTAAGAGCCTTGTGCAGGTGAAAGATCTGAAGTTATTTAGCTTAAAGTCTATTGATTTTCACGTCTTGATGCAACAACTCTTGCTTATTGCGATACTAAAAATCTTGCCTAACCAAGTTAGGCATGCCATAACTTGACTGTGTGTTTTCTTCATAGCCATATGTAGCAAAGTCATTGACCCTCTAAAGTTAGATGACTTGGAAAATGAGGCTGCTATTATCTTGTGTCAGTTGGATATGAATTTTCTTCCTTCATTTTTTGACATCATGGTTCACTTAATTGTTCAGCTGGTGAGGAAAATTAAATTGTGTGGTCCGTTTATTTACAGTGGATGTACCCGGTTGAGCTATACATAAAGATCTTAAAAGGGTATACAAAAGAATATACACCATCTTGAAACCTCCATTGTTGAAAGGTACATTAAAGTAGAAGCTATTGAATTTTGTTCAGAGTACATTGTACAAGCAAAACTTGTTGGGCTTCCCGAGTCTCGACATGATGATAAAGTGGAAGGTAAGGTTTCACGAGGGTTGCATGTTATAACTCCAGCTCTAGAGGAATTGAAACAAACTCATTTGTATATACTGAATAACAGTAATGAAGTTGTGTCATACATAGTTTGTTACGAAGCCTTAGTCAAGGAAAGTAACCCAAAGATGACAAAGAATAGGGTGTTGAAAGAGCATAACAAGACTTTCTTAAATTGGTTTTAAGATACAATCTTTTGTGATGATAACGTTTCTGAACCGTTAAGGAAGTTAACAGATTTGGCTAAAATAAATGTTAGAAGTTGGCACGGATATGATATCAACAAGTATTCATTCTACACTAAATCACAAGACCACAAGAGTACAATGCAAAATGATTGATCACTGATGACTTAATCCACCACAAAATACATGTGAAATTGATCTTGAATCGAGGCTCTAGTTACCAACTTATTGGGAAAGATTCGAGAAATTATATCTAGACAGGGAAGTTCAAATGATAGAAAGAAAAGAGTGATATCATGCAATATTGTTCAGTTTATTGTAAATAATGAAATTTACAATGAAGGAGTTCAAAGTACTCTTAAGCTCACTAAACCCAAAATACAAAGCTCCTTATAGAGGAAACAACAACTAACTAGCTATCTAATAAAAAATAGTTACAACAGAAAAATATAAAATAGTTACAATTATAACATAACATATGTTAATGAACAACCAGACTAGACACTCCCTTCTATATGACTTGATGTTCCACAAGATTACAGAATATTGGATTGTCAAGAAGGTTGATGTTCTTTGCATTGTCAGTGTTCTTTTAAGTTGGATTTATGTTTCCTTTCATAGATGTATATTATTACTTGTTACTTATTACTTATATAGTTAAATCTGGATTATGTACAGAGAAGGTGAACGAGTGTTGCAAGTAGATGGTGGAATTGTGGTAAGGGTACAACCAGGGGAAGCCATTCATGAAATGTAAGTTTGGCTCCATTCCTAGTAGCCCAAATAGAGTAATGGATGTATTTATGAAAGGGAATTTGACAAGTGCTTAATCTGTAACTGGAGTCTTCATAAATTGTCTCATTATTCTCATCAGGAAAGTTTTGGTGATGAATGATGATGTTGTTTTACTTTTTCAAGCATGGGTGAAATTGCAAGCCACTCATTCATTATTTTTTCTCTTTTGTATTATGTCCAAGCAAAGAAGAATCTTTTCATGGAATCCATTGATTTTCCTGTTGAGGATCAATAATTGACATCTATCAACTAAACTCTTGCTTTGTCTCTAGGTGAACTCTATAGTTCTTATTTTATCACCTTGCCAATTTATGCCGTGTTTCTTGATAATCTTAGCGAATTTGGACTATAGTTGTGAATTGGTTTTTGTGATTGATCAAAGCATGATATATTTGATAGATAAACTACAAGAACATGTTATCCAAATTGTAAAGTACGTATGCCTTAGCTGTTGAGTATGAGTAGCTTTTATCTTAGAGACATTAATTCCTTTTTTTTTTTTGGTTCTTGCTGGAGCCTTTTGTATTTTCTTTCATTCCCATTGGGACTGGAATCTTCAAAACTTGCTACCAACTTTATAACCAAACTTGGTTTCTTCTGTGGTAATTGGTTATGTGAGATGAATAGTTCTAATGCTAGGAGTTGAACTTGATAGTTAAGTAGACCTTTATCTATGGTTAGTCTTTGTGATTGTCATTATATGAAGTGTTAGACCTTATTTGTGGCTACTATTTTATTATATGAAGTAGTAGACCTTATTTGTGGTTACTATATTATGCTCTCAGAGTTGAAAGAAGTTTGAATGTGTGCATCAATAGCCTTGATTGTTTCTTTTTTGTTTAGCTTATTTTTTTAATCAAGTTTTAAGGAGCTTGTTAAGTTGTTAGAGTGTTATTTATCAGTTATTAGTGGCTTAAGCTTAGTTGCTAAATTTAACTAGTTAGTTGTTATTTTCTCTATTTCAGTTTTAATTCAATCTATTTAAGCAATATCTTATGCAATCAATAAAATGTAATTCCTTTTGAAAATATTCAACTCTCCACTTCTCTAATATATTTCCAACAAAATGGTATCAGAGCTAGGTTCTCAAGGGATCTGTGACTAATCCAACAACCCATCATAAAAATCTTACCTTCCTTGATTCAATCCATAAAATGGATTCTGAAACACCCTTTACAGCATTGGCGCCACCAGTGTTTAAGGGTAAAAATTATAAACTATGGGCAGCCAGGATGAAAGCCCACCTCGAGGTGAATGATCTCTAGGAAGCTGTTGAGGGGGACTATGAAGTTCCTCCCTTCATAGATAATCCAACCATGGCTTAGCTGAAGAATCATACTTTAAAGAAATCAAGGAAGTCGAAGGCAAAAGCTACATTATTTGCTGCTGTCTCAGAAGAGATTTTTACCAAAATCATGCATCGAAGCTCAACATCTGAAGTTTGGAATTTCCTTAAAACTAAATATGAAGGAGATGAAAAAGTTAAAGGTATGCTAGTGCTCAATCTGATTCCTGAGTTCGAGATGCAGTGAATGAAGGAGTCGGAGACAATCAAAGAGTACATAGATAAGCTTCTTAGGATCACTAACCAAATAAGGTTACTTGATTTTGAATTTTCTGACTTTAGAATTGTTCAAAAAATATTTGTAACCATTCCTGAAAGATTTGGTACTACTATATCCGCCATGGAGAATAGCAAAGATCTATCAAAAGTCACCTTGGCAGAACTAAACAGTGCCTTACAGGACCAAGAACAAAGGAGATTGATGAGGAGTGAAAGTTTTGTGGAAGGAGCATTGCAGGCTAAGTTACAAATCAGTCAAGGAGAGAAAGACAAAAGGAGGAGTTTTGAGAATAACTTTAACCCAAGTGTTACAGCCAGCGAAATGAAGAGGGACTTTCCCCCTTGCAAACATTGTAACAAGAAGGGTCATCCTCCTTTCAAATGTTGGAGAAGACTTGATATAAAGTGTGAGAAGTGCAATAAACTTGGGCACCATGAAAGGATATGTAAAAGCAATTCTCAACAAAAGGACGATGACCAAGTAGTAAGCGAACAAGAGGAAGAGCAGCAACTATTCATAGCATCATGTTTTACAAGCAGCACTTCAAGCTCTAGTGATTGTTGGCTTGTAGACAGTGGTTGTACTAATCACATGACAAGTAATGAAGAACTCTTTAGAGAGTTGGACAGGTCACAAATATCCAAAGTCAAAATTGGTAATAGTGACTGTAACACCTCGTAGGCCTCCGGTGCGTTAACATTAATAATATCAGTTAGAGCGCATTTATCATAAAAGAGAATTCAGCGGAAGCATAGAACCGTTTTTCTTGATTCATTATGTATGGAAGAACACAACTGTAAAGTACAATACAAACTCATTCTGATCCAGGTTCTCAAATTAGATATCAAAGGCCATACAACTTACAGAATACAGGGAGATAACAGATATAAGACACTGGTACTCAGGGAAAAGCCATATCTCATATATAACAAAGTTCTGTACATATACATATAAGTATCTACAGTCCACACCACACAACCCGTGGTGATACAAAAGAATATGAACCCTTCATGAGGGAATACAGAACTTATACAGCATCAAAATAATCAAAACAGAGCGATCCAGCTCCTGGTA
>PYAF01000343.1:181386-250969 GCA_007407185.1 Glycine tomentella
TAGCTTTCTAATCGGTTCAATCAAGGTTAAAGGCCACAGAGAAGTGTTTAGGCTAGTATCTGAGGTTCATAAAAGCTTGGAAAGTCATCAATGGAGGTTTGGAGGTCCAAGGAAGAAGAAAGGCTGATTTTTCCTCTCCTTTTTGCGTTTTTGGCCTTTAAATTCTAGTTCTGCCGACGTTCCCGCGCTACTCGCGCCACGTTCCAGTGCCAAAACAGACTTTCTGGAACACTTATGGCGCTACTCGCGCCATTATGGCGCTAGTCGCGCCAACCTCCAGCAGCTGTGGCGCTACTCGCGTGGAACTCCAGAAGAAAAACATGCTTTTCCAAAGCCCTTCCCACGCTACTCGCGCCGTACTTCACGCTACTCGCGCGGGAGGCCAGACAGCATTGGCATTTTTGTACATCTGGCGCGGGTCGCGCCGCACTTCACGTTGGTCGCGCCGCAGACTAGAATAGCCTATTTCCACTCTTTCTCAAGTGTTTAAGCCTCCTTTCAAGGGGTTCCAAGGCCTAATAATATCTCCTCATTTATAAGCTTAATCCTAAGCTTAACACGTGCTTAATCATATGTTTAAAAATTCAAGATATTACAGTGACTACATTACTGTCAAGGGGAAGAGAACTATTTCTATAGAAAGTAGCACAGGTACAAAACAAATTTATGATGTTTTGTATGTACCTGACATTGATCAGAATTTACTGAGTGTTGGGGCAGCTACTTGAGAAGGAATTCAAAGTCTTCTTTAAGAACAAGAAGTGCGCAATCAAGGATCCATATGACAATGAGGTCATAAGAATTAAAATGAGAGGTAATAGTTTCTCACTTGATCCAATGGAAGAGGAGCAAGCAGCTTATACTGCTGCTATGACCAACACAGGGACTTGGCACAAGAGGCTAGGTCATTTTCATCACGCAGCAATTTTGAATATGTAAAACAAGGAGTTAGTTTGTGGCTTGTCCCATATTGAGTCCAATCTACCAAGCTGCAAGGCATGTCATTTTGGTAAACAAGCAAAGCTTACTTTCCAAAAAGGAGCTTGGAGAGCTGTCAAGAAGCTGCAACTCATCCATACAGACGTTGCTGAACCTCATAAAACTCCTTCACTCAATGGAAGTAAATATTACATAGTTTTTATTGATGATTATACAAGGATGTGTTGGATCTATTTTCTATGGTTCAAGTCAAAGGTTGCAGGTATGTTTTTCAAATTCAAGAACTGGATTGAGAACCAAAGTGGCTTTAAAATTCAAGTTTTGAGGTAAGATAATGGCAAAGAATACTACACCTCAAATGAATTTGATAAATTATGTGAGGTGGCTAGAATTGAGCATCAACTTACATCCCCATACACTTCACAGCAAAATGGGGTCAGTGAGTGAAAAAATAGAACTATAATGGATCATGAAAGGAACTTCCCAAAGAATATTGGGCAGAGGCAGCAAATACTGTTGTATTTTTGTTGAACAGGTTGCCCATAAAAGCAGTTGACGGGAAGACTCCTTTTGAGGCATGGTATGGCTTTAAGCCACAATTAAAAAATCTGAAAGTTTTCGGTTGTTTATGTTTTACTAATGTACCACAGGTTAAGCGAGACAAGTTGGACAAAAGAGCAGAGCCCGACATATTGATCGGATATAGCTTAACATCCAAAGCTTATAGAATTTTTCAACCTGACACAAGAAAAATTCTAATAAGTAGGGATGTAAGCTTCATGGAAAATGATAAGTGGAGCTGCAACAATGAAAAAGATCAGCAGCTCGATGATTTGAATCAAGAAGAGTTAGTTGATTATCCTCCTGTCCACGACACTAGATTACTTGCTGACATATTTTAGAGGTGCAATGTTGCTTTGCTTAAACCAACAGGATATCAGGAAGCAGAAAAAGATCTTAAATGGAGGGTTGTAATGCAAGAAGTGCTCGCTATGATCGAAAAAAATCAGACCTGAGAGTTAGTTGAAAGATCTCAACATCAGAAAGTGATTGGAGTAACATGGGTGTTTAGAAGAAAAGAGAATGCAGATGGCTCAATTAACAAATATAAAGCAAGGTTAGTGATAAAAGGGTATGCTCAAGTTTTTAGAGTAGATTATTTTGATACTTTTGCTCCAGTTGCAAGGCTGAATACAATCAGAATGTTACTAGCTATTGCAGCACAAAAGCAATGGAAATTTATCAGCTTGATGTCAAGTCTGAAAACACAACGAACACTCTTAAAATAAACCAAGAGGGGGGTGAATTGGTTTAAAACAGGTATTTAAAAATTTTCTTGAAACAATTTGAGGAATTTGAAATCTAGATCGTATCACTTAAAACATTTTTCAAACCAGAACTTTTCTTTCAACTAATATCAACCTTGTTATGCAAGTAATGATAGAAACTTTGTTTTGTTGATTATATTTTGATTACCCAAACACAAGCAATGAGAGATATACAAAATTAGAATAAGAGACTCAACAATTTATACTGGTTCACCTCACAAACTTGGAGGCTACATCCAGTGTCTTCCAACCAACACTAGGTCAGAGTTTTCACCAAATCAAAATATTCTTTTGTACAAGCAATTTAGAAGTGATTTTCTTTATCAACACTAGATAAAGAAACTGAATAATGAAACCCTATTAGAACACAAATCACTAAGACTCTGAGAATCCTACTCAGATCTTTCACCTAAAGAACCCTACTCTAGAAAGCTTGACAGAATCAAAATGATTTATCACAAATGAATACAAATATCACAAAATCTTAAAAAGAAAGATTCAAGATAAACCAACCTGTGATCCTTTATGTATGAATGAATGAAAATGAATTGAGATTATCACACATTCCAGGTTGTATGAAATCTAATGCTCAGAATCAATATATTGAAAACTTCTTTTCTTTAACACATCTTCACAAAAAAAAACTCAAAAATCTTGATCTTCACAAGATGTGTTTTTCACTTAGAAATCAGTCTCTTGAACTGTTAGAAAGGTTAGTGCCTTTTGGGTAAGTCACTCATGTATATTGAATGATTCGTTCAATATGTATATATAGAAAACAGACTCACAAAGCTTTATATAAAACTGATTTAACTGACAATAATCGATTAATCCGTTGGTGTAATCGATTATTTTGCCATATGTAATCGATTAAAACATCTATATAATTGATTAAATTGTTCCTGGACTTTGTAAAAAAATTTCATGAATAGAATAATCGATTAATACGTGATTTAATCGATTAAAGCAGTAAAGCATAATTTTCAAATTAGCTTGTGTAATCGATTACGATTTATGGTAATCGATTAAAGCAGTGATGTATGATTTTCAGAATGCACTATGTAATCGATTAAAATGTTCTTCATGTCTTTTCCAGATTTAGAACAAAAGCATTTAATTGATTAAACCACTGTGTAATCGATTAAAACAGTAAGTTTTCATTTTTCCAAAAACTTAACCATGAGAACTTAGATTCTTTTGAAATCATTTAAGAACTTTCTTATTTTAATGAAACTATGAATGCATGTTTATGTGAAATGCAAATTCAATGCAAGGATCACAAAACAATGTACTTGAATCAAACTTAAATAAATTACAAATGCCTTCATACTTGATTGGTCATGTAAAAAGCAAAAATATCTTTAAGCAAACATCAAGCTTCTTCTTCATTCTTGCTTTGATTCTTCTTGCAACTCCCCCTATATTCAACAATTTCCCCCTTTTTGGCTTTGAGATTGCCAAATATCAATTGTCCATTTGTTTAACTTTTGATTGCTTTTGAGGGATGAATGATAGAAGAATTATACTTGATATCCTGAAATTTAAATCAACTTTTGCAAGAACAAGTGTGAACAAGTGTTAAGTATACAATGTTTTAAATTTGCTCCCCCTGACTTGTATAAATTCTCATGAAAATACAGAGCAAACAATTAGAGCACACATCACAAATTATTTCTCCCCATTTAAACAAACAGAGTTATTTCTCATTTCTCCCCCTATGATTATTACAATTATTTCTCCCATATTTGGCTTATCAAAGACAAAAATAATGTTCATAGAGAGAATATTAAGAAGAGAAAACATAACTTATTTTAATTGATATAGATGATGTAGTACATTGAAATTTAAAATAACAAAACGTTGACCAAAGAATAACATACTCAGAAATAGACAGAAAGTATCAAGAACATAAACTTAAGCTAGTTTGTGAAAGTCATCAAGAACAAGCCTAGCCTCTATGTTTTTCAGTCTAGATATCATCTTTTCCATAAATGAATTAGTCTCAGCCCTATGCTCATGGTGTAGAGACAGTAAAGCATCCATCTTCTGAATCACTAGAGATTCAAAGGGGCTATAGGATGGTTGAGCAGGGCCTTCAGCTTCTTCTTCTTCAGCACCAACAGGAGGAACTTGTTGTCCAGCCATCTTCCATCCATAAGAAGTCTTAAACATCCCAAGCTTGTTAAGGTGCTTCTCCTTGATGAGACTGTTGCTGGAATTAGTGTTGTCAACCACCTCATTTGAGACATCTATCTTGAAGTAATCAATGAATCTAGACACAAGAACAACATATGGAAACAGATAATTGACAAATGTCTTGGCTTTCAGCATGGTTTCCTCAATGATGAGGATCCAATTCATCTGAATATAGTTTTTCATGCCATACACCAGTTGTATATCATCATCTGTGGCTTGTGCATGATTTGTGGACTAGTACTAAGCCTCAATTTTAGTGTCATTTGAGGGTCAAGAAGCATCCCTCTATAGGTTTCAACCCTATTGAAAACCTCAGCTTCCTCCTCAAATTTCCTTTCACCTTCAAAGGAAATTCCAGCAACTTCTTGCCAGACCTCAGGTGTGATTCCATGGCCACCCCATTAACTTGAGATAGGATAGTCCCATCCATAGAAGCTTTAGCACAGGTGTAAAACACCTTCACTAATTCAGGGTAAAAAGTACCCTTCATCTCAACAAATTTCTTCAATCCCTGGGCTTCAAACATAGAAGGGAATTGAAAACCTTCTCTAGTAAACCATGCAAGGTCAAGTTGTTTGGGAGGGCAAATGAGTTTAGTGGCATTAAACTGTAGGTAGTTTATTTTATCACGCTCAGTTGGAAACCAATGGTCTAACCTACTTACTATAGGATTAGAAGTTTCAACACTCTTTCTCTTAGAGGTTTTTGATCTCTTAGGAGCAGACATAGTGAATACAGAGGTAGGAATACAAATAGCAGAGTATCTAGACTCAGAATAAGAGAAATAGAGAAATGCAGCAAAGCTTAAGGTTGAAGAAGAGAATGGTGTGATTTGTCTCTTTAGCCAAGCTGTATTTATAGATGTTGGCTCCAAAGTTTGAAATTTGAAAGTATGACTGTCATTTCGAATTAACCTACTAACATAAAAGCTCAGAAGATTCAAATTTTTGAATTTGGTGGCAGTTGGGCAGTTACAATTTCCAAGAAATCTTGCAGATTTTGCAGTAACTCCATGAATAATCGATTACGGGATTATGTAATCGATTAATTTGTAAGCAAAATTGGTTTATGCAAAGTGTTGTAATCGATTAACATGAGGCGTAATTGATTAAACCAGTGAGTGATTCATTTCAAGAAGACGAAGTATAATCGATTACACTATGTGGTAATCGATTATTCCAGTGAAATGTAATGTTTTAAAAGATTTTTTAAGCTTGTGATATCGATTAATTCTATGACGTAATCGATTATTCTAGTGAACTGTAATGTTTTAAAAGATTATTTAAGCTTGTGTAATCGATTAATTCTATGATGTAATCGATTATTCCAATGAGCGTTAATTTTTTGAAATAATTTTGAATGAAGAATAATCGATTATTTCATCTCTGTAATCGATTACATAAGCACAAAATTCATTCTAAAAAACTTTTAAAGTCCATTTAATCGATTATTTCAAGTCTTAGTCGATTATAACAGTCAATTTATCAGTATGAACAGTAATTATACAACACATTTTGAATTTGTATCATTTGAGATGAATGACCAATAAATGATGCAATTTCATGTAGATAAGCACATAAACAACATGTTAACACACACTAGATTCATCTAGAATTCCTAGCATGTTTCTAAGTGTGAAGAATCTATCTTTAGCCAAATGCTTTGTGAAAATATCAGCTAATTGATTTCCAGTTTCAACAAACTCAATTTTGATGTTACCCTTTTGGATATGGTCTCTGATAAAATGATTTCTGATCTCAATGTGTTTGGTCCTTGAGTGCATAATAGGATTTTTGGATATGTTGATGGCACTAGTATTATCACACAGGAAGGTTATCTCCTGTATCTCAACACCAAAGTCTCGAAGTTGTTGCTTCAACCAAAGACTTTGTGAACAGTAGCTTCCAGCAGAAATGTATTCAACTTCAGCAGTAGATAAGGCAACACATGATTGCTTCTTGCAGTGTCAAGAAATCAAAGAGCTTCCTAACAAGTGGCCTGTACCACTAGTACTCTTTCTATCTAATATGCACCCTGCAAAGTCAGAATCAGAATATCCAATCAAGCTTATAGATGTACCTTTTGGATACCACAGTCCTACTCTTGGTGTAGACTTGAGATATTTTAGGATTCTTTTGACTGGTGATAGATGATGTTCTTTGGGATTTGCTTAGTATCTAGCACACCAACATACACTTAACATAATGTCAGGTCTACTTGCAGTTAAATATAGTAAAGAACCAATCATTCCCCTATATTTGGACTCATCAACACTTTTTCCTTTGTCATCTGAATCAAGATAGGTAGACGTTGTCATTGGTATTGCAGCATCCTTGCAATTTTCCATTTCAAATTTCTTGACCATTTCCAGACAATACTTGGCTTGGCTAAGGAAAGTTCCATTCTTCATTTGCTTGACTTGTAATCCTAGAAAGAATGTAAGCTCCCCCATCATTGACATCTCAAATTGACTCTGCATTGAGACAGAAAATTCTCTGCACATAGATTGATTAGTTGAACCAAATATAATGTCATCCACATAAATTTGAACCAACAAGATATCATTTTCTCTTTTCTTTATGAACAAAGTTTTGTCAACCTGTCCTCTTATGAAAGATTGTTCAAGCAGAAATTTGCTCAACCTCTCATAGCAAGACCTTGGTGCTTGTTTCAAACCATATAAAGCTTTTCTTAATTTGAAAACATGGTTAGGATGCTTGTGATCAATAAATCCAGGAGGCTAGTCTACATATATTTCTTCCTCAATGTAACCATTCAAAAATGCACTTTTAACATCCATTAGAAACAATTTAAAGTTCATCAAACAAGCATATGCAAGTAACAACCTAATGGCTTCTAATCTAGCAACTGGAGCATAAGTTTCATCATAATCAATGCCTTCCTCTTGATTGTATCCTTTAACAACCAATCTAGCCTTGTTCCTTATTATGATGCCACTTTCATCTAGCTTGTTTCGAAAAACCCATTTTGTGCCAATAGGAATATGAGTAGATGGTCTAGAAACTAATTCCCAAACTTGGTTTCTTTTGAATTGATTCAATTCATCATGCATAGCTATTAACCAATGTTCATCCAGCAGAGCTTGATCAACACTTTTTGGTTCAATCTATGAAACAAAAGCCATGGTACAACAAAGATTTCTTAAAGAGGATCTAGTAGAAACTCTCTTGGATACTTCTGCTGGATATAGGGGGAGAATCATGAAGAGTGAAAGACATTGATTCAAGAATGTGTTTTGAGCTTTCAACATGCTTGGAGTGCCTTGAAGTTTATAATATGATTCAAGTTTATAATTTTTTGAAATAATTTTGAATGAAGTATAATCGATTATTTTGTTCTTTGTTAAATCTGGAAAATCCTTATAAACAGCTATATCAATTATTTGGCCTTTGATTGAAACAGAAACTGCTTTGTTAAATGTTTTAATCGATTACCAGAATTCGTAATCGATTACATAGTTGAAATCATTTTTAAGGCTTCCTGGTTTAATCGATTACCATCATTTGTAATCGATTACATATTTCATTTTGAAAATCCTAACCTGCTGACTTAATCAATTACCAAAATCAGTAATCGATTACACAGTTCATTTTATAAAACTGAACTTCCTGGTTTAATCAATTACAGCTTGGGATAATCGATTATTTTGCTCGTTGCTGAAACCCAGAAATCTTTATGAACATATTAATTGATTAAGTGATAATTTAATCGATTACATATGCATTTTAATCGATTATCAGGCGTGTGTAATCAATTATTGTTAGTTACAGAGTTTATTATACATAGAATTGAAGGCTTGGCTTATGACAAAACTTTTGATCATTCGTATTTCTGAGTATACACAAGCTTTCCAAATTCTCTCAAAGTGATTCTCTGTGCTCTATTACTTCTTGCTACTTTGAAATCATTCATGGGTCATTTAATGAATCTTGAGCAAGAATCTTTACAAAGATAAGGAGAAGCATGTTCTTATTCGTGTTGCTATTCAACCTGAATTTGATAACTCATGTGCATTACATTCACTAGATCATCAGGTTGTATTTCTCCTTAATCTTTATGTGTAAATTTGTATTTGAATTTCTGTTGTAATTGCTATTGTATGTGGGTTCTTCTTGCTTCGTTCTAGAGAAGGGTTCTCTAGTTAAAGAACAGAGTAGTGTTCTCTGGTTCTTGCTCCTTAGAATTCTAATAGGGTTTTAGTTTTCTATTCTTTATCTAGGGTTGATAAAGGGGAGGTTTTGTAATAAGCTTGTATGAACAAGATTTATAATAGTGGAACTCTAATCTAGTGTTGATTAGAAGAAACTGGATGTAGCTTCAGTTGTGAAGTGAACATTATAAATTGCTTGTGTGTTGATTCTTTATCTCTTATACTCTGATTGTTCATTGATTCTTTGTTTCATATTCATTGTTCAATAAGTTCTGTTTTAACCAAATTGATTCCAAGGGGCTGAGCAATTTGATTGAGTAAAAAAAGATTTCTTGGTTTTGAAAGTGATAAAGATCCTTAAACTCTGATTTGAATTAACTTTTAAAATACCAAGGTTTAACCAATTCACCCCCCTCTTGGTTATTGTGAGTATTCCCTTTATTTTCAATTGGCATCAAGAGCTGGTTCTTGAGAGTTATTCAAGTTCATAATCTTTTCATCAAAAAGAAAAATGAATACCTCACAAATAACCTTTAAACAAGGTGCTTCTCTAAATCGGCCTCCGATGTTTGAAGAGGAGCAATTTAGCTTTTGGAAAAATACAATGAAAATCTTTATTCAATCAAATGACCCAGGCACTTGGAATGCTATAGAAAAGGGTCCTTTGATTCCCATTAAAACTGTTGGCAATGAGATGATTCCCAAAGAATGGGATGAGATGACAGATGTTGAAAAGAGAGTTGTCCAATATGATTTCAAAGAAAAAAATATGATAACCTTTGCACTTTCTTTTGATGAGTTTTTCATAACAGTAAGATGCACAAGTGCCAAAGAAATGTGAGAAATGCTGGAAATAACTCATGAAGGCACTGAAGAAGTTAGAAGATCAAGAAAGCGTGCCTTGATCCATGAGTATGAAATGTTCAAGATGAACACCAAGGAAAGCATTTCTCAGCTACAAACAAGATTCACTCACATAGTGAATCACCTTTTGGGTCTTGGGAAGATCTTTGATGCTGAAGAATTAAACATCAAAATCTTGAAGTGTCTCACAAGACCTTGGCAACCAAAAGTGACAGCAATCAAGGAATCAAAAGATTTATCAAAAATGTCCATGGTTGCACTATTTGGTAAGTTACTTGAATATGAGCTTGAAATGTCTCAACTAAATTGTGTTGAAGATGCAAAAAAGAAAAGCAAAAGTATTGCATTAAAAGCTGCATCATTAAAGTCTGAAGAAGTGGAAGAATCAAGTGAAGAAGAGGAAGAGGACAACATGAACTTGATTGTTAAAAAGTTCAGCAAGTTCTTGAGGAAGAACAATAACAAAAAGTTTAACAAGAACAACAACAACAACAACAACAACAACAAAAGGATTGACAACACTTTTACTTGTTTTGAATGTGGAAAACCTGGCCACATCAAATCAGAATGCTCAATCTTTTTAAAAAAGCAACAAGGTGACAACAAGAGGAGGAAGGAAGGAAAATCCAAAAGAGCCTACATAGCTTGGGAAGATAATGAGTCAACAACTTCAGAATCTTCAACTGAAAATGAAGAAGCTAACATGTGGCTCGCTTCCACAATCAATGAAGAAGATGATGATCTCTCATGTGATGGAACTGAGGTAAGTTATGAATATGATCAAGCTATTAATGTTTTCCAAGAAATGCATGAAGAAACCCAAAAGCTTGCAAAATCTAATAACAAGCTTAAAGGAGATCTTAGATGGCATGTGGCAAAGATTACTGAATTGCAAACATATATTTGCAACTTGAAAGAAGAGAATGAAAACTTGTTTCAAGTTACAAATTAAATGGATGTGGATGTGCTTCTTCTTCTTCTAATGTCAATAAATACAACTTATTGCAAAAGGATTTTGATGATTACAAAAGAAGTCAAGGAGAAAAATAAATGTCAAGCTTATCCGAGATTAACTATTTGGTTGATCTTTTGAGAAAGCTATACAAAGGAAAATGCAACTTGGCTGAAATGTTAAGTGTGCAAAGGTATGCTAGAGATACTTCTGGTTTGGGGTACAAAAAGGGCTCAAAATATTCTGGAAAAACTATATTTGTGCCTCCAAAACAGAAGAATCAAAAGAAGTTCATAAACTCAAAGATCAATCAAAATGCCTTCTTGAGAAAATCATCAAAATCTGTAACATGCAACAATTGTATGGAAAAAGGACATACATCTTACAAATGCTATGCTAGGAGATTCTATGTGCCTAATGGAGATTGCATTTGGGTTCAAAAGAAAAAGAAAGCAACTAACCCCTATGGACCCAATCTCAATTGGGTACCTTCCTTTGTAAACTGATTAGATTTTTGCAGGTATGTCTAAGAGCTAGATCCTCATTATGGTACATTGATAGTGGATGCTATAGACATATGACGGGTGACATGTCTATGCTTACAAATCTAACTCTTAAAGATGGAGGATTTGTCACCTATGGAGACAATAACAAAGGAAAGATCATTGGAGAAGACAACATAGGAGATAGCTTCAAAACCAAAATCAGAAATGTCCTTTATGTGGAAAGGTTAAAGCATAATCTCTTAAGTATAAGCCAACTCTGTGATAAAGGATTCAAAGTCTCATTCAATGAGAATTGATGCATGATTTGTGATGGGCAAAGTGGTGAAGTAATTCACATAGAGAAAAAGAAGTGTGATTTAGATGCAGATCCTATGGAAGAATTTATTCAGCTTAATGATTCAGCACATGATGAAAAAGAAGAACCAAGTGCTGAAATGAAACCATCAACACCTATCCAAGAGCCAAAAGATTGGAGAACAACAAGAGATTTCTCACTTGATAACATCATATGTGAAGTTTCAAAGGGAGTATCTACTAGATCCTCATTAAGAAATCTATGTTGTAATATGGCTTTTGTTTTTCAAATTGAACCTAAGAATATTGATCAAGCTTTAAATGATGAACATTGGATGCATGCCATGCATGATGAGTTAAATCAGTTCAAGAGAAATGAAGTTTGTGAACTTGTTCCTAGACCATCCTCTCTCAAACCTATTGGCACAAAATGAGTTTTTAGAAATAAACTTGATGAGAGTGGAATCATAGTCAGAAATAAAGCTAGATTGGTTGCAAAAGGTTACAACCAAGAGGAAGGTATTGACTATGAGGAAACTTATGCTCCAGTTGCAAGATTAGAAGCCATTAAATTATTGCTTGCATATGCATGTCTAATGGATTTTAAACTCTTTCAAATGGATGTTAAAATCGCCTTTTTAAATGGATACATTGAGGAGGAGATATATGTCGAATAACCTCCTGGTTTTACTGATTTTAAACATCCAAACTATGTCTTTAAACTTAAAAAAGCACTTTATGGTTTAAAACAAGCCCCTAGATCTTGGTATGAGAAACTAAGTAAATTTCTGCTTGAACAATCTTTCACTAGAGGTCATGTTGACAAAACCTTGTTCATCAAAAGACATAAGCATGATATATTATTGGTTCAAGTATATGTTGATGACATTATTTTTGGTTCAACTAACCATTTGCTATGCAAGGAATTTTACTCAGCTATGTAGAAAGAATTTGAAATGTCAATGATGGGAGAATTAACATTCTTTCTTGGACTTCAAGTGAAGCAAATGAAGAATGGGACATTTCTCAATCAATCCAAGTATTGCCTTGAAGTAATTAAAAATTTTGAAATGGAGAAAAGTAAAGATGCTGCAACTCCATTGGCAACATCAACATACCTTGATTCAGATGAAAATGGAAAGAGGGTTGATGAGTCAAAATTTAGAGGGATGATTGGATCATTATTGTATTTGACAGCTAGTAAACCAGACATAATGCTAAGTGTGTGCTTGTGTGCAAGATATCAAGCAAATCCCAAGGAGTCACACCTTACAGCAGTCAAAAGGATCCTCAAATATCTCAAGGCAACACCAAAAGTCTGTCTTTGGTATCCTAAAGGTGCATCAATAAATGTTATTGGATATTCTGATTCTGACTTTGCAGGATGTAAGTTAGATAGAAAAAGCACTAGTGGAACTTGTCATTTACTTGGAAGTTCACTAATCTCATGACATTGCAAGAAACAATCTTGTGTGGCTTTGTCAACTACTGAAGCTGAATATATCTCAGCTGGAAGTTGTTGTGCACAAAGCCTATGGTTGAAGCAACAATTACAAGATTTTGGAGTTGAACAGAAAGAAATACCTTTGCTATGTGACAACACAAGTGCAATCAACATTTCAAAGAATCCAATAATGCATTCAAGGACCAAACATATTGAGATAAGACATCATTTTCTCAAAGATCATGCTCAGAAAGGTAATATCAAAATTGATTTCATTGACACTCATAACCAATTAGCTGATATATTTACCAAACCATTGGCTAGAGATAGATTTTATGCTCTTAGGAACATGTTAGGAATCTTGGATGAATCTAATCTCTGATAGCTTGAATGTTGTGTGCCTTTTCATATGAAATATCTTGCCATTTGAATCTATCATCACAAAGCCTGAATTTTTCAAAGATGTGCTGCATAATTCTGTTGTTTCTGAGATTTCATCTGGAATAATCGATTAAGTATCGGATTAATCGATTAAAATCACTTAAATCATGATTTAGACTGAAAACAGAGCTTATGTAATTGATTACATCATTAAAATAATCGATTATTCTTCTCAGAAAACCATTTTCAGAAAATTGAATCCTTCTGGAGTAATCGATTATGCATCGGGTTAATCGATTACACTGATAAAAGATCCTTTTTCAAAGTAAAAGTTCACTAGAATAATCGATTACAGTGAATGGTAATCGATTAAAATACTGGGGATCTGTTTTTGAAATTTCAAAACTCCAAAACTCACTGGAGTAATCGATTACAATTAATGGTAATCGATTAAATCCTCGGACATTCAGTTTTTCACATTTTAAAAACTTATTGGAGTAATCGATTACATATCGAATTAATCGATTACACATGTCTCTGTATGTTTCTGAAAATCAAATCCTTCTGTGGTAATCGATTAAATCATGAAATAATCGATTACACATTGTCTTCAACATGTGAGTTTTACATAAATAATCGATTACATTACAAATTAATCGATTACTGTAACTTCATTATGTGATGTTAGCTACAAAATAATCGATTACACAACAAAATAATCGATTATTCAAGAAGTTACTGCAAAACCTGACAGATTTTTTAAAAATTGTAACTGTCCAACTCCCACCTAATTTGAATTTAAATTCTCTGCAGTGATTTAATTCGTACTAACTGCTACTTTTATTCAAAATTCAAATTCTTGAGCCTAAACTTCTCTATAAATACAGCCTTTGTTGTAAGAAAAAATCACACCTTCTCATTCTTATCTCTCAAACACTTGTGTGTTTTTCTTCTGTCTCTGCTAAGTAACTCTGCCCTAAGAATGTGTGCCTCTAAAAGAGTAAAAACCTTTAAGAGAAAGGATGGTGAAACTTCTAACCCCCCCTCTTACCAATAGGTTAGATATTTGGTTCACCACAGAAAAAGACCGTTTAACCTATCTCCAGTTTAATGCCACAAAACCAGTATGGTCCCCTAAGTATTTAGAGCTTGACTGGTTTATTAGGGAAGGATTTCAATTTCCTGCCTTCATTGAAACCCAAGGCTTAAGAAAGTTTGTGCAGTTAAAGGGTACCTTTTACCCAAAATTGGTCAAGGTGTTTTACACCTGTGCCAAGCGATCCATGGATGGGATACTGAGGTCCCAAACAAATGGAGTGCCCATGGAAATCACCCATGAGGTGTGGGAGGCAGTAGCTGGTATCTCCTTTGAAGGAGAAAGACAATTTGATGAAAATCCTGAAGGTTATAAAAGGGTAGATACATATAGGGAGATGCTTAGTGATCCCCAAATGAAATTGAAAAATAGGCTAGGTATTGGACCCATGACCCATGAGGATAGGCTTCTGCACTACATAATTACATATATCCTCACACCTAGAGCCATAAACCACGCCCAAGCAATAGATGAAGACCTACAACTAGTGTATGGTCTCAAGAATTCAATTCAAATGAATTGGATTATCATTTTTTAGGAGATAATGCTTAAATAAAAAAGGTTAGTAAACTACCCATTCCCTTATGATGTGCTTGTGTCTAGATTTATAGACTACTTCCAAATAGATGTTTCAAATGAAGTAGTGGACCACACAAACTCAAGCAACAGTCTCATCAAAGACAAACATCTCAACAAGCTAGGAATGATCAAGACACCACAAGGATGGCAGATGGCTGGCCAACAAGCTGTGCCTGAACCTACTGCTACTGCTGAAGAAGATGTTGAAGATGCTGAAGAAGATGAGGAAAGGGACCCTGCTCAACCCCTCTACACTCCATTCGAGTCATTCATGCTTAACAAAATGGATGGCCTAATCACTATGCATCATGATTTTAGTGCTGAAACTAGTTCAGCTTTAGAAGACATTAAGGCTAGGCTAGACAATATTCAAGCTACTGTTATGTTTGAAGGATCTGAGACATTTTAGAATTTGTAGTTTTTTTTTTGTTTCTTCTGTTTTTATGCTTTCTTGTTTTAATTTTATTTTCTGCAATGTAATTGTTCCCTCTCAAATGAATGACATTTTCTTTGCTTATATCCGCTGTGCTATTTTAATTTTGACTTTGAAAAGCCAAATAGGGGGAGAAAAATGAGGAAAAAATGATGATTGATTATGCTCTGCATCATACTCTGTTATACCCTGTTTTTCTGCTCATTTTTTGCACAAATCAAAAATTGAATGGATTGTCATGTTAAGGGGGAGCTATGTAAAGAATCTTAACAAATTAAGTCAGATATACAAAGTAATGAATGATGAATAATGCAAACAGATATCTTAATACTTGTTCTTGGCAAAAAGAATGTGATAATTTTCAGATTTGAAAAAGCTCAAGTCTTCTATTTTGATTTTCGCAACACTTCAGGTCCAACACATGATCAATCAAGAATTTGGCATGTTCAAAGCCAAAAAG
This sequence comes from Glycine tomentella, assembly GCA_007407185.1. NCBI lineage: Eukaryota > Viridiplantae > Streptophyta > Magnoliopsida > Fabales > Fabaceae > Glycine > Glycine tomentella. The sequence goes on from PYAF01000343.1 coordinate 197,030, forward strand.
GGGGAGATTGTTGGATATAGGGGGAGAATCATGAAGAGTGAAAGACATTGATTCAAGAATGTGTTTTGAGCTTTCAACATGCTTGGAGTGCCTTGAAGTTTATAATATGATTCAAGTGTAAGAGAAAGACAATCTGATTGATTCATGCATTCATTCATTCATCTATTAGTTTAAATGACTTTTCCTAAAACATCAAAGCTTTATATGTTTTAGTTAAGTTTTTAATCTGTTTAAAAGGTTTTTGGAAAAATGGATTTTTTATTGTATTAATCGATTACCTAAGTAATATAATCGATTATTTTGTTCTTCGTTAAATCTGGAAAATATTTATAAACAGTTTAATCGATTACCTATCGGATTAATCGATTATTTGGCCTTTGATTGAAACAGGAACTGTTTTGTTAAATGTTTTAATCGATTACCAGAAATCGTAATCGATTACATAGTTGAAATCATTTTTAAGGCTTCTTGGTTTAATCGATTACCATCATTCGTAATCGCTTATATAGTTGAACAAATTTTTTAAGGTTTGCTGGTTTAATCGATTACCATCATTTGTAATTGATTACATAGTTCATTTTGAAAATCCTCACCTATTGACTTAATCGATTACCAAAATCAGTAATCGATTACACAGTTCATTTTGTAAAACTGAACTTCCTGGTTTAATCGATTACAGCTCGGGATAATCGATTATTTTGCTCGTTGCTGAAACCCAGGAATCTTCATGAATAGATTAATCGATTAAGTGATAATTTAATCAATTACATATGCGTTTTAATCGATTATCTGGCGCGTGTAATCGATTATTGTTAGTTATAGGGTTTGTTATAAATAGAATTGAAGGCTTGACTTGTGACAGAACTTTTGATCATTCGTATTTCTTAGTATACACAAGCTTTCCAAATTCTCTCAAAGTGATACTTTGTGCTCTATTACTTCTTGCTACTTTCAAATCATTGATGGGTCATTGAATGAATCCTGAGCAAGAATCTTTACAAAGATAACGAAAAACATGTTCTGATTTGTTTTGCTATTCAATCTGAATTTGGTAACTCATGTGCATTACATTCACTGGATCATCAGGTTGTATTTCTCCTCAATCTTTGTCTGTAAATTCGAATTTGAATTTCTGTTGTAATTGCTATTGTAAGTGGGTTCTTCTTTCTTCGTTCTAGAGAAGGGTTCTCCAGCTAAAGAACATAGTAGTGTTCTCTGGTTCTTGCTCCTTAGAATTCTAATAGGTTTTTAGTTTTTTATTCTTTATCTAGGGTTGATAAAGGGGAGGTCTTGTAATAAGCTTGTGAGAACAAGATTTATAATAGTGGAACTCTAATCTAGTGTTGATTAGAAAAAACTGGATGTAGCTTCAGTTGTGAAGTGAACCAGTATAAATTGCTTGTGTGTTGATTCTCTATCTCTTATACTCTGATTGCTCATTGATTCTTTGTTTCATATTCATTGTTCAATAAGTTCTGTTTTAACCAAATTGATTCCAAGGGGCTAAGCAATTTGATTGAGTAAAAAAAGATTTCTTGGTTTTGAAAGTGATAAAGATCCTTAAACTCTTATTTGAATTAATTTTTAAAATACCAAGGTTTAACCAATTCACCCCCCTCTTTGTTATTGTAAGTATTCCCTTTATTTTCAACTTTCCCAATTATGTTGTCAAGGGAAAGATCTTTAGTAGTTCTCCAATCTTTGTGCTTTTGTAAAGGAGTTGACTGTTCCACTTCATCATTTGGTTCAACTTTTTCTTTTTCATTCAAATCATTAAGTTGCAAAATTTTTCCATTTGTCCTGCATCAGCATCACACTCCAAATCCTCCTTAGAAGGGTTAGTCTTATCACATATAACATGGACATATTCCTCAACACACAATGTTCTTTTATTAAAGATCCTACAAGCTTTACTTTGCAAATAGTAACCAAGAAAAATTGCTTCATCAACTTTAGAATCAAATTTGCCAAGAGAATCTTTACCATTATTTAACACAAAACACTTGCAGCCAAATGCTCTATAATGAGATATGTTTGGTTTCTTTCCTTTGTATAGTTCATAAGGGGTTTTCTTCAAAATGGGCCTTATGAGAATCCTATTCAAAGTATAACAAACCGTACTTACAGCATCCGCCCAAAAGTGTTAGGCAAGTTTGTTTCATTTAGAAGTGTTCTTACACCTTCCTCAAGTGATTTGTTTTTCCTCTCCACAACACTATTTTGTTGGGGTGTTCTTGGAGCTCAAAAATTGTGATTAATTTCAAATTCTTCACAAATTTTTTCAAAATGTTCATTTTGGAATTCTCCACCATGATCGCTATTAATTGAAACAATATTGCAAGCTTTTTCATTTTGAATTATCTTGGCCAATTTTCTAAATGTTGTGAATGCATCACTCTTGGATCTGATCTTATGAATAAAGTCCATGTATATCTTGAGTAATCATCTACAATAACAAACCCATAGAAATTACCCCCCAAGCTCATGGTTCTAGAAGGACCAAATAAATCCATATGAAGCAACTCAAGAGGCTAGAAGTAAAAACAACATTTTTACTTTGAAAATAATTTTTCGTTTGTTTACCTCTTTCACAGGCTTTACATATTTTATCCATCTCAAACTTAAGCTTACTCAACCCTATAACCAAGTCCTTTCTTACAAACTTGTTCATATGATGCATGTTTATATGACTTGCTCTTCTATGCCATAACCATATTTCATTAGTTTTACTTACAAGACAACTAGTGTTTTGAATGAATGCATGGTCAATGGACAACACATAAATGTTACCCTTTCTCTTAACAACATGGATAACTTCACCATTTTTACTGTCACAAATCAAACAGCAGTTGTTGTTGAAAAAAACTTTGAACCCTTTGTCACATAGTTGGCTCATGCTTAGGAGATTATGTTTCAAGCCATCAACATACAAAACATTTCTGATCATAGTCTTAAGGCTGTCTCCTATGTTTCCTTCTCCAATTATCTTCCTTTTGTTATTATCGTCGTAAGTGACAAATCCTCCATCTTTTAGTATAACATTTGTAAGCATGGATATGTCATCTGTCATGTGCCTAGAGCAGCCACTATCAAGATACCATAGTGATGATCTTGCTCTTAGACACACCTGCAAAATTCAAATCAAGTAACAAAGAAAGGTACCCAATTGAGGTTTGGTCCATATGGGTTAGTTATTTTCTTTTTCTTTTGCACCCAAACACATTCTCCATTAGGCACATAATATTTCCTAGCATATCATTTAAAAGATGTATGTCTTTTCTTCATGCAATAGTTACAAGTTACAGCTCTTGATGATCTTTCAAAATAAGCATTTTGATTAAACTGTGATTTATAAAAGCTCATTTGATTCTTCTATTTTAGTGGTACAAATTTGGTTTTCCACAAGATTTTGAACCATGTTTGTAACCCAAACCAGAAGTATCTCCAGCATATTTTTGCACACTTAACATTTCAGCCAAGTTGCATTTTCCTCTATAAAGCCTTTTGAAAAGATCAACCAAATAGTTATTTTCTGAAAGAAGTAACATATACTTTTCTCCTTGGCTTCTTTTGAAAGCATCAAACTCTTATTGTAACAATTTGCATTTTTCTTCCTTGGAAGAGGAAGAGGGACATATACACCCATTGGCCTTGTAACTTGAAAGAAATTTTTCATTTTCTTCTTTCAACGTACAAAGTTCACTTTGCATTTCTGCAAGTTTGGTGATGTGTCATCTTAGATCTCCTTTCAGCTTATTATTTGACTTTGCTAGCCTTTGAGCCTCATCATGCATTTCATGGAAAGCATCAACTATATTATCATATTCAGAACTTACCTCAGATTCAGCACTTGAGTAATCATCATCAGTTAATGTGGATGTGAAGCAAACAATATCTTCTTCATTCTTACTTGAAGATTCAAAGGTAGTTGATTCATTGTCTTCCCAAGCAATACATGTCTTCTTTGGCTTTCCTTCCTTCTTTATCTTCCTCTCACCTTGTTGCTTCTTCAAGAAAATTGGATATTCATATTTGATGTGTTCAGGCTTTCCACATTCAAAGCAAGTGAAGTTGGTAGAGGTGTTGTTGTTGTTGTTATCATTTTTCTTGTTGAACTTTGTGAACTTTCTGTTCTTGTTCCTTCTCATGAATTTGCTAAACTTTTTGACAATTAGATTCATGTTGTTATCTTCATCTTCTTCACTTGAATTTTCTTCTTTCTCAACTTTAGAGGATGCAGCTTTCAAGGCTATGCTTTTATGTTTCTTTTCTGCATCTTTTGCATTGGTTAGTTGTGATATTTCAAGTTCATATTCAAGTAGCTTACCAAACAGTGCAGCCATGGACATCTTAGACAAGTCTTTGGATTCCTTGATTGCTGTAACTTTTGGTTGCCATGGTCTTGTTAGACACTTTAGTATTATGATGTTCAATTCTTCAACATCAAATGTCTTTCCAAGACCAAGAAGATGATTGACAATGTGTGTGAATCTTGTTTGCAGCTAAGATATGTTTTCAGTATTGCTCATCTTGAACATCTCATATTCATGAATCAAGGCATGCTTCCTTGATCTCCTTACTTTATTTGTTCCTTCATGAGTTACCTCCAACATATTCCACATTTATTTTGCACTTCTGCATCTCACAGTTCTAAAGACAAAGCAGATGTAATCATGTTTTTAGCTTTAAAATCATATTGCACAACTCTTTTTTCAGCATCTGTCATTTCATACCATTCTTTGGGAATCAAATTATTATCAACAGTTTTCATTGGAACCAAATGACCTTTTTCAATAGCATTCCATGCACCGGGATCATTGCATTGAATAAAGATCTGCATACGATTTTTTCAAAAACTAATACTCACCCTCAAACATTGGTAGACGATTGAGAGAAGCTCCCTCTCAAAAATTTATTTGAGTAGTATTCATTTTCTTTGAAAAAAAAAAGTAATCTTGAATAACTTTCAAGAACCATCTCTTGATACCAATTGAAAACACAATGAACACTCTTCAAATAAACCAAGAGGGGGTGAATTGGTTTAAAGCAGGTATTTAAAAATTTTCTTGAAACAAATTGCGGAATTTGAAATCTGGATCGTATCACTTAAAACCTTTTTCAAACCAAAACTTTTCTTTCAACCAAGATCAACCTTATTATGCAAATAATGACAGAAACTTTGTTTTGTTGATTATATCTTGATTACCCAAACACAAGCAATGAGAGATATACAGAATTAGAATACGAGACTCAGCAATTTATACTGGTTCACCTCACAAACTTAGAGGCTACATCCAGTGTCTTCCAACCAACACTAGGTCAGAGTTTTCACTAAATCAAAATATTCTTTACAAGTAATTTACAAGTGATTTTCTTTATCAACACTAGATAAAGAAACTGAATTCTAAAATCTTATTAGAACACAAATCACTAAGACTCTGAGAACCCTACTTAGATCATTCATCTAGAGAACCCTACTCTAGAAAGATTGACAGAATCAAAATGATTTATCACAAATGAATACAAATATCACAAAATTTTAAAGTGAAAGATTCAAGATAAACACAACCTGTGATCCTTTATGTATGAATGAATGAAAATGAATTGAGATTACCACACATTCCAGGTTGTATGAAATCTAATTCTCAGAACCAATATATTGAAAACTTCTTTTCTTTAACATATCTTCACAAAAAAACTCAAAAATCTTGATCTTCACAAGATGTGTTTTTCACTTAGAAATCAGTCTCTTGAACTCTTAGAAAGCTTAGTGTCTTTTGGGTAAGTCACTCATGTATATTGAATGATTCGTTCAATATGTATATATAGAAAACAGACTCACAAAGCTATATATAAAACTGATTTAACTGACAATAATCGATTAATCCGCTGGTGTAATCGATTATTTTGCCATATGTAATCGATTAAAACATCTATATAATCGATTAAATTGTTCCTGGGCTTTGTAGAAATTTTTTATGAACAGACTAATCGATTAATACGTGATTTAATCGATTAAAGCAGTAAAGCACAGTTTCAAATTAGCTTGTGTAATCGATTACGATTTATGGTAATCGATTAAAGCAGTGATGTATGATTTTCAGAATGCACTATGTAATCGATTAAAATATGCTTGTAATCCATTAAAATGTTCTTCATGGCTTTTCCAGATTTAGAACAAAAGCATTTAATCGATTAAACCACTATGTAATCGATTAAAACAGTAAGTTTTCATTTTTCCAAAAACTTAACCATGAGAACTTAGATTCTTTTGAAATCATTTAACAACTTTCTTATTTTAATGAAACTATGAATGCATGTTTATGTGAAATGCAAATGCAATGCAAGGATCACAAAGCAATGTACTTGAATCAAACTTAAACAAATTACAAATGTCATCATACTTGATTGGGCATGTAAAAAACAAAAATATCTTTAAGCAAACATCAAGCTTCTTCTTCATTCTTGCTTTGATTCTTCTTGCAGCTCCCCCTATATTCAACAAAGTCAGCCTTCTTAAATGGCTTCCTAAAGGAAGAAATTTATGTTGAGCAACCTAAAGGCTTTGCTGCAAAAGGAGAAGAAGGTAAGGTGTATCTATTAAAGAAGGCGTTGTACGGCTTGAAGCAGGCTCCTAGAGCCTGGTATAGCAGAATTGATGAATACCTGCTGAAACTAGGCTTTTTTAAAAGCCTTAGTGAGTCTACTTTATATGTTAAAGGTGACAGTGATAATTTTCTTGTGGTATCCCTATATGTGGATGATCTCCTAGTCACTGGTAGCAACATTGAGCTTATTCAACAGTTCAAAGAAGACATGATGCAGGTCTTTGAGATGACTGATCTTGGAGAAATGTCCTATTTCCTCAGAATAGAAATCAAGCAAAGACAAAATGGAATATTCATTTGTCAAATGAAGTATGCATGATAGATTCTAAAGAAATTCCACATGGATAACTGTAAGACTATGAGCACTCCTATGTGTCAAAAAGAGAAGCTATGCAAGGATGATGGAACAACTAAAGTGGATGAGTCCGAATATAGAAGCTTGGTTGGCTGCTTGATGTATCTCACAACAACAAGGCCAAATATTATGTATGATGTAAGTGTTCTTTCAAGATTTATGAATTGTGCTAATGAGTCTCATCTTAGAACTGCAAAAAGAGTTCTCTGATATGTCAAGGGAACTGTAAGCTTTGGTGTTAATTTTTATTTGACACCAAGTTTTGAGTTGCAAGGCTATTCTAATAGTGATTGGGCCATATCTTTAGATGACATGAAAAGCACTTCTGGTTTCTGTTCAACTTTGGATCAGGAATATTTACTTGGAGTTCAAAGACATAAGAAATTGTGGCTCAATCAACAACTGAAGCAGAGTTCATCTCAACAACAACATCTGTTAATCATGCTTTATGGCTAAGAAAAATTTTAAATGATCTGCACTTAGAGCAAAGAACGAGTACCAAAGTCATGGTCGATAATCAAGCGGCTATAGCTATCTCAAACAATCCAGTTTTTCATTGCAACACTGAAGATCAACTGGTGGACATATTTACAAAGCCTCTTGCAAAAGGCAGATTTGAAGATTTAAGAGAAAGACTTGGAATTTGTACCTACTGATGCAAGGAGGAGTGTTTGAAATTGTGCATCAGTAGCCTTGATTGTTTCTTTTCTGTTTAGTTTTTTTTTTAACCAAGTTTTAAGGAGTTTGTTAAGTTGTTAGACAGTTATTTATCAGTTATCAGGGGCTTAAGCTTAGTTGCTGAAATTTAGCTAGTTAGTTGTTATTTTCTCTCTTTCAATTTTAATTCAATCTATTTAAGCAATATCTTATGCAATCAATAAAATGTACTTCCTTTTGAGAATATTCAACTCTCCACTTCTCTAATATATTTCCAACAGTTACCACTGGTTTTTTTGAGAAAATTGGCAAGGGAAGCTTGGTGACAGTTAGGACTATGATCATCCAGCTATGGGAACCAGCAATTTGTAAATGAGGTAGCATTTCCATATTCTTGATATTTAACTAATGTTGTTTTTTCTTAATTTCTTTAGATTATAACTCCCTTTAAGGCTCCCATTTCTCTATTGTTATGGTATTGTTTCTCTCTATAAAGATTATTGTAAATACTTCTTGCTTCTGAACTGTTTTAGTTTATGGCTCAAGGGACATCATGATTGGTTTCCTCAGGTTCTCCTTCATAACTTTGTAAATTTATATAGCTTGGATTATTTGTGTATAAGTTAATTTCAAAATGAAAGTGAGCACATTTTGGAATGTTTTTGGATAGCTTGGTTTGTGTGTATGGGTTTGAAACAATGAAAATGAACGAAATCATATTTTTATTCTATATACATTTAGATAGATAGCGCTTCTTCAAACAGGTGTTGTATATATACCAGAATATATAGCGCTTTTTTGGATAAGCGCTATACATCACGGTTTTCTTAAACGCTGTATATCAATATATATCGCCCAGAGACAGCACTTAAAAAGCGCTATATATTTGAAAAATAAATGCTGTAAATAACAAAATTTGACGTAGTTTGAAATGGCTAACTGTAAATGGTTTCCAATTCTGGAGAGATGAAACTGTTGACATGTTGAGCTTGAGCTTGAGATTCATAGGCAGAGAGTGAGATGAGTCTCTTCTTGATCTTGTCCTCTGACTCCAATGTTGTGTCAAAAGTTGTAGGACTAAGGGATACAAAGCCAGGATTCTGGCTGTTGTACACTGAGAAAACAGTGGCTTCTTCAAAACCAGTATTTAGATAGAAGTGGAACAAAGCCTTGGGAAACACAAAGACATCACCTACTTTAAGAAACTTCTGGAAATACTGGTTTTTGGTGTCAACAAAACCAACCAACAACACCCCTTTGGTGACATAGATCATCTCAGTAGCCCTAGGATGATAGTGGAAGTTCACCAGGCCATTCCCATCAAGGTCAGTTCTTCCAATGGACAGGCCAAGAGTATTGAGGCCAATGAACTCAGCAGCACTCACAATTTTCAAAGATGCACCAAAAATGTCTCTAGGGCCAGCTTTTCTTAGTTCTGTGGTCCTGAAATCTTGAGCTGTTACATTAACTGGGTTTTTGCATTGAAGACCATTGATGAATATGGTCTGCTTATTGGGTGGAACTGCTGGACAAGTGTCCTGAAGATTATCACAGTCCCCCAAGCAAACTTGGATGCTGGAAAAGGCCACCAAGAGCAACAACATAAAGAAAAAGTGAGCAAAGAGTTTCATCTTGAATGGAATCTTCACTTGGTTACTATCTGTTGCACCTTACTATGTTGGCTGAATAAATTATCCTTCGCAATTTATATATACTAATATGTACACAGAATTAAGTTCTTGATCTTGTTGTGTCTCTATTAATGTGTCTTAGGGTTGCAAAAAATGCAATTAATGATAGTCTTGGAGTTTACTTCTCGCGCGCTTTGAAGTGTAATTTAAGAAGTGTTTGCTTTAAACAAAGGAAACACTGGCCAATTCACTGATGAGTTTGCTCCAAGTCCTAATTACAACGTTATTTTTTAAACTTGAAGGTTGTATGATAGGAAATTCCAAATGTGGACTACCAATACCATTCACGGCAAAAAAATTAAAATATAGCAATTTTAATAAAAAATTACAAAAATATTGTAGTTTTCAAATTATTTACAAAATTGTATAGCAATCAATCACGCCCTCCCCAGACGTGTTCAATCACGTCCTCCCCAGGTGTGACTGGTGTTCAATCACGTTCTCCCCAGGCGTGACTCACCAGGTGATGACACGTGTCATTTTGAGACGAAACTAGAAGGTTATAACTTTTGACTGGAATGTCCGATTGAGGCGAAACTGGTGGTCACGCGCTCGAAATTGAGAGGAGAAGCTCTAAGCAAGTCCCTAGGTCAAATTTTTTTTCCCAAAATATGTCTCTAAGTACCTCAAAATTACGATTTAATCTTCGAACCTTCAAACAATTTCTTGGTTTCTAATTTTTTATTTATTCAATTAGTGAATTGCATGCTATTTTTTATTTTTCTAATTACTTCTCTTAATTTCGAATTCCTTATGTTTAGCTAGCCTTTCTCTCTCTCACTCTCTTTTTTCGTGATGTGTGTGGAAACTGGTTATTGATGATTAATTTCATGCTTTGCAAAACTAGGATGAACAAGGGTTACACTTTTGTGAACTTCACTAAGCCCCAGGCAGCTTGGAAGTTTCTTAACACAACCTCCAATTTGAAATGGGAGTTGTTCCATTCTAACAAGATACGTGATGTGGTTTCTGCACGTTTGCAAGTATGGTCACTTAGATAATGATTAGACTTAATCATCAATGTTTCTATTAAACCATTATTTCATGTTATTGTTAGGTTAAATTGTTATATTTTTTCTATTAAACCCAATGATTATGACAATTTTTTTTGGTAAAAACCCTTATATTTTTTAAGAAAAATCATGAATTAATTGCGGAGTTAGAGTATCTTTTGCGTAAAGGCCTAAATAACAAATTTCATTTTAAACGAAAATGATTGTCAAGTTAACTTAACACAATGATACTTCTTATAATGAACGAGACTGTTAAAAAAATGATTTCAAGTACAAGGATTAAATTTATAATTAGTTAGTGTTATTGTTGCTTTTTTAATTAATTGAGGCTTTTGACTGGAATGTCCGATTGAGTGAAATTAAGAGAAGTAATTAGAAAAATAAAAAATAACATGTAATTCACTGATTGAATAAATAAAAAATTAGAAATCAAGAAATTTTTTGAAGGTTCGAAGATTAAATCGTAATTTTGAGGTACTTAAAGACATTTTTTGGAAAAAAAATTTGATCAAGTCCCTTTAGGGACTTGTTTAGAGCTTCTCCTCTCAATTTCGAGCGCGTGACCATCAGTTTTGCCTCAATCGGACACTCCAGTCAAAAGTTATAACTTTCCGAAGTTTATATACATCGCTCCGCAAAATGACACGTGTCTCGAAATGACACGTATCACCACCTGGTGAGTCACGCCTGGGAGGACGTGATTGAACACCAGTCACGCCTGGGGAGAACGTGATTGAACTCGTCTGGAAAGGGCATAATTGATTACTATACAATTGTAAATAGTTTGGAAACTATAATATTTTCATAATTTTTTATTAAAATTGCTATATTTTAAATTTTTTTTCCCTACCATTCACTAATAGCAACTGTTAGAGGAACGACAGCATCTGGGAATCAATTTCAATGGTCAAATTCAAATAGTTATGGTGTCAACTTTTTAGGCCATGTTCTGTTTTGGATAGGAGCTATTTTAGTATACCACAAACTTTTCATGTTTAAAGGAGGGAAATTCCTTTGTACTCACTCTTCCAGTATTATATTAATTAAAGCAAAAGTAAAGTGCAATTAGCATTAATAAAAAGGTACTTTAGAGGGTATCAAGTGGAATCTTTTCCTATTGTGAAGTCTTTTTGACAACGACAAACTTTGGATAGATTTGGAGTATACTAAATTTGTATCCACTAGGAAAATACGAATACTAGTTTGGTAAAAAAAATTCCTTTCACCACCGTTACCTCAACAACTCCATTGTCACAGCAGTGAAAAATACAGAATTAAATTATAAATAATTATAATAAAATTGCTATAGTGAGCAATAAGGCTTCAAATATGTTTACTCTATCAAAAATAAATTAGCGTCAATGATTTAAAGAGTAAACCTCTCAATTTCTCCCCTCGATTACTTAACTATTTATACTGTCCCTTTTATCTACTGAGTATGACTTTCACATAATTACTTATAATAGAAAAGTTTTCTCTCACCTTATTTTCATGTGACTTTTTTAATTGAATTTAAATTATAAAAAATTAATTTATATAATAAATTATAAAGTTTCTTACCAATATAAAATTCTAATTTGTTCATCTAATGTTATCCATATAATTTTTTCAAAACATTAAGGTAATGATTTTTTTCCAACATCACAAAAAAATCTTCCTTTCTAAATACCAGTCACATGTCCTTTTATATTTTGTTTTCAATTATAATTAATAACCAAATAATAAATTGAAAACTTTCCTTATTTTTAGGATTTTTTATTTAAATTTTAAAGTACATCAATTTTTATATTTAATCTTTTTGTTTTCTTAAAATATTAATTTTTATTAATATTAATAAAATGACAATTATTCATACATTATACGAGTTAAATCAAAATGTATGTACAATATGTTAACACTGTATTCAAAATATAGAAGAATATGAAAAATATTTTTTTTTTGTTTTTGAAAAACTTAAATCAAATAAAGTATAAACTTATTAGCAAAATGAATATTAAATAGGGTTTAGTACGGGACGATTTGGGTCGGGTTATATATGCTTAACTCTAACTTGTCTTTAGACTTGAATGAACTCGATGGTTTACGGGTTAAATTAGAGGTTTGGTTAAGACGCCACCGGATTGACCTGAAATATAAGTAACATTAATTTCACTCCCTATTAATGTAATTAGGATTTCAAGAAGAATTTCTATCTCCTTTTTTATACATTATATTATATAAATTAAATGATAATTACTTATAACTTAAAAAAAATAGTTTTTTTCATCAATTTAGAAAACATATACAAACAAAAAAGTTAATAAGCTAGATTTTTTTTGGTGAAACACTGAAATTGAAATGTAATGCAAAGATATAATAATAACAAAGGATGGGTTGGGACGCTGTTACGTTTAACTCTAACTCGTCCCTAAATTTTGACCGAGCAAATTTTTTAGACCCTAATCTTATCCTAGAACCAAATGAACTCAATGATCTACGGGTTAAATTAGGACGAGTCAGGCTAGATCATTGGGTTGAGTGGGACTTGCACACCCTTAATAGTAAATTTAAGGTGTAGTAAATATGGCAACCAACATTGTACGTTCTGTCACTGAAGGACTTACACCCTTAATCATGTTACCCTCATTATAGGTTTTTGATATTTTTTTATAAAAAAATATGTATGTAATATAAAGTGTGTTCAGAAGAAAAATGTAAATTATTTTTAAATACTTTTAGCGAACCTTTTTGAAAACCTTATCAAGTTTTTAAATAATATATTGAAGTTTTTTCTAAACCTTATCCCATTATGAATAAAGATTAATACTATTTTTCAGTTCTCTAAAGTTTATATTATTTATTTTATACTATATTTGTAGTATTTATTTTTATATATATTAAAATTTTATTAAGAATATTGTAGTATTTATAGTTCTTTAAAGAATATTAAATTTTTAGTATTTATTTTTGTAGTTCTTTAAATAATATTATATTTGCGAGACACAATTTTTATTTTTGCGAGACACACGTAGGTGAAGTCATTTGGAATGACATCTCCTATGTTCCTCATGCATCCTAAGCAGCAAAAGATATTTTCCATACAGTTACTTTCCTTTTTGTTAATCGGTTTTTTAATACTAGTTTCATGAAAAAGTCCAAATTTGACAGCTTTTTTACTATCACTTATGTAGAACCACAATACTAGTTATTGAACTACTATATGTTTTTGCATTGGAGGGTGCATGTTCTTGCGCCTTGGTAATCACACATACTATATACAAGTTTATCACCTCATAGTATATCTTTAACAACATGAGAAAAACATTAATAAACAAATTCCCACTTTCATAATTTAAGTATACAAAAATCTTAAACCAAATACAGTCCTAGAAGCTGACAACAGAGAAACATTGCTTTGTCCCTGAAACCTCTTAAGACAATGTAGAAGGGCTGTGTTCATGATGGGGGGCGAAATCAAAGTTAGGAGTAGCAGAAGATAAATCCTCCCACTTACAAGAATCTAGGAGGAGTAATCTAATAAATATATGCCAAAATTACAAATAAATCAAGAGACACCAAGATTTTTACATGGAAAACTCTCTCATGTGAGATATAAAAACTATGGGCTCAAGCCAGTCAATCAAGTTCCACTATGATTAAAATAAGTGTACAAAGTGTCTCAAACAAGTGCATAAACCATGATTAACAGCCATACATACAACCTAAGCATCTAGTTTACAAATAGAGAATCGATAAGATGAAAGAACTAGAAAATTTGTATGACGTTGCAGACTAAATATCTTCCACCATATGCAATGATCAGCAGTCCGACTGTTGAATTTCAAGAAAAATAGATGCAGTAACTATTGACAAAATTTCAGCTCAATCTAACAAATAACAAAGTAAGACACAACAAGCTTCTATTTTGGATCTTTCTCCACAGAGGAAAGGAGCCTCCACCCAACAGTTCAAGGACAATCCTTCCATTGTGTATCAAAGTTATAGAAGACTCATTCAATACATAGTTGAGCTTGCTCTAGATGGAGGAAAAGAGTCAACTTAGTTTGTGATTCCAGCACTTTCTTTTGTCCTCAACCTATCAAATGACAACAAAATTACAAATTATAAATATTTCAATAAACATCTATTTTAAGTCCTTTCAGAGATGCTATTAGATATACAATACATATGAATATGGCTTTAATGATAGAGAAACACCGTTGAGAAATTACGATACTTTATATATGTAAAATGAAATATGCTAAGGAACTAACAAAAAATTATCAAATGGAACACTTACAGCGTATCATCAGTGTGATAAAATAAGATATAGGAATGAAATGGTAAGTCTCAAGTGTCCACTTCAGCCCACTTTCACTGTAAGGACCCTCATCATGGCGCGGTTGGCGCTAGATCCCACGCTGGTAGCGCCAGGGATCTTTAAAAGAAAACCCTGTAAGGGTTGTGGCGCGGGTAGCGCCAGGGGTGGCGCTGGTAGCGCCAAGCTCTCTGGAAGTGGACGCCAAGGGCGCTAGGGCTGGCGCTGGTGGCGCCAGACCCAGTGGAACTTGACGCCCAGAGCGTCAGAGCTACGCGAGGGGCGCCAAAGGTTTCCCAGCCCACGTGAATAGCGCCATGGGTGGCGCTGATGGCACGGTAAGTGGTCTGGAAAACCAAGTTTCACTGGAATTCCACGCGGTCAGCGCCAGGTATGGCGCGGACGGCGCCATAGGCCAGGGGGAGGTTGGCGCTGACGGCGCCAGTGGCGCCACAGGTTCTGGAAGCTGCCACTAGAGGCGCGGAAGTGGCGCTGTTGGCGCCAGGATCACCGCCATGGTGACGCGGATAGCGTTGTAGCTGGCGCGGATCGCGCCAGAGCTTGGCAGGCTGAGTATTTTAGGGCAGATCGCGTTTTGCTGAAGAAGAAACCTCTTCTTCTTCCTCCCAACGCCCTGGACATCCATTAGAGCAGTTCCAAGCTTCCAAGGACCTTAGTTTATGACCTAAACACCTCCCAATGACCTATAAGCTTGTGAGAATCACTTAGAAAGCTTGAATCCTTCATCCTTTCTCTTAAAAATCCCTTGTGAGTTAGAATTCCTTTTTAAAGAAAAAGCTCTGAAACTTGAGTTTGGCTGAGACCCAAGGCTTGGAACGGACAACAGAGCTCGAGGAAGCTGTCCTGCAGCCTTTCTGATCGCCACTGAGGTAAGAAACTCGAGTTTCCTTGGTAATTTTAAGATTTGGGGTTTTCTGTGAATAGTGACCCATATGAGCTATGGCTAGAATTAGCCTAGGGTCCTGTTGAGAAACTTGTTTAGAACTATCTAGTGATGAAGGATTAGCTTTCAGTTTTTGATTTGGTGAATTTTGAATCTTGGCTCTGTGATATGCATGTGTGACTGTGGAATAAGTCACTTGTTGTTCTCTGGACATGCATGAGCCTTGATTGAGTTTGTGTTGAGCCTGAGAGGCTAATTGAACGGTGCCCTGGTAGACGTTTAGACCGTTCCAGTGATATTTTGAATTATGGGTTATTGTGAGCCATAACTCAGGCATGTGCTGTACATTGAGTCTATGGTGACTCAATTACTCTGTTTCAGCTTTGATGGACCTGATGTGGTCTAAGAGAAGCCTAGTGTGGGCTGAGATTGATTGAACCCTAGGATAGGGGATTTTTGATAAGTTATGTCCTACGATTGAATGCCTGTTGAATTGGTTTTGATATGGATATATGCCTTGATTAGGGATTGACACTGAAGGTGTCAGTGGCGGGAGCCACAGAGCAGGGACCGGATTGCAGAGTGATATCTTGTCAGGTAAGTTCAGTGTCCCTGGGGATGATTCCCACTTGGTTGCCACACCACACTCCGGGGGAGTGGTGGTCATAATCCTGATGCATGCATTTGGTAGTTGCATCCTCATAATGATATGTGTGTGCATCTGTGATTGTTATATGATATGCTTGTGATAGATCTATTGGCCAGTAGATAGGCGTTGATGATATCCGCCAGGCGTTGAGGTAGCTCCGCCAGATTACTGAAATAGGCGTTGAGGTAGCTCCGCCAGATTACTGAAATAGGCGTTGAGGTAGCTCCGCCGTGTTACTGAGATAGGCGTTGAGGTAGCTCCGCCATGTTTGTTGATTTAGGCGTTGAGGTAGCTCCGCCAAGTTTGGATGTTTAATATATTGTTATGAGGGCCAGTGGGCCATTTTATTGTGATTGCCTGATGTATGTGTTGTGGAAACCGGGTCAGGGTGGAGGTGATTCCTCCAAGGACCCCGAGCTTACTGAGATGTGTATCTCACCCCGTGCGGGGATTTATGATTTCAGGTGACTCTTCTGGAAGAAAAGAGCAGTCTCAGGGTAGGAGACCCTAGTGGAGACATGTCTGCTTGGCCGGTGGCAGCAGAGGGAGCTTGATGGCTCAGTTTTGTTTTGTTTCTGTTTTGTACCCTTGATAAGGGCTGGTGTGTGTATACCTGAGTTATGTACAGTTCTGTATACCCTCGGGGAGGGCAGATATTCTTTTGGTATCACCACAGTGTGGTGTGAGACTATTGTATATGTGTATATACAGAACTGATGTGATTATATATATTATGTTCCTCCTGAGTATACTTGTTATGTTTCTGATTATCTGCCTATATGTGTACTGTATGAGGAACTGGATCAGCAGGGGCCTGATTTATATGCCTGGTGTGTATGTTCATTGTTATGTGCTTTTATTCCATACATAATGAATCAAGAAAAACGATTCTATGCTTCCGCTACGTTTTAAATGATGTTATAAGCGCTAACCTGATATTATTAATGATAACACGTTGGAGGCCTACGGGGTGTTACATTCACCTAGGGATCAAGAGTGCCGAATTTTGTCTGTACAAGCAGCAATCATATAATCAACCAAGGGATATAACAAATTTGTATAGATCGAGAGCATTTTCAACATGCCTATACCGAATAAATAAGTAGGATGTGTGTTTGAATAAACCAAAAGGCAAAATAGAAAAATGTTCACAGTTTAAGTTGTAGCAAAAGTTTAGTGTAACCTACTATTTTGGTCCCTAAAAATGTATGGCACTGTCATATTAGTTCCTGAAACTAAAGAAAATCCAAATAAGTCATTGAGAACTGAGTACAAAAAAACCTAAATAGCACGATAATTTAAAACTGAAGAAAAACGATAAATACGTGTTAAAAACGCTATTTTTAGACAATTTATCTTCCTATAGAATTATATGCCTGGTCCATTATTTTTACGGTATCTGCATGTTATTAACAATAATATTTACTTTTATACAGGTAAACAAATCTTCATTCACAATTTACAGGGAAAACAATATGAGGTATCTTAATAACTAAAATCAAGATTCAAGTCATTATCCTTAAAAAATTTCCTACTATCATCTTTAGTTCTTCAATTCAAGTTGGTAATAGCATCAATTCTTCTCCCTATGCAAATGTCAATTTTCATTTTCCTCGCCTCATAGATTTCTATAGATATTTAAACTAAATCATTAACGTTAATGATTTAACTTACTAAGTTAACTTACTATGGAAAATAGTTCCGCGTAGGTTGCACATTCCATTATTGTGAAACTAATCTGACTTAAGTATTGAGAGTGTCCCACTATGCTTGTCTTCTTTGTTTGGATCTACATTAAAAACTATAATATTTAATGAAACACATTCTTAGTTGTATTGTAAAATACCTTGTAAAGTTAAATATATAATAAGATTATTTGCTAAAAGATTAAAAGGAGTAGATACTGATCATATCTTCATACAGAAGATTAATTCCCACGATCAAGACGCCAAAAATCTCATCTCAATACTGACACTTTCACCCCTTCAGGCAGAGACATCAAGTTGGGCATCTTATAATTTCGTAATTCTACAACGACTTTATCCATTCTGGTATATATCGAATTGTAAGCTTTTCTAATGGGTTATTCCTTAAGCATTCCAAGCCTTTTATTTCTAGATGATCTCGCATATTATTTAATTCTCTAAGTTCGCTTGGTCCACCACTATGTCTGAATTTCTTATCTAAAACAAACAATGTCAACGTTTGAAGATTAGACAATTGCCCTATGCCACTTGGCATAAAAGTAAGTTTTTCACATTCCTCCAAGTCTAGATGTCGAAGACTTATCAACTTCCAAAGATCGATTGCTAGGCAACTCTCTCAATGTAGAACAATAATGGAGTAAAGACTTTTTAAGTTATATAACTTAGTTATGCAACATGGGAGCACCTCCATTTGTCTATTAAAAGAGAGATATGATTAAGATATTGAAGATGATTGAGCTTGTCGATCAATACAAGATGGCAGCATCCTAGAATTTAAGTATCCAACATGCGTAGTTGTTTCAAACTTGACATAATCAAATTACAAGCAGACATGTCAAGTAATAGTTCACCATAAAGTTGCTCTGCATATTTATGTTCTGGCAATAGAAATGTCCTTAACTTTGCCATGA
Organism: Glycine tomentella; assembly: GCA_007407185.1. NCBI lineage: Eukaryota > Viridiplantae > Streptophyta > Magnoliopsida > Fabales > Fabaceae > Glycine > Glycine tomentella. Next base: position 215,821 of record PYAF01000343.1, read on the forward strand.
GAAGGGAACCTGTAACCATAGTTACATAATTCGCGGTACACTCCGTGGTACGGGTTTGGGTTCGTGTTTCGTGATCTTAGGAAGAATTGCTAAGAAGGGATATACATAGTCGGTACACCTTGATTTGCTTTTTAAATTTATACTAGGTTATAGTGTGCTGACAATAACATTCTAATTCTTATAAAATATTGAAGCAATTAAAATTTACCAATAATTGAGTTTAATATTTATTTGAATTTTATTATTATATTCTTTCTTAATTAAATATGTTCATTCAGTTCTACTTAAATCAATAGATTGGTTATTTTTTAATTTTTTTATAAAAATACAAATTAACTTCTTTTTATAAGTAGTTTAATTTTTTAATTAAAGTTTTAATTACCTACGTCACTTTTTCCAAGAAAAGTAGTCGGCAAAAAATTGAGTTCAAACGTCAATTTAAAAAGCCTAACTAATACGTACCGGTAGTAATTAATAGTTAATATTTTGAACTCAATCTTTATATATATAAAAGTAAGTAGGTATAGAATATCCTAGTGATTTTTATTTTTCTATCTATTTTAAGAGTAAATTGGTAAATTAATCAATAAATGAAGTCCTAATTTTGGTCTTAATGATTTTTTAATTTAAATTAATACAATATTTTAATTTCTCATTAATGAAAAATCATTTTTTTTGGAATAAATTAAAAGCAATCTCAAATTTATATTAACTTTTCTGACAGAAAATATTGCATGCGTTTCAATAGTTTTAAAATCATTTTAAATCAATAGTTAACGGTGGTTTGAATTGGTGGACATAATATACACTTTCAATATTTTAAGACGTTTTAATTCGAATGCAGTATCATTGGATAATTGAAGAATCATGGACCTTTCAATTATTCAGAAAATTAGAGATGTCTCCGGCCTGCTAAGGAAGACGAGTTTTGATTTGTAAAAAATAAATGAGAGATGATTTTTAGATTAGCTTATTATGTAATTCAAATAATTTACGAAAAAAAAATATTAAGAGAGCTTCTGAAAAAAAAAAATCTAATGCTGAAAATAATCAAAACCGTTCATGAAGGAAATTGAGAAACAAAATAAATTGCAAAGTTATTGGATGCAGAAAACATATGTTGAAGAACCAATTACTTTGAACAAATTGTTTTGTACTACTTATCATTTTATTTTATTAGTAAAATTATACTTCCATGCATTTAGAGCTGCAAATGTTACATTATTCTCTCCTCTTATATTGAAATATGTAATTTAGTCTATTTAACGTAACATAAAAATTACATAATTCTTCTATACACATTTTTCATACCATTCAACACCAAAATAATACCACAGAAGGGTGCAAATACATACAAATTTGACATACAACTGTTTCCTTACCTTACATGCATCTGTCCCTCAAACTAGGTCTTTGAAGAAGAGAAAAGAAGAATGATCTTGAGTTCTATTCACATATTCCCTCCTATTATATGTCGACAACCAATTAAGCTCAAAGGATCAGCCTCAATCTCTTCTAGTGCCATTCCTGGAGTGTTTTGGAGAAAACTTTAGAAAATAGAAGCAGTTCCAAAGTGTCTTCACTTTGTGTGGAGACCCTTCAAAAACATTCTCCCTGTTTAGGGAAATCTACATGCTAGGGGGATGGATGTAGACCCAATTTTCCCGAGGTGTGGAAACAATCTCGCATGCCTTAATCACGTGTTTGGAGATTCACAGAACCTGATTTGCCTCTCCTTTTGGTGCAAGGATTGAGTTGAATGAAGAAATCCCCACTACTATAAAAAATGATTTTAACATCGTTATGTTAACATCCATTTTTAATAAAATTGATGTTAACAAAAATGTAATGACAAATTTGTAAATAAGATGAGTTCGTTAACATCGATTTTTGAAAAACCGATGTTAATGGACTCATGTTAATATCAGTTTTTTTAAAAAAATTAAAAATCGATGTTATTGAATCACGAAACACAAGACAAATAAAATTGGAACATTAAAATCTCTCCTTTTTAAAAAATAATGAAGATCTCCCCTCTGGATCTCATGTCCGCCATCATCAAGGGCAAGCTTGACCCCTCCAATGTCTCCTCCTCCACCAACTCTGTTGCCACCGTCGTCCTCCTCGAGAACCGTGAGTTCTTCATGCTCCTCACCACCTTCGTTGTCGACCTCATCGGCTGCATCATCTTCTTCATCTGACGCAGATCCTCCTCCCCGAAGGCCAAGCCTCTTGAGCCTCCTAAACACGTCTTCGAGAAGCTTCCCGAAATCAAAGTAGACGACGACACCAAGAAGGTCATCATATATTCTCTTCAGAACTCAAACCGGCACTGCCGAAGGCTCTGCCAATGTATAATTATTTAAACTCAATAATTTATATTTTTTATTCTCTAAACCTCACTTTAATTGAATTTCGCGTTTCAACATGCCATAGCTAAAGAGGCCAAAGCGCGATATGAGAAGGCCATGTTCAGAGTCGTCAATATGGTACTGTTATTACTGTAACTGTACTTCTGTCTATGGAATTGAAGAGGAATAGGCTTTGAAAACCATAAATAGCAAGTAATTTTCTCTTATCTTTATCCACTTTAATAAACAAAAATGTACTAGGCACTGTATATTGGTATGCTTGGATTAACTACATTGTTGTTTTAAGTGACTATGCACTGAAGGTGTTTGTTGAAATGACTGATTGATTGGTGATTGCAATTTATAAAGAGATATATTTATAAAGGGAAGTTGGACGTGTTTTCAAGTTCTCAACTACCACCAGTAGCGCTTCCTTTGTGCTTAGGAAACATTATTTTAGTCTTCTTTATCATTATGAACAAGTTCACTTCTTTAAAGCTCGGGGTCCTATCTGCACTTCATTAGCAGGTACTCTTCTTCATTATCTTGTTTTTGTGTGCCTATGTATATTTTGGTCACTAAGGAGGAGCTAATCACACTTGGGGAAAAGGTCTCCAAATACATGATTGAAGGCGACCTGGTAAAATTATAGTTTTAACCTTTTTTGTTTTTCTTTTTCTGTGAGTTTAATTGTAACTAGTTGTGAAATTGGATTGAATCTCGTTGGGGGCTTCAAAGATGGTTCAATGCGATCAATATAAAGAGACTAAAGGATATTCAATGCTACAGAGGATAAAGGCAAATTCAGGGGCTTCCTTGCATAGGCCACCGAACCAAGAATAATTGCAGGACATTGAAGGGTAAGAAGCTTGCCATTGCCGGTAAAAAGAAAAAGTAAATGGCTCCTATTTTTTGTGATATTGTTTTCTAATTGTCAATGTTGTAAGGAAAAGAATAATAATTCAATGTTGTAAGTGGCATCAACAGTAATACTATTCACCAAAGCAAAAAGAAAAATATCAACAATACTACTCCACTTAAAAATCTGGAAACTTGTTCCTAGATATTTTATTCCTACACTTTTACTTTTGGAAACTTGTTTTTAAAGTAATCCGGTCAAATAACATCTCAGTTTCTCATATAGTAATCAAATTACTATTCAACATCAGGTTTTTTTAAACTGATGTAGAGTGTGTATTTTTCACATCGGTTTTTGACAAAACCGATGTAAAAAGTTTCCTGTCAACATCGATTTTTACACTGACAACATCGAATTTTACAAAAAAACTATGTTGAATTTATATTTTTTATATTTTTTCGTTAATTTTTTATTATTTGACATCTATTTTTTAAGAAAATCGATGTTGTGTAATTATGTTAACATAGATTTTTAAAAACCGATGTTAAAGTTGATACTTTCAACGTCGGTGGTTTCAACATCGGTTAAAAACTAATGTTGAATGTCGAAAAAAATCGATGTAGAAAGTCATTTTTTTAGTAGTGCCCTTTTGCAAGATGGGTTAACAATTGTATTCAAATGGGGGATGATGTTTTTATGGGAAGTCTTTGTACTTTCCTTTGGGTCATTTGGACAGAAAGGAACCGATGGGTATTTAACAAAAAGAGGTTCCTATGGATATCCCTTTTCAGAAGGCGTTCTCACTCATGACCTTGGAAGACAACCGTGATTCTCCTCGCCAGAGCTCTCAAAAAGCTTGGAAGAAAGCTCCCCAAGATACCATTAAGGCAAACTTCGATGTGTCCATTAAGGAAGGACAGGGAACATGATTGGGTGTTATCTTTAGTATTAGAAAATGCTGCACATTTCTAGAATACTCTAGAAACTTATGGAAGCTTATGGAACCTTCTAGAAATTTATGACGCTTATAGAAGTTTCTGGAAACGTATGGAAGTTTGAAGAAATTAAGAGAATAATCTAGAGGCATTTAGAAGAATCTAGAGACATTGAAAAAAATGTATTTATGTAGATTATTCTAAAAAGATTTAAGAGTTGTAGAATAACCTAGAATAGAGCTTTCTAGATAAATAAATGTAGACCACATGTTAAGGAGGTGGAGACTCCTATAAATACCCCCAAAGCCTTGTAATTTATGTAAGCAAGAAAAGTGAACAAGCAAGCAAACAAAAATAAAAACACTAGTTCTCTTGTAAACTAAGTTTTCACCTTTCTATACTTACCCAATATTCTCATTACTATCTCACTCATCATACATTCTATCTATCATATCCTTCAAAGCAAGACACATTCAACCAATTTTCTAACAACTATCATCATTTAGAGACTATTGTGGTGAGGTTTTGGCCTCGGCCACCTCTTTTCTTCCCAACTGTTATGAACCCCATGTGGGGGAGGCAATGGCGTTTTGGTGGGCGACTGATGTGATGGGGATTACACCTCCTATTTCAAAATGTGGTATTCGAATCTAATTACACCTTCTGCTGGGATCCTCTAATAAGAACAAGCTCCTTTTCTCTTATATAACAGCTAATATGGAAGTTGATAAACTTGCCTCTTTAGCCTTTATGTTTAAGGATCGAGTATGGGTTGAGGAATGTACAACCTTGCTCTTGTCTATAATCTTTGATGATGTAAGGCCTTTGACCTTTTTTTCTTAATGGAATTTCTTGACATAAAAAAGCATGATGCTTATAGTGGAGGGATAACAGGCTGCAGAAATCATGCATGTCACCTTTTTAAATTTTCTAAGGTTTGCTAATGAATAGTGTTATAGGTTGTCTAAGATGGCTAAATTCTAGTTGTTATTTGTTAGATAAACAGCTTTTGAATAAGCAATTCAAATGACCAAGTAAGTAATGATGGCATATTGGCTGGTGAGGGATGGATTCGCTAGAATTCGTTTGATTATTTATTTTATACCTCTTTTATTATCATATCAATTTTTTGTTTGAAGTTGTTGGGTGCAATAGTTAAAATGGTTACCCACTTACCCTGATCAGGCAAGTATTATATTTTGATTCACGCAATATCTAATTAACTTCTCATGTGATCTATCGAACCATCATGCATGATACTGTACAAGGGTTTGGTTGAAATTTGATTAACACCTATATCGTTGCTTTCTCTATATTTAAATTTTAAATTGAATAGTCAAATGTTGTCTAACATCGTGTGAATGCCAACCTGCACGCTGATTTCACTACTAGAAAATAGGCTTTTAAAATCAGTTTTTATGCGATGTTGAAATCAGTGATGTTAAAAGTATCAACATTAACATCAGTTTTAAAAAACTGATGTTAACAAAAATATACAATATTGGTTTTTAAGAAAATCGATGTTGCCTAATAAGAATATGTAACATCGATTTTTAGCAAAAACTGATGTCATTTTTTGTGAATCAACATCAGTTTTTAGCAAAAAGCGATGTTATTTTTTGTGAATCAACATCAATTTTTACTAAAAATTGTTGTTATTTTTTGTGAATCAACATCAGTTTTTACTGGAAACTGATGTTGTTTAATGCTAAACAACATCAATTTTTAGTGTGATGTTTAATCAACATCAACATTGATTTTTAGTAAAAAAAAATTGATGTTGTTTTTGTGATCAACAATTTTTACTGAAAATCGATGTTATTTAATGTTATACAACATCAATTATTACTAAAAATCGATGTTGATGTTCATTAATCAACATCGATTTTCAATAAAAATCGATGTTGTTTAGCATTAAACAACATCAGTTTTCAGTAAAAACTGATGTTATTTTTGTAGTTTTTAATATATTGTCTATTTTTTAAATATTACTCAAACTTGCAAATTAAAAAACAGACCAATACAAGCAAATAGTTTCACAATACGATAAAAAGTTACTATAAATTGTAATTGTCAATACACTATAAGCTATTGTAATTAAACTATTTATATAATTGTTTCAAAATCTCTTAATCACTTAGTGTTTCATTTCTAACTCTAAGATAAAATCTTGTCCATTAAATCCGAATTACCTTCAATATCTCCAATACCAATGGTCTTAGATTAGTAAAATACTACCTAATATAAAAAAACATAAATTAATAAATATAAATAAAAATAAGTGTATAACAAATAAAATTAATTTTGAAATAAACAATTATCATTGACATCCAATATATGATATAATAGCCACACTCAGTACTTCCTTTTTTCTTATTACACTAAATTGAATATTCAATTTAGTGTTATAGTGATTTACTCTTAATAGCAATTGAGATAAAAACAATTAATAGTGATTTACTCTTAATAACAATTGAATCCTGAACCTAGCAAACTGTCAAAGATACAAACACAAGGCATAAAATAACATTCAGATTGGTAATAAGAGTGTAGAAAGGACTCATTTTTTTTTTTTTCTCTAACATTATATGTAACAGCCCTATCAGATCATAGGTCAGGAACTAGGCCACATTTTAAATAATGGCCAAGGCTGATTATAATATGGCGTCCAATATTGGAATAGAAACATCATATATATTGTTTATATAATCAAAAAGTGCGTGCAAGATTATAAGGCAGATTTCTTACAAAGGATATCTAATTAATGTGTTCAAGGTACATAAATTTAAGTGATGGAGACTTTCATGAATAAATTAATGGATTGATCTAGATTTTATAATACATTGGGATTAATCTCTATTTCCAAAACAAAAATCTTATAAGGTATCTGTACACAGATTAAAAAATTATTCATTGATGTATATTTTGATCAAAACACATTTAACCCTATATTTAATCTCCTTATATTTAACTTAATTAAGATAGTTTTACAAGAATTAATTACACAATGGTTGAATGGGAGATGATTAAAAAAATGACAAGTCTTGAATTTCTAAAATAATTTTAAAAAATGCCTAGGAATACCATTCCAATAGTTTACGGGATTGAAGACTAGTTGTTGAAAACTCCACACTGGGATATGGTTGTTAATTGAAACAAGGAGAAGCATCCTATTCAGGTGCAATCCAAACAAAGAAATAGAATCATCCCAAACTAAAAACTAGAAAGAGTATTAGATTTTACCTTGGAGTAACCGTTGGGCATATCTTGCACCACGCAACCAGAAGGAAACATCTCTTACTAATTGCAAAATCTAATAAATAGGAGCAAACTTACTAATTGAAGTGCCCCATTTCTTGTTCCGTTTATTCCACCAGATATCACTTCCGTGATGGAGGTTCTTGCAATGGTACAAGGAAACATCTCTGCCCATCGATTCTGTGTAGGCAAAAAATACAATTCAGTTTCATATACATTGCTAAGTACATTTTGGATATTTCATTATCTTTCATTCTTTTGGTATAAACTATATTTGTTTATATATTCTATCACCCATTACCATGTCAGCTGCTTTAACTACCCGGTTGATATTGAGATACTTTTGTCATTTCAATTCTCACTTTTTTTTAATTCAAATTATTAGGCACCAAAATGAATCATCAATTAATTTGAACCAAATGGATTCAACCTTTTATGCTAAAATTGAGAACATTGCTCAACAGGAGCCATAGCCTAATCGTAGAATGCACTTCACAAGGGTCATCCTTGTAACAGTGTTCACGTGAAGTTTAAAATAATATTAAACCAAGTTAGACTATCACAGGTTGGTCAACAACGTTTGACTCATTCATTGCAAAAGCCACAAAGAGGCTTGTCTGGACCGGCTCAAAGATCAGTCTATAGTTTTTTCAGTCATACTGACCATGCCAATCCACCACTACTACAAATATAGCTTTTTACGACATGGCTTCTACGACGGTTGTGAGAAAACCGTCTTCGTTTTATAGGCGGTGGCAATTTTGTAATTAATAGGAAAATTACAACGACGGTTATTAGGCAAACGTCCTTGAAAGGACAAAACGAGGGCGGTTTCTAACAAGACCGTCGTAGTTTTGGACAATTTGAAGACGGTTAATGATGACCGTCTTTGTACCTTCTTGTACTAATTTTGAAATTAGGTTTATATATGAAGCGTGCCCTTCTCGACATAACAGCACACCGTCATCCAGTTGCAGCTTTGCGTCGGCCGCCGCTACCTCATCTTCTAAGTTGCACATGTCATTCCCGCTCCGACGAAGAAGTCCCCTCAACGCCGTTCCCGCTCCATCCAAACCCAGACCCAAACCCAAACTGCACCGTCTTTGTCATCGACGATGACCCATCCACTCACAAATCCGCCACACCTTCTATAGTTCCCGAGGCTCTAATGTCCACGCTTTTCAATTTCGAGATTGCAATCGTCAAATGCACAATGCTTTCCGTTCCCTCTGTTTGGGTTTCCCCTAAAAATTTCTCCGGTCAAATTATTTTTCTCTCACTGCTATGACTTCACTTTACCTCTATCTCTCCTTTGTTATTTTTTTCCGCCATTACTCATTTTCAGTGATTATAAATAAACATAAGTTTGCACTCTGCAATTACACCTTTTATTATGCTAAATTAATTTGCTATTTAGAAGAAAAAAATGGCATTGCATTGTTAGGTATTTGTTTGTTTCCATACTAATATGCAGCTTTGGCTTCCTCGTGTATAAAATTTGTGCCTTGTGAGTGAGTTTGGGGTTTCAATTTCAAATAGAATTGAATTTTGAGAAGGGAAGGGAAACGAAGGTTTGAGTGCGTGAGTTTGGGGTTTCAATTTCAAATAAATTTTGTGCCTTGTTAGGTATTTTGAGTGAGTGAGTTTGTTATCCCCTCTTTTATTTTGTTGTTTGCCTCTTCAACTTCAGGTTGCTATATTTCCTGCAAAAAGTTTATTTTATCAAGCAAATGGTATTAGTTGTTAGTTTTTATTTACCCTTCTTTTTTCTTTCTATCATTAAGTCAATTTTATAATTCTCTTGTTTCCTTCCATGTATTTACTATAACACTTGGTAAAGCCGAGCTGTTCCAGTGTGCAACTTTATAGATAAATCTCCAACATGACATCCATAATAAGTATGCATTAATTGAATATATAAGAAAAAAAAGTGCTGGAAGATGTGGGATAGTGGGTTCTGTTCCTGCACCTAATGAAGTTGTGGAATCCTTGCCTTCTCACAATGTTCATTTTCTCAAATGCCTTTTGATTTTTCTTTTTCTTGTCCACTTTCATTTCCACTTCTTTAATTTAAATAATTCTCTCTGGCATCTATTTTGAGTGCCATGTCAAACAAAACTTAGACCATATGCGCCTTTTATGAAACAAAACTTGAAAAGGAGAATGCAAACAGTGAACTACACTATTTAGTTATGTCTTGCGAAGGTGTTATATATGCCTTGTGGAGTATGAGGATGGAGACAGCATGCGAGTTCTGCCTTGTCACATGAATTTCATACAACATGTGTAGACAAGTGGCTGAAGGAGGTTCACAGGTATGTGGGTGTAGGGAGTTGGGAGTCCATTTGGATAACTATATGGCTAAAAACATCAAATCTATATAAAATCTACTGTTGTGGTGTATCGATTGATATATGGTACTGTGGAACCTATCTAGTAAATAGCATGTTTTGTCATGACATATCTTTCTCATCTATCTATTTAGAGTCTAATGTGCACACATGACAAAGTGTGTAGACTTGAAGGTACATCTATGCACAGATATTTGGTCACATATTTTTTTAGTCATTTTATTGTTTATACATTGTAATTATTCTGAAAATGATAGTTCAAGAAGATTTTATTAAATTGAATTTATTTGTCTATAAGAATTTAGATGAAAAGAAAATGATTACAAAGAATTAGGCCGATAAGAAATCCTCCTTTCAAAAAAACAAAAGTACATAAGAAAGAAAGCATCAATGTTGTTGTTAGAAGATATTAGGAATTAGTCTTGTTGGTTTTTAGCATTGGACTTTGGCTTATACCAATAATACTTGCACTTGACATATTTTGTGGTATAAATAGGTGCACAGGTTATTGTATTTCAGAAACATCATACTATCAATCGTCAATTTTTTTTCTTTCTGAAATTCTTGTCACCTAATTAAAGCCAATAAAATGACAGCATTCACTTGGCATCTTATCAATATATAGCTTTGTCAAAAAGAGTTCATATAATTGTTTTCCTCTGAAAATTATAGGGAAAAGTACAAAGTAGCTGAAATGAAAATTTCAATTAGTTTGTCATCAGACAGAATCCACACGAATCATGTGCATCTGTTATGAGTCATATATAATCATATTTGTTAGAGTATTAAAAGAAACATTAAATCTATATTAATCTGACAGCTTTGAAAATTTGCTCCTCAGAATATGGTAACATAGATTTGAGTAAAGCAAAGTTCCCTACTTCCCTTTTATGTGTGATCACTGTGATAAGGCTAACTATTTGAGAAAGTGGGACACTCCACAAGGTTGGTTGTGTCAAGTAGGATATGGTCTCACATCTGATAGGTTTTTGGATTGAGTGTGTTTTTGGATTGAGTGTGTTCTTTAACTATGTCGGAACGTTCCACATTCAATTATCAAGGTCAGTAGGTGCTTTTAATATTCAATGCATATTTATTGAAGTAGCTGATACAGATAGATTTTGTCATCACCAGGGGGGTTGCATGAGGTTTTGATAGTGTGTGTCCAACAATCCCTCATGCGGTCATGCTGAAAATTCATTATTTTCCTTGTTGGCTGCAAAGTGTGACCCTGCTACTAAATATTCATGACTCCCATGAGCATTTTAATTTCTTACTCTGAGAGCAAGTCTGTTGTGATTATTGTTGTTTTATCTCAATCCCCCTCTGTTAATATTAATTGGTCTTCTATGATTGCCTTTCTAAGTTCTTCAGAAACTAAGGTTTTATTTATTGCTTTTTCTTGTGACCAACTATAGTTTTACACATATGAAAGCTTGAAGCAAGTGATGCCATCTAGTATTCAACCCAACACATTTCAGATTGTGAGTTAATGTTTGTTCCTGGCTCTTAACCATCATGTTTGGTTATATATTCTCAGATAACTGATAGCATATAGTATTCTAACAAACATCATATAGTGTTGTTCACATCCATTCAGATTTATTGAAATCTCATGGACATATTTATTTCCTAATTAATATGGAATAGTTAAGGTATCTGTTTCCCTTTTTGCTCTAATTTATCCTGTTTTCCTATGCTGCCAAATGTACTAGCAAAGCTTCCATTTCCTGTTGTGAGTTGTGAGTTTTCTTGGTAATTAACTTTGGAGTTGTGTTGTACTGATTTGGGTGTCCATTTTTCACATTGCTCTCGCAAACACCAAGATGTTTGTGGTGTTTTACTCCATGGTGTTGTTGATTATCAACAATTGCATTGAAGTGGTTTCGGTGAGAGGAGATTATCACAGAACTGGATTCCATTTCCAGCCCCTTAAAAGCTGGATGAACGGTTAGTATGAAGACTTTATTTCTGGTCCTGTATTTTCGTTTTTGCATATATGCCATACTCTGTACTCAGTTTTATTAACAAAATAGCTATATATTTAACTTATAAATATATAAATATTTTATTAAATATATAAATTTGTTACACTCAAACAATAAATATATATAGTTCCTTCTTTGTATTCAATAATAAGAGAATAATAAATAAAATCTCTAAAACTATGGAGACAGAAATAAGAGAACAAATTTCCTTTATGCAAGCTAATAATTTGAGGGACATCTCAACGGAAAAAAAAAAAAATAAAAGTTGTAGATTATACTTTAAAAAAAAATGATAATTGAAGCCGTGAGTATTGGTGAGTGGCACCTGTGGGTGACTGGAATCCAGGTGGTATTTCCAGGCCTTATGGTTTCTGACTTAATTTAACAAACTAAATGAAATGACATGATAATAATTGCATGAGATTTAAATTCTGGAGAATTTAGAACCACAAAGTCCTCAATACAACAAATAAAAAAAGCTTACTTATAATTGTTTAATAAGGAAATTTAGGTACGTTGTCATGTCACTTATCACCAGTGGCTGGTTTCAGTTAAATAGCCATGGGATTGGGCTATCCACTATCCACAAATTGATGACAGCACCCACTGCTTTGAGTTGTTTAAAGAGAGCTGCACCTAATTTTTCTTATAGTTTATTTTGCTGCAATTAAAAATTTGGCTTCTTGTAGCCCCAAGGCATTCTGCTTATTGATGCAGTTTGTTTAAATTTATTTATTGAAATAAATATATATTTTAATAAAATAAATAATTTTTTATTTTTTAAATATGTTTAACTAAATTACTTCAGTTTAAAAAAAAATATTTTAAGAGAAACAAATTTTATTTTTTTCTTAAAAAAATACTTTATATAAAAATTATTTATCTTTTTAAGTTTAAACTAATTCACTGTATACAAATAAATGTAGTTGTGGTGTATGGAGTATAGACTAATTGCATATTTGATGAAGGGAAAACAAATTGCATATTTGATTTTATTTCAAAATATCCTTAACTGAATGGTGTGCTTAAGACAATGTTTTTTCAAACAAAATAACACGTAAGTATCCATAATGCTTTTTCAAACAAAATATAAATGTAAACACCTTTTATAATATAAATCATTTGTCTAATTAAATAATGTTTGTTGTGTCAGCTAGTGGAAATACATGGTCTTATAAGAGCTATAATTTTACCTTTTATGCAGCATTTTTCACGTGTCTTCATTGTCATATCCTAATTTTGTCTGGATAAATAAAAAAAAAGAGAAAATAAAGAAGATGGAAAAAAGGAAATAATAAATAAAAACAAATAAAAACAAATAAAAAAATAATTAAAAAAGTAGAACAAGATGAAAGAAAAAGAAAAAGATAACAAATAAAATAATAATATATAACAGTTTTAAAAAGAATAATATGTAATAATAAAAATAAAGAGTAGTAAAAAAAAAGAAAAGAAGGTAACAAAAAGGAAAAACAAGGCTGTAAAGAGCAAAAAGAAATAGGAAAACTTGGCATTATTATATTCTATCTCAAATTTGGGGCTTTATGATAAATTTGGAATATAAATAAAAACTTGGCATTATGATATTCTATCTCAATATTTTTATTAAATATATCAAATTATTGTTTCACTCATTTAATGTTATCCAGTATAGGATAATTTTTACTTGAGTTAGAAGAGGCATTATTCTTTTTTAATTCTTCTGTGTTTCTTTTCTTTAGTACATTGTCATTTGGAATTGCTTGTTTTGCTATCCTACAAAGTGAAGTCTTGGCTTTTGAGTTGTATGACTATATGGAAATCATCTCAATTCTCCTAGATAGTTAATATTGTGATACTTTAGGAATGGAGTTTTATGCCTTTTACTGTGTGTTTTTTCTTACTAATTAATTTAATATGGTATGGTTTGGTGTCAAGACTCAAATGGAGAAATTGTTGATATGTAGAATTTCTAACGTCTTAGAATATATTATTATCTTTTCTATTATTATTTGTTAATTGTTTGACAATTTTATCATAATTTATGGAATTCGAAGAAGATTTTATCATAATTTATGAAAAACTGATCTTAATTGTCATTTTCTATTGCCTTTGCTTGTTATCTGCCAACATTTCCTTGTTCGGTGTATGCCTTTTTGTCCCATACCATTTTACTTTCTGGCTTTCAGGTCATGGCCAATGTTTCCTTAGTGGTTCTTTTTTCTTAGATGTTTCAGCTTTTTTTGTGTTTACGTAGACAGGGCCTATGTGGAACAATTTTGCACAGCCTTCGTGTGTTTCATGTGACCAAAGCCAGTAGATTAGGATTTCGGCACAAATACATAGCAAACGGTAGTAGCAGCCTTTGTGTATGACAACATAATTTACCATTGGATATGTTGTACTTAGTGGACCTAATGGACCTTCTTCATGCACATAGGGAAAATGGTGTACTTAGTGGAGTGGTTGATTGGATATGTTGCTGACTCTACCAAAGAGGTTACAAAATCATTATACATTTTGTTATTCAATTAAACAATAGTAGTTACAATATCATCATACCTTGTATATTATACGGGATATGGCAATATATATCTTGTTTTGTAGACTTTTTTTTTACCATTGTAATTAGCATCACAAAATGTTATAGATGTTATATTTTATCTTAGTGAAACTTTGAGGTTAATCTTGTTAATGAAATGATATTTATTTTTATATACTTTGTATGGTCCATTAAGATTGATCATATCATCGTGGTTATTATTATGTACGCGTAAAAAAAATTTGAAATAAATAATAATAAAAAAAACGAAACTACGTCGGTTCTTAACCAACCGTCTTAGAAAGTCTCATTCTAAGATAGTTGTTAAACTACAACCGTCTTAGAATGAGACTTTCTAAGACGGTTGTAGAGTAAAAACCGTCTTAGAATGTCACTTTCTAAGACGGTTCTTTGTTAACAATTGTTTTAGAAAGTGACATTCTAAGACGGTTTTTTGTAACAACTGTCTTAGAAAGTGACATTCTAAGACGGTTTTTGCTAAACAACCGTCTTAGAATGTCACTTTCTAAGACGGTCGACAACCGACGTAAAAAATATAACTTATCAATGACACCTACAACAACGACGGTTGTTGAACCGACGTAGAAAGGGGTAAACAACCGATGTAGAAAGCGTATTTTGCAGTAGTGTCAGTCCATACAACCGATTATATATGCCCATTCTAGCCAACGGAAGAGACAGAATTCAGATAGTGCAATTATCAAAAGCACATTAAAACTTGAAAGAAAATTGTGCACATTATTTAAGCATAGCCAAATCTAGATTATCGTAATAACTAAAAAGGAATAACTAGCAAACATAACATTAAGATAGTGAATACGTACACCCCAATTTGGCGGTCTTGGTGGAGGATCAATCTTCATAACCTCTGTCTCCAGTTCCTTCTTAGCCTTATAGTAAGGGACATTTTTCACTATGACAGGATCATCCCTTGCATGGGCAGGATCATCAATAGATATCAAAGGCCTGTCATATAATCGAACAATTCAAAATAAAACATTGCAAATGTTGGTCCCAGATGAACTCAAGAGGGGGGTGAATTGAGTTTTATAAAATAATTAACAATTTAAAATCAAACTCAAAGCAATAATATGGAGATAAGAGATAAAGAAAACACAATCAATTTTAACGTGGAAAACCCAATTGGGTAAAAAACCACAACGTCCACAATCCAATGGACAACTCCACTATGATAATTTTGTGTACAAGAGTTCCTAGTATCCTAGTTTCCTAGTCTACCCTTACACAACAATTATCCCTTTGTTATTGTCACCAAAGGTCACACTTCCACCTTCAAAAGGTTTGAGTGAGAGAAATTTTGATTTGTCTCCTGTCATGTGCTTGGAACAATCGCTGTCAAGGTACTACGAGTTGTTCCCCCTCACTCCAACCTGCAGTCTCAAATCAATGATTAGTTTTGGGAACCCAGTCTAGCTGGGGTCCCTTCTTCTTCTCAACAAAGTTAGAAAGCTCATATTTTCTAACCCAAACTTGTTTTACTTTGCATGCAGAAATAGAGTTATTCTTAACATATGTGACATTCTTTTCAATAGCTTTTATCCTACTCTTGCATTCGAATTTAAGATATTCTACCCTGCCACAATGATAACACACTCTTTTCTCATACAAGTCCACATGCTTAGTTTTTGTTTTCCAGGTAGATTCTTATTACCTTTAAAGCCTAACCCATGCCTAGATGTGTTACAATTCTTATTCAACCAGTCAATAGCATTGGGTCTATCTACCTTTGGAGTCTTAAGGGTAGACTCTAGCTTATTTTGGAGGTCCTTATTCTCTTTAGTCAACTTTTCTACCTCACCCTCCAACTTTTCAATTTTTTCTTCCAATAGAGCATCACAAATTTCACACATTCCTCTTTCTTATGCTTTTTCAATTTAACAACCAAAGAAGCATTTTCGTTTTCAAGTTCATAAGCGATATTCTTAAGGCTAGTGATTTCCTTCTCTAAGCTCTCGTTTGTTTTTCTCAATTCTTTATTAGCCTTAGAGAATTTCTTAAGCTCATTCTTTAATTCACCAAAGTCATCAATCAACTCATCATTATGTTCACGTATTTTTAAATACTCATCTATTACAAAGTCTAACATTTTCAATAGATGCTTCTTTGTTAACAAATGCATGGAAGATCTCAGCTCAAGAAAATTTAGCTCAGTGTCTTCACCTTCTGAGTTAGTTTCAGCCATAAGACAAATGTTGGCCTTGGCTTCACTGTTTTCAAAGCCTTCTTCCTCTGAATCAGAATCACTCCAAGCAACCATCATTGCTTTCTTGAACTCCTTCTTTTCATACTTCTTCTGCTCTTTAGCCTTCTTCTCCTTTCTACTTTCTTGCTCTACTTCAGGGAAATCCTTAATCATATGACCTGTTTTGCCACACCTAAACCAACTATAATCAGTTCTTGAAGAAGAGAAAGTTTTGGATTTTACCTTTTTATTACTTGAGCTTCCACTATAATTTTGGTTCTTTAAGTGTTTTTTGAACTTTCGCACAAGCATTTCAATCTCCTCCTCATTATCTGAGTATCACTCACTTCCTTTGATTGAGATTTTAAAGCAATGCCTTTATCCTTCAATCTTACATCTTCCTTTCTGTGGGACTCTAGTTGCATCTCATATGTCAGTAGAGATCCTGCCAATTGCTCAAGGTTGAAAGTCTTAAAGTCTTTGGTTTCTTGCAAAGTAGTGACCTTTGGCATCCAGTCCTCTCTAGAGAGACTCCTTAGAATTTTCCTTACTTGCTCCTCAACATGTATGTCCCTGCCTAAAGCATTTAACTCATTTACTATGTTAGTAAAACGAGTTATCATATCCCTAATAGACTCTTTAGGCTTCATAGAGAACAATTCATATTGATGCATAAGGAGATCAATTTTAGACTGTTTTACCTCGTTTGTACCCTCATGTGCTACCTCTAGAAGATTCCACATTTGCTTGGCAGTTTTGCAACCCATCACACGGTTGTATTCTTGTGTCCCTAGTCCACAATGAAGAATTCTCTTGACTTGAGCATTGTATTCCAACTTCTTCCAATCTTCATTAGTATATTCGTCCTCAATTTTTGGCACTCTTTCTCTCTTTTCATTCATCTTTGTGATCTGAAAGTCTCATTTTTCAATTACCTTCCAGACTTGAAAGTTCTCCACTTGAATGAAAATCTCCATTCTGTTCTTCCAGTAATTGTAGTACTTTCCCTCGAATAGTGGAGGCCTTTGGGTAGAGTAGCCTTCAATTATTGTCTCCATTGGGTTCATCTTAAGATTTACTCTTCAGGAGTTACCTGCAAAATAAAGAGAATACAGCTCTGATACCAATTGTTGATCCCAGATGAACTCAAGAGGGGAGTGAATTGAGTTTTATAAAATAATTAACAATTTAAAATCAAACTCAAAGCAATAATATGGAGATAAGATATAAAGAAGACACAATCAATTTTAATGTGGAAAACCCAATTGGGTAAAAAATCACGACGTCCAAATTGGATAATCAATCCAATGGACAACTCCACTATGATAATTTTGTGTACATGAGTTCCTAGTATCCTAGTTTCCTAGTCTACCCTTACACAACAATTATCCCAGCTGGTATCCTTGTTTCCCAGCAAAAAGTTCTTGTCTCAATTCACCAAGAATAGAGACAGACTGGTATCCTTGTTTCCCAGCCAGACTGGTATCCTAGTTTCCCAGCCAAAAGTCGCACGTCTCAATTCACCAAGAACAGAGACAGAACTGATATCCTAGTTTTCCAGCTGCGACCTCTTCCAAAGTCAAGAAGAAGAATACAATAAAATAGTTACCTTTACGCTTCTATTCCTTAAGCAAATAGTTACCTTTAAATCCTGATGGAGAGTTGAAGAATCAAACTTGCCAAACGCTTCTATATGATCTCACAACAACTCTATCAATGATGCAACCATAAACACTCTAAAACTCTAATATTATTTGGAATGGAATGCATGCTGTAAACACAAGAGTATGTTTTTGTTCATACTAATTTAAAGATATGATTTTATCCAATGAAATCCTAAAAGATATTCTATCTTATCTTAAAGATATTTTATCTTATATGCAATGCAATCTTAAAGATATTCTATTATATTATGCAATGTAATCTTAAAAATATTATATCCTATTTTTGAATGCAATATTAAAAATATTATATCCTATCTTTGAATGCAATCTTAAAGATAAATATCTTGGCAAGATCAATCTTCTAATCTCCTTACATAAAATCTAAAAAATAAATAGAAACAAATCTTCTTAATTCCATGTCATCTTGAATGATATCAATCTACAGGATTCTTCAAATAATCTTATCAATTATATTGATCTTCATAAATCCAAAATATCAATAACTTCAAAATATCAAATCCAAAATATCAGTAACTTTAAAATATAATATAATTATTATCAGTGTAATTAATCTAATAATGACATTCATTATTTGTTATCATCAAAACTTTATAAATCTTTTTATGCATCAAGGGTTCTGTTAGCAGTTACTTTTAGAACTACTGTTACGTTGAAATTATCCATTTATTTTATTTTAAATAAGTCAAAGTCTGTTTTGAATAGTTTTAGGAGGTTGTTCAGTTTGTTATAGATAGTGCCTTGATTAAAGGGCAAAATCTTAGTAGTAAGTTATATTTTCAGTAGTTAGTTATTTTTTCAGCCTATATATGTACGTTTTGAATTCAATAAAGATATTCTCTTCCATCACATTCTCTGTGTTATTCATTCTCTGCCATAATTAAAACCAACAATTGGTATCAAGAGCCCTTTTTTTACGGGACCTATAGAATGGATTCTGAAACAAGTTTTTCCCAAGCAACTCTTCCAATTTACAATGGAAAAAACTATGACCTTTGGGCCGTCAAAATGGAGGCTTATCTAGAGGCTTTGGATCTTTGGGAAGCTGTAGAAGAGGATTATGAAGTCCTTCCACTACCGGACAATCCCACTATGGCCCAGATCAAGAACCATAAGGAGAAAAAAACCAGAAAAGCAAAGGCAAAATCATGCCTTTTTGCTAGTATCTCTACAACCATCTTTACTAGGGTCATGACTCTCAAATCGGCAAAAACGATTTGGGACTATCTAAAGGCGGAATATGTTGGAGATGAAAGAATTCGAAGTATGCAGGTGCTTAACTTAATGAGGGAATTTGAGCTTCAGAGGATGAAAGAGTCTGACACAATCAAGGAATACTCAGACAAATTGTTGGGCATTGCCAACAAGATAAAGTTACTGGGCGGTAATTTTGCAGATTCCAGAATTGTTGAGAAAATTTTGGAAACAGTGCCAGAGAGGTACGAAGCATCTATTGCTTCGTTGGAGAACACAAAAGATCTATCTAAAATTAATTTTGCAGAAGTGTTGCATGCCCTCCAAGCCCAAGAGCAGCGAAGATTGATGAGGGAAGATCATGCTGTTGAAGGTGCTCTTCTAGCCAAGAGCCAACAAGCTAAAAACTGCAAGAAGAATCATCCAGGCAGAAGTCAGAGCAGTGCAACTAATTACAACAAAGGAAAGGATGAAAAGAAAAGTTACCCACCTTGTTAGCATTGTGGCAAAATGGGTCACCCTCCATTCAGATGTTGGCAGAGACCTGATGCTAAATGCATCAAGTGCAATCAAATGGGGCATGAAGCAATCATATGCAAGAGCAAAAATCAGCATCAAGAGGAAGAAGCTAAGGTCGTTGATCAAGAGGAGGAGGAGGATCAACTCTTTGTGGCCAGGTGTTTTGCAAGTAGCGAAGAGAGTGAGAGTTGGCTGATTGACAGTGGTTGCACAAATCATATGACCAATGACATGGAGCTTTTCAAAGATTTAAAGCCAACCAACATCACCAAAGTCAAAATAGGCAATGGTGATTATATTTCAGTCAAAGGAAAGGGGACTGTTACAATAACAAGTAGCTCAGGTACAAAGTTTATTCCTGATGTCCTTTTTATACCCGAAATTCAACAAAATCTGTTGAGTGTTGGCCAATTGATTGAAAGAGGCTTCAAAGTTATTTTTCAAGACAATTTTTGTCTGATTAGAGATGTAGCTAATTAGGATATCTTTAAAGTAAAAATGAAAGGGAAAAATTTTGCTCTAAATCCGTTGGAGGAAGAGCAAGCTGCTTTTCCAATCAAAGAAAACATCACAGAAGTTTGGCACAAAAGGCTCGAGCATTATCACCACCAAGGGTTGCTACAAATGAAGTCCAAGAGAATTGTAGCTGATTTTCCAGAACTTGATGATCACATACCAACATGCAAGGCTTGTCTATTCGGAAAGCAAAAAAAGAAGCCATTTCCGAGGACAGCAAAAAGAGTCATTCTTAAGCTGCAGTTAGTCCACACAGATATTTCTGGACCTCAAAAAACTCCTTCATTAGTAGGTAATCGATATTATGCTGTCTTTATTGATGATTTCACAAGAATGTGTTGGATTGTTTTCTTAAAATTCAAGTTAGAAGTGGCTGGAGCGTTTTGCAAATTCAAAAAAAAAATTAGTAGAAAATCAAAGTGGCAAGCAAATTCAGATTCTAAGATCTGATAATGGCAAAGAGTACACCTCAGAAAAATTCAACTAGTTTTGTGAGGAAGCTGGCATTGAGCATCAGTTAACTAGTCCCTATACTCCACAACAAAATGGAGAAGTGACTTTAGTCTATTGCAAGTCAGAAGATCAACTACCAGATTTGTTTACAAAACCACTTCCTATTAGCAAGTTTGAGTTTTTAAGGCAGAAGATTGAAGTTTGCAGTATCTAAAGAAAGGAAGAGTGTTAGCAGTTGCTTTACGTGAAATTATCCATTTATTTTATTTTAAATAAGTCAAAGTCTGTTTTGAATAGTTTTAGGAGGTTATTCAGTTTGTTATGGATAGTGCCTTGATTAAAGGGCAAAATCTTAGTAGTAAGTTATATTTTCAGTAGTTAGTTATTTATTTTATTTTTTCAGAACTGCTATTACGTTGAAATTATCCATTTATTTTATTTTAAATAAGTCAATTTGAATAGTTTTAGGAGGTTGTTCAGTTTGTTATGAATAGTGCCTTGATTAAAGGACAAAATCTTAGTGGTAAGTTATATTTTCAGTA
Organism: Glycine tomentella; assembly: GCA_007407185.1. NCBI lineage: Eukaryota > Viridiplantae > Streptophyta > Magnoliopsida > Fabales > Fabaceae > Glycine > Glycine tomentella. The sequence goes on from PYAF01000343.1 coordinate 237,214, forward strand.
GTTATTTATTTATTTTATTTTTTTAGAACTACTGCTACGTTGAAATTATTCATTTATTTTATTTTAAATAAGTCAATTTAAATAGTTTTAGGAGGTTGTTCAGTTATGGATAGTGCCTTGATTAAAGGGCAAAATCTTAGTAGTAAGTTATATTTTTAGTAGTTAGTTATTTATTTTATTTTTTTAGAACTGCTGTTACATTGAAATTATCCATTTATTTTATTTTAAATAAGTCAATTTGAATATTTTTAGGAGGTTGTTCAGTTTGTTATGGATAGTGCCTTGATTAAAGGGCAAAATCTTAGTAATAAGTTATATTTTCAGTAGTTAGTTATTTATTTTATTTTTTTAGAACTGTTGTTATGTTGAAATTATCTATTTATTTTCTTTTAAATAAGTCAATTTGAATAGTTTTAGGAGGTTGTTCAGTTTGTTATGGATAGTGCCTTGATTAAAGGGCAAAATCTTATTAATAAGTTATATTTTCAGTATTAAAGGGCAAAATCTTTGTAAGTTAGTTATTTATTTTATTTTTTTTAGAACTGCTGTTATGTTGAAATTATCCATTTATTTTATTTTAAATAAGTCAATTTGAATAGTTTTAGGAGGTTGTTCAAATTGTTATGGATAGTGCCTTGATTAAAGGGCAAAACCTTAGTAGTAAGTTATATTTTCAGTAGTTAGTTATTTTTCGAACCTGTATATGTACGTTTTGAATTCAATAAAGATAATATCTTCCATCACACTCTCTGTGTTATTCATTCTCTGCCATAATTAAAATCAACAGGTACAACAAATATCCAACAGCAAAATCTAATCAAGAGGAAACAGTATAAATATTAAGATGTTATAGTTTCAACCACACGAGTAACACTATATCAAGCATCCAAGTAATATAAAAAACTACCATAGTTATCACAAAAATAGTATAAGAATAAACAGTTTTCAATTTATTTTAGCAACTAGATGAATCCCTTACATACCTACATCTACACTGCTTGTGTCTTCCATAACTAAGTATGAACATAGGTATTGCAAAATAGCCATGGCTACAAGAACAATATTTTGTGTGCATGATAAAAAACTTACATCCTACAGATACTCCCACCCTGGTTTTCTCTTGGTCACCACATGTCGGAGATGATCATACCGCATATTTTACTAAATTCACTCAAAAAAAAATAGATATATTTAGCATTAATACATAACAATGTTGCAGCGTTGAAATCCTCTACTGCGCGGAGCGGGAGATCGTTGTGCTCCTTCTCGCGGTTCGGCATTTCGAGGAACAAGGCGAGCTCGTTGTTCCTATTCATGAGGCGCAAAGGGGAGGACCTGAGAGCCCCAATTGTTGCTGCCTCTGCTTAAACACGTCTTGCATTTGCGACTCCGCCGCTTTGAAGCTCTGATTCATCGCAACGAATGAACGATTAGGGATCGATCGATTGAGCGATGAAGAAGAAGAAAAGCCCCAAACGACGAGAAGAAGAAGAACCACGCACCAACTCAGTTCCATAGTTTCAGATCAACAACCACGCACCAACTGAACAACCAAAAACAGAAATTAAATAAATTGAAGGGAAAAAAAAGGCTAAATTAACTAAAACGGGCTTTGGTTCGAAATTGTTGCAGAAAAAAACAAAGTGGTGTGGTGTCGTTAGGTTAAGTTTTGAATAACCTTTATGTGTGTGTGTGTGTGTGTGTGTGCACGCATTCGAGAATGCAAGTTTGAAGATGGAGAGAAGAGATGCCGTAAAGGTGGTGCTGTGTTTTAATTTCTATCACTTAAATTATAGAATTAAAATGATACAATAGAATTATAGTTAGAATTAGAATGATCCTAATTTATGAAAAATTATAATAAGAGTAAACACCTAATTAAATTAAATACTAGTAATATTTTAAATTTTCATTAATTAATCCTTCATACATGCATATTTAATAATTCTAAAATAAGTGTATGTTAATTTATTTCACAAAAATAATTATTAATCTAAATTAAAATAAATTTTTAAAAATATTAATTAATATATTTCATCTTTATAATTTATATTTTTTTTAAGTTTTATACATTGTTTTTAAAATGGAATTATTTATGTAAACATTTTAATCTTGCTTAAACTCTTAAAATTAATTATGTGTTACTTTAAAATAAATAACAATTAAATCACAAATTTAAAGAAAAATAGGTTGAGTGATAAAATGATAATTTTAGCTATCAAAAAATGGAAAATGTTAAAAATACATTATTTAACACACTCTTTAAAACACATTCTCTTTTATTCATTAGAATTTATAATATATTTTAAATAATTAAAAAATATATTTGAAGGAATATGTTAACATGAGTAATAACGTTAACATCATTTTTTCTAAAAATTGATGTTAGCATTACTTCGTTAATATCATTTTTTTTAAACTGATGTTAACATACTCATGTTAACATCAATTTTTCTAAACATTGATGTTAACGAAGTAACATTAACATCAATTTTTTAAACTCTGATGTTAATGAAGTAAGTTAACATCAGTTTTTTTTTTAAAACCAATGTTAACGTGAGTATGTTAACATCGGTTTTTGAAAAATTGATGTTAACATCGGTATGTTAACATTGATTTTCAATGAAGTAATGTTAACATCAGTTTCTTAAACTCTGATGTGAACATACCCGCGTTAACATCGGGTTTTTTTAAAAACTGATGTTAACTTAGGCATCTTAATTACGAATATGTCACCGCATTTTTGTTAACATCGATTTTCAAAAAAACTGATGTTAACTACGCGATGTTATATTTCTATTTTGTAGTAGTGTTTATAGTTTTTCTTTATAGGATAGACCTTGTAAAAAGGAGAATAGATATTCAAAACTATTCAATAGACATAAAAAAAAGTATGTATAATATATTGGTTTTAAATATCCCAAAAAAATTGAAGAGACTTAACCAATTCAAAAACAATATTTTAATTATAATATTATTTCTTGTTTGATTTTTTTCCCCAAAAATCTTTTGAAAATGTAATAATAATTAAATAAACAAACTCAACTGATATTTCCAATATTTTCAAAGGATTCATTTCAGTAAACGTATCAAACCAATTTTTTAATCTTACTTTTGTACCGAAAAAATAATATTTTATTTTTACTTTTGTACCAAAAAAAAAATCAATATTTTATTTTTACTTTAATTAGTATGAAAGAATAAAATGAAAGAAATGCCCAGCATTTGTGTTACACTTTGTGTTTCGAATTCATATCTTTTCCAAACCAAATTTCTTTATCTAGACAAAAAAATAAAGTGAATGGAAATAAGACACGGATAAATGAAAAAAAAATAATAGGATATATTTTTTTTGTTACCATGATATTGCTGAAGTATATCGATCAATTTCCCTAATAATTAATCTTCACTGGAGAACCTTATTACCTTTAGTGGGATTTTCTCTCACAACCATATTTTTTCAATCTACAAGGCTCAAAATCGAGATCTTATTTAAGAGGACCAAACCTGGAATCAATCAGACCAATGACTTGTTGATAAATTTTGGATTGTTTAGGTTAAAAGAAATAGAAGAAAGATTAAAAAAAGTAATATATGATTATTTGGTTTGGATAGGAGGAGTGGAGAGAGAAATTAAATTAGATATGAAAATATAATTTTACCCTTACCCGACCACAATTTGTATCGCACAAGTTATTTAATTAATTATAGTGTGGATATAATTGATTGTATGTGACATCCATGACAATAAGTACATATAATCAATTATGTGATTCATTATATAATGTACATTTAAGATGAAGTTTATCCCCATTAAAGTCTGCATATCTGTTTAGCTACAGAATATTCATCAAGTTTACCATTCTAAAATTAATCTTTTATGATAATAACTTGATTCGATTTTTTTGGTGTAGGAAAAATTTGAAAAAATAAAGTTGAATTATCCTCTCAAAATTCCATATTTGCTTCGGGAGAGGATTGAGTTGATAGCCGATCATCGAATGATCACTTACCTTCTGACTTGGGAAGAGATGTGTTTCCTTAACATATTTTATTCGAAGGCTTGTGATATCTTTATAGTCCACATGAGGAATTTGACTAATGAGTGATTCTTCACTTTTTTCTTTTATTATGATGCAGGGCTTGGTTTGCACGGAGCTTATTGTAAATGAGGATTGTCAATGTTAGTTCTAGTATTTTGGTTTTTTATGCAAATATGATATTTAGCTTGTGGTATAAATTTGGCTACTGTTTTAAAGTTTTCTCCTTTTATGTGTTGAGATCTGATATTGCAATAGCTACTTTTGCATTCATTAATTGGCATTTGATTGAAATGTCTTTTTGAGTTCTGGGGCTGAACATTAAGGATATGGGATTCATTTTATATTATATACATGTGTATGCAAACAAAGAGACATAATAGAGCTGAAAATCACGATTAAAGCATTTTTTAATTTTAGCCTATTTGGATTTCTACTGTTTTGAATGAGGGGAGGACTTTAATTGATTTTTCCGGTATTTGATCAATTTATGAGGAATGTTTAAGACTAAAGTAGTTTTTGTACTTCCTAGATGTAATAGTGAAATCTTGTAAAGGCATATATAAACTCCACACCACACTTTCTTTTGTTCTTCCTGAAATTGGTACTAAGTACATACAATACTCTAGAAAAGGTTAATGAGGTATTGGCTATGTCCGGGGGGTAGTTTAATAGGGGTTCGATTGTCTAGTTGATTTGTTTTGGACACTGAAAACCTTCTAGTTTAAAATAATATCCTTTGTGCTTGAACTCTTGTTTTCAAGTTGAGTCCTTCAAAGAAAAAATGCAAGTTAGCTATTACTATTAGAGCTGAGGCCAGTGATTTTGTTATTTTTGAAATGTCTGTATTTATTAAAGTGGAGTTCTTCTAGAGATTTCCCCTTGTCAAAATAATTGGATTGTCATACTTCAATTAATTGAGGCAATGAAAGGTTATAACTATTAATTGTGGCCTATGAAATCTTAATTCTTGATGCTTCTAATAAATTGTTCTTCTATCAAAATGAACAAAAAATTAATGCATATCTTAGTCCAGTGTGTTCATATATTGATTATGTATTGTATCCTTGATGATGCTCTTTAGTATGCCTCTATGACTAATCAACCAACCTTTTTTTTATCCACCTAGAATTTATGAATTTCTTATAATGATTATGAAAATTCATTCAGTTTATTAAATTTCTCTCAAAGCATCAACCTATTATTTGGCATTGATTAATAAACATTTTAATGTTGCTAAAATTAAATTATAAAATGTAATACTAGTTACACCTAGATGGCTAGATGTGGAAGTGTAAATGTAAGAAGAAGTAGATAAGCTACCTTTTATTTTTCTTTTGTTATATCTGAAGGCAGTGTAAGAGTGAAACATATTTGCCTTAAGATGTGACTCATTTACACAAATTCGATAGCAGAAATCAAGACAATTCACATCATAAGCTTTACTATCCCTCCAACACTTGATGTGTACTTTGCCAAACCAACTATAAACGATTATGCATATCCATGTTCAACTTGTAAGTGAACCTATCGTAAGCTATGGAGAAAAAAATTTAACACCGTCTTCAGTAGGTATATGATGTTCCTGTTATAATGCTTCTCTAAGAATATGAATAAAGTCCTTGTATGTTGTTGCCTACAGGTGCTTTAAATAATTACAAATCATGTGTTGATTGCTTGTAATTATGTAACGCACTAGCTAGTGTGAAGTTCTATCTTTAAGATAGACTACCAAAAGAACAAAAAGTAAAATTTTAAAATTATACAGACTTAAATTGTTTCTAATAAGTCAAAATAAACTACTATTACATGACAAAATGACAATATCATAATTATAAATAAATGAAGTCTCAAGTTCTTGTTTCATTATTGTTATTATACGTAAAAAAATTAAATAAATGTATATAATAAATTCTAGAAGGTGGATACATAAGACATAAACGATGACGGTTCTACAAGCATATCAACGACGGTTGTAAAATCTCCATTGTTGCACGTGTCATTGAAAACCATTACATTCGACGACGGTTGTAAAAACCATCTTTGTTGATCTTTTTTTTTAAATGCCTACGAAGATAGTTCTAAAAACTGTCTTTGTATATACACATACGAAGACTGTTTTTCCCTAAAAACCGTCTTCATTATTATTTTTTCTAAAAAAAATCCTACAAATACGGTTTTAGGGTAAAATCGTCTTTGTATGTACACATAAACCGTCTTTGTTTATCCTTTTTTTTTTAAAATGCCTACAAAGACTGTTTTTAAAAACCGTCTTTTGTACACATACAAAGATGATTTTTCCCTAAAACCGTCTTTGTTTATACATACAAAGACGGTTTTTCCTAATACCGTCTTTGTTTATCTTTTTTTTTTTTTAAAAAAATGCCTACAAAGACGATTTTTAAGTAAAAATTGTTTTCGTTTGTGTACATACAAAGACGGTTTTTCCCTAAAACCATCTTCGTTTATCCTATTTTTTTATTTAAAATACCTACGAAGAACAAAGATCATTATTAGTGCTTAACCTCATAGCCCAATCGCCTCCACCACCACCAGAACCAACCCCATAATGCTTCTTCTTATTTTTCCCACTCAAATGGTACCACCACAACCCAAAAGCCAGCAACAATGAAGCAGCAGCACCAAACAAGAAACATAGAAATTTAACATACAAAGCATGGCCATAATTGGTCAAAACAAATAGCATAGTAAGTGACACCAACAACACCCATCACTCTCTCTCTCTCTCTCTCTCTCTCTCTCTCTATATATATATATATATATATTCATTGAATGCATGATTTATATAATCATTAAATTAGTTTAAAAAAATGAAGGTTCAAGTTCCTCTTTCAGATCAGTATCTTTTATTATAATCAGGTGAAAACGGGAGATAATTGGCCTCCATTCATTCATAAAAGATGAGAGATCAGGATCTTTTATAAGTATTCTTTAATTTTACAAACTACTCTTACTACCTTAGTATGAGAACGAAAAACAAAGTAAGCATAAAAGAAAAGGTAATTAATATGTGTTTATCAACGATGTTCCGGGTCCAAAAGCATTACAGATAATTGAGGAGAAGGGGAAGCGCGTAAAAGCAAGAAATGATATCATTAGTAGTACCTCTTCAGAATCCTGACCAGCAAATTAGGAATTTAAACAACCAAATGGAATAATACCCAACGAATAAAACTAAACATTGTGATGCAAGGTCCAATAATTTGTAAAACGAACAAAGACAAAACTTCTAAAATTAGATATGTTAACTGGAATTCTTCCTTCTACTTAATAAAAGTTCCTCTTCTATATTTTTATAGCAAAAATCCTTACCATATACACCATCTAATGAAATGTGTAATGACCTAAATATTTACTTATTTTTATCTTTCCTTAAGGGTAATCTCTAAGAAACGTATAATAGTAAAATTTTTAAAATGTAAAATTTGCAAAAGATTTGTTACTCATATACATAGCCAATGTCTCTGATACAAAAGTTTATATAATACAAGTACACTACTTTTCTCAAAAATACAGCGTAATTCATAACTTCTTTTATATATATCTTCACTACTCCAAGGCCTCATGGAACCTGTTCATCATTGCCATCTAAAAAAAACATAAAACAAATAGGGTGAGAAATAAATTTCTCAGTAGGCAAAGCTAAATCCTGATCCTATTATTAGGTTAGTAAAATCATTCAAATAATCAAACACATCCACAAGTAATATGCAACTATATGAATGCATGAGATGAACTATCCCAGGGCAAATGGCCTCCACATATCGTACTGTATGTGGCTGATAAGTGCCCTAAATCAGTTAAAATCATGTTTTAAATAAAGGCACTTATCCTTTGATTTCATAAGTTTTATCATAAATTTACCCTAAACCTAGTTAAAATAGCTCCTATTGCTTGTATGTCATTTCGTCAAATTTCGGAAGATTAATCCAACATGTTTTGTATTTTAATAGATTCCATGGATTTTCGAGGCTTCCGAATAATCATAGCAAACCTGGGAGGTGTAGAAAGTAAATCAGGCCCAAAAATGACTCATAACAGCAAAACGGGGGGTGCAGAAAGCAAATCAGACAAAAAGAGGCTTCTGGATGGGCTTTAACTCACCCAGGCGAGTAAATATAGTGTATTTTGGTCGCCTAGGCGAGCAGAAACTGCAAATGGGCCACTTGAAGGCCAATTGGACGTGCAACTTGTGCAACTTGGGCCTTTAATTCGCCCAAGCGACCAAACATAGGCAAAAATGGTCGCTTGGGCGACCAAAGTCGGCCAGACACCCCCCTATAAATACCCATGCACCCCCAAAGCTCAAATCATCCCTTGGAATCCAAATTACTTCCATTTCTCTCTTTCCTTTGCTTCTTGTAAGCTTTTTCTTTAGTTTAGGCCTTTAAATATTAGTATTAAGTAGGTTAGGAAAGTGAGAGAAGTGAGATTTAGTGTGGAGACTCTGCCGAAAAGAAGCGGTGATGGGGCCCTTCATCAATTCTTCTTTTAAGGAGGTTCTCTCCATGTTTGGTTAGTTTCTCTTGTGGATTGGATGTAATCTTCTACTTTTAAGTATTTCTTTTAATATTTATTTATGCATAAGTCTTTTCTATTTATTATTGGTAATTTTATTCCGTTCTTAATGCTTGATTCTACTTGATCACTAGTATCACGAACTTAAATCCTAAGTGAGACTGGAAAGTGATCTTAGGGTTTGAACTGAATAAATTTACTCTTTACGTTACGTTGCTAGACATAGAGCATAACGTTTAGATTGCAAATAAGCACGCGAACATAATCGTAACGCTGGGGTATTTACTTAAATATGCGAGGGATCGATATGCGGTAAAATATCCTTAGAACTTGAATGCGAGACATCGATTCAAGGTAACTCAGTGTGCATCAGTAATAATAGAAAATGATTTATGCATGGTAATATTAATTGGATACTGAGGTATGAATGATAAAATCCAATCCTACGCTTTTCTTGAATTAATTAATTTCTGTACTTTTTAATTATCTTTTATTTCCATAAAAACCATCAATACTTCGATCCTACTCGTTGTACATAACTATTCAATTGTTAAATTCTCTTTGGATTAACTGAGCAACACAAGTCCCTGTGGAGACGAACTTTTATAAATTTTGTAACTTACAACGACAATTGGTACGCTTGCCAAAAAGTCTAACAAGTTTCTGGCGCCGTTGCCGGGGACTTGAGTCGGTTGCTCAGTTCTTTCAAATTTAATTTTTCAGTTGAATAGGACTTTTTCTTTACTTTCGTTATTTTGATTTTGTATAAATTCTCTTTTGTTTTATTTTATTTTCCCTAACCTCGGTACTTACGAATTATTGCAAAGTTTGTCCTTTTTCCTTTTGAGGTAAATTTCTTGCAGATACATCGTTATTAAATTTAGAAATTACCAAAACCATAAAGGAAAAGAAACAAAACAATCAAAAAGCTACCGAGTAAATCTTCTTCTATTTTGATTCTCCTTCACCAGTAAAGCCACCTGTAATTTATAATATGGCTGATAAAGGAGGGGGAGAAGAAAATAGACCACCACGGAGGACTCTTGGTGATTATGCGTATCAACAAAGACCAAAGCATTACAACAGCATAGTCATTCCTCCTTTCAGTAAAAAAGTTATGGAATTGAAGCCCGCATTGCTCAGTTTGATTGGATCACATCCTTTTGCCGGACTAGATCATGAAGATCCATACACTCATTTGTCCACCTTCATGGAGCTGTGCAGTACCATGGGAGTCTCTGATGCAGATGTTGAGGCTATCTATCTCAGAGCTTTTCCATTCTCCTTGACAGGTAAGGCAAAGGTATGGCTTCAATCCCAACCTAATAAAAGTCTTAGCACTTGGGAAGAAGTGGAGGAGAAATTTATTGCCAGATTCTTTCCTCCATCTAGATTCATAAATGCAAAGTCAGCAATTACTACTTTTTCCCAAGGGTATAATGAACCTCTCTGTGAAACATGGGAGAGATTCAAATCTTTACTGCGTAGGTGTCCAAACCATAACTTTGATGATATTGCACAATTGCATATTTTCTACAGTGGTTTGAGACCTCAAACCAAGATGATTCTTGATGCCTCAGCTGGAGGTACGATGATGTCAAAGAGTCCGGAGGAAGCAATTATAATCATTGACTCCATAACAACCAGTGATTACCAATCTTATCATGATAGACCTCCGATGCAAAGAAAAGGTATAACGGAGTTGGATACTCAAAATGCAATTCTAGCACAGAACAAGCTCTTGACTCAACAAATAGAGGCCTTGACCAAACAAATAGGCCAACTTCCTCAACTAAATGGTGATTGCCAACAAGAAGAGCAGGCTTATTATATGCAGAATCAGAACAGACCTCAACAGAACTTCCATGAAAATTACCAAGGCTACAAAAATGGTCCAAGTTCTTATGGCTGGAAGCAGCAAGATAAAAATGCATATTATGATCCCACTAACTCTTCTTATGCATGTCCCTCTAACAACTCTTATGTAGGTTCTTTAAATAGGGTTCAACAACAAGAAGAAGCTCAGCTTGATAGAATATAAAAAATGGAAGATACTCTAACTCAGTTTATGCAGATGACCGTTTCTAATCAAAAGAATACTGAGGCTTCCATCAAAAATCTTGAGGTTCAGGTTGGACAGCATGCAAAGCAATTGTCTGAGCACAGAAATGGACCCTCTTCAGCAAAAACACATGTTAATTCAAGAGAACCAAGAGGATGTTTTAGAATGGATATCTTGAATGGAGGAAATTCTGACTCCAAGAAGTTGGCTCAAGGAAAAGATTATACATTAGCAGAAGCATTGGAGGAAATAAGTGAATATGAAGAAGAAGATAGTTTAGATCATCTCCAACAACTAGATGCTTTCAAAGAAAATCCTTGCCAACAATCATTTTTTGAGGAATTGCCAGAGGAAGACACAAATCAAGAATCACAGAAAAAGGTAAACGCAGTACCTCCATATGCTAATAATGTTTTCCTTGCAGGAAATTTAAAACCAGTTATCAATAAATCTATGTTCTCTGAAAAAGAAAATAAATTGGTAAAAATATTGGAGGAAAATACAAAAGCCAAAGGCTCATCCCTATTGTCCAATTGCTGGGAGCCAAAACCATAACAAAGGCGGCCAGCTAATACGACGTTAAAGAAGCGCTCCTGGGAGGCAACCCAGTGTTTTAAAATTCTGTCTTTACTTTATTTTATGTCTTATCTTTTTGAAAGTATTATCTGTTTTGTTAAAGAACTTGGATAAAAATCTATTTTGTTAAGCAAAGCATGTGAGAAAGCAGAACATGGCAGATCCTGTTGATTATCTGAATGGAGGACATCGAGCTCCTCAGCCATGATCTTCAAAAATCAGTGACATTATTTTTAAATTTCTTTACTGCTTTGTAGTTTAAATTTAGTACTTTGTTTATTTAGTTACTGTGTTTGCTTAAATAGTTGTGTGCTTTTATAATTATTTTTGGTATTGTACACAGAGGTGTTTTGTTAACATAGTTGTATAAATCTTTTTAGGGCTTAACTGATATAACATGTTTTGAAAAGAATCAATAGATATAAATGTTTTGAAACTTGTTTTTTGGATCAGAACACCACAAAATGATTTTGGAAACTTTGAGAATGAAAAATAAATGAATGGCTTTTCAAATATCAAAATGAATGCAAGATATTTTTACATGAAGTTGATAACAAACATCTTTCGAAACATTGATTTGATTTGAACATGAAAACAGACCTTAAGCCAAGTGAGTGTGTGCAACCACATAAATTACAATGAGTGTCCTCACTGATATGATTTATAGTAATTTTGCATGAATTTCTAATTGTCAAAACATATGATGCATGGATATGATTTAGGCCATCTTTTTTTTTGAACAAAATTTTAAAGCCACTGGCCAAAAAAGCTATCCCAACATGAAAATAATGATTTACCATTTGCAACCCTTTTTGAGCCAAACAGTTAATTTTATTGAAACCCTAACCTAGGATAGGAATTCCCTACCTTACCTAAGGATAGGAGAGCAAAAAGGGAAATAATCTGTTGATGGGAAACTTCCTTGGGTACTTATGCTATGAAAAAGATTTCTAAATGTGGTTATATGCTATTCATGTAAAAGAAAAAGAAAGAAAAGAAATGAAAGAAAAAGAAAAAGAAAAATAAAAGGAAACAAATTCCTTGTGTTTTAAAGTATTGTACAAAGTATTTGGGTGAAATGGAAAATTGATAAACATGGATATCTTGGAAGAAATAGGAAGTGATAATCTAATTGTTTTATCTTTACTTGCTCTCCTATTCTCGAGGTCTTTTTGAATATCCAGAAAAACCAAGATTTCTTTCAAAGCCAGGCCCAACCACAAAAGCCCTAATGATCCATGATAAGTGTGTACTTTGATTTGATGGGAAATGAATTGCAAAATTAAACTATAAGGTATCATTGTTGGAATTGAGACTAAACACTCACCTGTGAGAATTATACACCTTTGAGAGGTTTTCCTCTGTTTTAATCAAGCACATGTTTCCTCTGATGTTCTTTAGAAATGAAATGTGAATTGATCTTAATCTCATTTGGTTTTGAAAATTTCATCTTTTGTTTCAAATTCTTGAGGTTGACTAATTTGAAACATATTGTGATCACTCTGAAAAGTTGGTTCTTTACAAAGCATGTTTATCCTCTATGTTCCTATTAATTATAGTGTTAATTACTTTGCTTGAGGACAATCAAGATTCTAGGTTAGGGGGTGTGATAAGTGCCCTAAATCAGTTAAAATCATGTTTTAAATAAAGGCACTTATCCTTTGATTTCATAAGTTTTTATCATAAATTTACCCTAAACCTAGTTAAAATAGCTCCTATTGCTTGTATGTCATTTCGTCATATTTCGAAAGATTAATCCAACATGTTTTGTATTTTGATAGATTCCGTGGATTTTCGAGGCTTCCAAATAATCATAGCAAACCTGGGAGGTGCAGAAAGTAAATCAGGTCCAAAAATGACTCATAACAGCAAAATGGGGGGTGCAGAAAGCAAATCAGATAAAAAGAGGCTTCTGGATGGGCTTTAACTCGCCCAGGCGAGTAAATATAGTGTATTTTGGTCGCCTGGGCGAGCAGAAACTGCAAATGGGCCACTTGCAGGCCAATTGGACGTGCAACTTGTGCAACTTGGGCCTTTAACTCGCCCAAGCGACCAAACATAGGCAAAGATGGTCGCTTGGGCGACCAAAGTCGGCCAGACACCCCCCTATAAATACCCATGCACCCCCAAAGCTCAAATCATCCCTTGGAATCCAAATTACTTCCATTTCTCTATTTCCTTTGCTTCTTGTAAGCTTTTTCTTTAGTTTAGGCCTTTAAATATTAGTATTAAGTAGGTTAGGAAAGTGAGAGAAGTGAGATTTAGTGTGGAGACTCTGCCGGAAAGAAGCGGTGATGGGGCCCTTCATCAATTCTTCTTTTAAGGAGGTTCTCTCCATGCTTGGTTAGTTTCTCTTGTGGATTGGATGTAATCTTCTACTTTTAAGTATTTCTTTTAATATTTATTTATGCATAAGTCTTTTCTATTTATTATTGGTAATTTTATTCCGTTCTTAATGCTTGATTCTACTTGATCACTAGTATCACGAACTTAAATCCTAAGTGAGACTGGAAAGTGATCTTAGGGTTTGAACTGAATA
>PYAF01000343.1:251069-304773 GCA_007407185.1 Glycine tomentella
TTGGTTAGTTTCTCTTGTGGATTGGATGTAATCTTCTACTTTTAAGTATTTCTTTTAATATTTATTTATGCATAAGTCTTTTCTATTTATTATTGGTAATTTTATTCCGTTCTTAATGCTTGATTCTACTTGATCACTAGTATCACGAACTTAAATCCTAAGTGAGACTGGAAAGTGATCTTAGGGTTTGAACTGAATAAATTTACTCTTTACGTTACGTTGCTAGACATAGAGCATAACGTTTAGATTGCAAATAAGCACGCGAACATAATCGTAACGCTGGGGTATTTACTTAAATATGCGAGGGATCGATATGCGGTAAAATATCCTTAGAACTTGAATGCGAGACATCGATTCAAGGTAACTCAGTGTGCATCAGTAATAATAGAAATTGATTTATGCATGGTAATATTAATTGGATACTGAGGTATGAATGATGAAATCCAATCCTACGCTTTTCTTGAATTAATTAATTTACGTACTTTTTAATTATCTTTTATTTCCGTAAAAACCATCAATACTTCGATCTTACTCGTTGTACATAACTATTCAATTGTTAAATTCTCTTTGGATTAATTGAGCAACACAAGTCCCTGTGGAGACGAACTTTTATAAATTTTGTAACTTACAACGACAATTGGTACGCTTGCCAAAAAGTCTAACAGTGGCCACACTGAGTGTGGACGCTGCTATAGTCTTACGCAAACATGCATGAATTTTGCCATAGATCCTTGCACCTGGGTACTACATATCGTACTGTATGTAGCATCAGATTCTGTTTTCCCAAAGCCTCGTACTGGACTTGGAACATGGAAACATGAATCCACCTATCTTAATCACATCAACATATCAACATCCATAAAGATCAAATTGATAAGCAAAATATATATCATATCATCATTTATATCATAAGTATGGTTACACCACCATATCTTATCCATTAAGCTTATGAGTATGGTTACACCACCATACCTTAATCAAGTAAGATTATTACCAACTTATGCATAACCAGAGAATAGTATTAACTACAGAAAAATTATGTTAGTAATTTAACTAATAATCCTCAATATTAATAATATCTAATTCCTTTAAACCTTTACAAGCAAAGATTCACACTTAGTATACATATTAATTAATCCTCAAAATCAAATAATTAATCCTCAAAATCAAATCATCAAGTATTTAAACCATTCAGGTCCACACCCTTCATCCTCTACTTCAAAAATTAAATCAAAACATGTCCATAAAATATAAACAGACAGTCCAAAGTATCATTGAAATCACCTCAAAAGATTATCAATTGGACTTCCATACTTCACTAATATTAATGGGTATAAATCATAGCCTATCTTATAACTTAAATCAACATATTCTCATCAAAGAATAACCTTTAAACATCACTAAATTCAAGCCTAAATATCAACCATAAATCAGCCTACTAAAACATGTAAATTAACCTAAACCATTGATTAACTAGAGATTTAAACTTCACCTACCTCAAGGAAGTTTGATTCTTGATATCCTTCTAAATGCTCCTAGTTCCACGTGAGATTTCAAAGTAGCAAGACTTAGGTTTGCTTTTATTTTTCTTGAAAGTGAAAGGTAAAAAGGATGGGTAAAGGTTGGAAATGAAAGGATGAAAAAGGAAAGGATGCAAGCAAGAGAGATTTGGCACGTTCACTTCCCTTGGAGGCTTGATGTTTTCAGTTCCTACTCCCTCTATTTATAGTGTGAACGAACTTGTTTAACAAGCCTTGGCCATGAAAATATCACTTAAGTTATGATTACTTAGCTTTCCAAATGGACCAATGGCAAAACTCCTTGCTTTTCAACCATCCAAGTGTCCATTTTCTTGATTTTTCTCAATACTTCTCCATTCTTCTTGATGTGCACGTGGAGTAGCTTGGCTTGTAGAGCAATCTTCACAAATTTTAGTGGAATGGCTACATTTTAAGAAGATTTCGTGTTTTTCCTTTACCCCAAAACCCGTTTTAGCAAAATAGTGATTCTGGATTCGTTAACCGTTGGATCTCTTTAAAATTTTAAAGGTACACTACTATCTCACATATGTAACTTTTGACCGTTGGGATTGTTGAAATAATGTCTATATCTGTCCACGTGCAAGATGGAAGAGTGTAGAGAAATATTGGCTTGATTTTTATATTATCTTGCATTCAAGCCATACAAGTGTCATGCCACTTGTTTCTATCATGTGTCTTGCTTTCCAAGTGGATTATCATGAAGTTTCTTGCCTCTTCTACATGTTTTCTCATGTGAAGGACCAATCTAAAGGGAAGGAATACCAATTTTTCTTCATTTCATGCCACATGTGGTCATTTTTGATGATGAATAAAAATCTAGTTTCAATATGGTTTTTTTCTTTAAAAAGAAATCCAATTTAATTTGAATCCTTTTATCTAAATAAAATCTTGAATATTAAAATTCTAGATGTTCCTAAGAATTTATCCCAATGATTAATCTCAAGCAGTCTTATACAGGGCAATACATAATCCTTTCATTCTAGACTGCATCTTTATCTTGATTTTGATTGGGCTATATTTCTTCTAACCATCAAAACTACTAAACCATTTTATTAAATAGGTCTATTCATCCTATAATTAAGAGAAAATTCTATAGATTCTATGTACCATTTTTCCATATTTTTCTGATGCTTGAGTTTGCTTGAATACAGCCTCAAAGTTGTCATCTTCTAAAATTTGTAGAAATTTTATTCTAGAGTTTTGTGCCACAAAATATGTTGATACTTAGTCAGCTAAGTGTATTTTATAATTTCATCAAGTTTCTACAAAATTTCTAAAGTTATTTGAGCATTTTTTGCCTAGGGACATTTTGGTAATTATGCCATTCAACCTAGGGGTATTTTGGTTATTTTCAAAAATGTCCAAGGGCATTTTTGACATTTTTATCTTAAGGGTTTTCTAGTAATTTCTACTTATTGGAAAGAGTGATATAATTATTTTTCTCTAAACATACTTGTATCCAATTATCATCACATTTTTATAATTTTGGGGATGTTACAAAATGAGCATTTCCCCATATAATGAGCGTGTAAATGCCACTCAACCATTTAAAATATCAAAAATATATCAAGGGATGTGAACATACTTCATGTTAATCTTATCAAACTCTGCCAAGAGAATTTCCATTCCTTAGATATCATTTCTTAGTAAAGGTTTTTTTTTTAAAATCCTTTTCAACTTTGTCCAATACATCTATCATCAAAGCCTTTGCACCAAGATCATTTGTAAGACCTATCCTGTAAAAAAATGAACATATAAATAAATGTGCTCATGTAACAAGAACCAAACACATCCTTAAGCAAGGGATGCCATATGTTGCCTTTTATCTCAATTGGAACATATGTATACACAAGTATAAAAAAACAACTATCAGATATATCCCAATAATAATTTAGGCTAGTCACAATTTGCAGAAAGAACAAAGCCATTGGCAGCTAGTTACAAAATGAAGACAGTAGAGAGAATAGATCATCATCACACACTTGACTCTTATTTCCTTCTGCATGTGTTTTGTTGTCAAGATGAGAAGAGAGAATTGAATTAATTTGATAGTTGTATAGAGCTGCAAATTTGGCATTCATTTTTTTAACACTATTTCACTATCATGTAGCCACAGAGAACCACACTGCTCCACACAATGTTAAGACTATGGTAGACAACTTTTTTTGCTAAATGACAACAATCATTTTCATCAACATATGTAACATTTAGAGGTTTCTATTTCAAGACAATGCTACACTTAAGAGAAAGAGACACTTTTTAAATAATCAAATGTACAAGTATGAGTCATATGCAAGTTACATCAACATACTTAAACTTGCCATGGAACTTGCAACCACGTATCTGAAATGATAAATAAGGAAATTTAGAAAACCTCCCAAGAGACCATCCAAGGAGATGAAATTTTTTTTAGCCAAAAGCTATTAAACAAGAGAATGGTAAAAGGACTAAAATCACACACCATAGCGAAGTTTCTAGAAAACAAATATGTCTTGTTAAATGGAGAATAATTTAAATCTACAGACCATAGCCAACAATATTAGGCAAGTAAATCAATATGCAGTTATCGTCTCTAAGTTTTCAATTTTCCAACTAACACAAGGGAAACTTAATCTCGTAGATAACATAAACACCAAATCTCAACCATAGAATAATTGTGTTTCAAAAGCCCAGTCACAGAAACAGTTATGGATCTTAACTTAGCACAAATGAACTGTACATGCATATCATGCTTTGGAAATAAAATAATATAAATTTATGACTGTTATAGGTTATAAATGATCCTGCATTTGAAAAAGTGTACAAAGAAAGCAAGCACTACTCACTCAGAGCCAAGACAAGAGGGAGGCATGATGAAGCTCATTCAGATCAATTAGCACGTAAGCTGAATCAAATTAACATCATACTTCAACACCAGAGAATTCAAAACACAACACAAAACAGATTCATCCCAATAAACCTAAAATACAAATGCCACAACACAATTGCTTACCTAGACAGCATAAGTTCAGAAATCCAACCTAGTCATTGTGACACTTTATTAGAAAGCAGAATATTCATCCTTTGTGATCTCCTCAGGCTTCCTCATCAAAATGGGCTTCTGCTTCCTCACCAAGGACCATTGATGTGACACTTCCTTTATTTGAAGAAGACAATAAACAAATCATCTTCCAATTAAGTCAACACCTCCAACACAATCCTTAACGTTATGGGAAATTATAGACAAATGCAGTCACAATCGCATAAAAATTGACATGAAAAAAATGAGAGAAAGGAAAATTGAACAGAGTACTAGACTTTGTTATAAATGTTCTATTACGCAATCATCTTGTTGGACCGGCAATCAAAGAGGTCTCTGAGTAAATAATAGCAGCACAACCACCCTCATATAGCCCTGGAAATTCAAATTTTATATTGCAAGTCAGGTCTATGGAAATGGAAGAAATGAACTGGAAACAACGGTGTAAGTTGGCAGTAAAAAACTCATTGATTATGTGAAAATGATTATAAAAAGTAATGAAAATACAAGGCATGTAGATTAAACAAGAAGCAGAATAGAAAATGAAAGACAATCCTTTTGAGTAAGTGGACCATAAGTGTGGTCACCCTTAAAGTGCCTCCAGTCAATGCCACCAAAGACAATCTCACCCCTACCTTTGCGCAGGGTCTTGGTTTAGCCAAAGGGATAAAATCTTTTGACTCATGTGTCCTTGTTGTATCATATTGTACCTGTATTCACAGAACTAATAACTGCATTTGAGGCATCAAAAGCTCTAGAGAAAGGACAAAATACATTTTGGGTAATTGGATATCATACGTGTTATATACCAAAAGACAAGGCATACAAATTAAGAACTTGACCACATATAGTAAAGATATATAAATAAAGAGCTTAATTTTTATTTATTACGATTTTAATTATACTGTTAATTAAGAGAAATCATGACAAGAATCACTTCTAAATTAAAAAAAAAATTAAGTAATACAAGTCAAATAAACTTATTATAAGAATATATGGTAATGAACGATAATGTAAAAACTCATAAACATAATTAATCAGTTCATAGACAATTTTATCTTAAAAATTAAATTCATTACAAGTTTATTAACTTAGATATGTACCTGCAACAGGGAGGCTGAATGGAAAGAAACTTGAAAAGTGTCATTAGCAAATAATAAAGACAAAATGAAGTGACTAGAAAAAAACTTGAAAGAAAGAATAGGAAACTGGAAAACGCAAGCTATGGGCTTTAAATTAAATGACCACAACAGACCATTGTTATTGCTAGTGCTTCTCCCCTTCCATTGCTTCAATGATGGCCTGATTTGTGAGAACAAATGCTACCCTCAAGAAAGGGAAAAGCTCAAAGAAAAGATATTGAACCAGAATTTCGTTGGATAGCAAAGTAATTCTGGTTGAGTTGAGGGCTCTGTGGATCCCAGGCCATGTTTTAATAATCCAATCAGCAAGCGATTCCATAAAATATGTCACGATTCGCTACATAGTATCCCTATCAGGGGAAGCAAGCAGGGAAATTTTCTCAAGTGTGGTGTTTGTGTTTGCATTTTCAAGGTTAACAGCAGCTACATGGTTTGCACAAGTGAGCAACAAATGGATCAAGAACAAACCCGTTTTCTCCGATTTCATTTTGCTAAACAAGAGATTGTTGGGAGAACCTAAGCTAGGTGAAAGTGACATCATGGAGAAGAACTGCAGGGGTGAAGAATTTACAGAAGACGACCCTTCTTGCAACATAAATCCCATGTATCAATAATAACAACAATCTAAAGAATTTGGAAACAATGATAGGTGATGATGATGATGATGATGATTATAGAGGCAAAATGTTGTAGTCACAGACAAATTGATAGATTAAATAATATATAAAAAATCTTAAAATTTAGACTCATTCACATATCAAACCTCAGATTTTACAAAACATGGGACAAGTTTGAAGAAGTCATTGAATGAAGACAGAATGAGGAAGAAAGCACAAATTCAAAGCAAAGAAGAAAAGGATTTGAGCATAAGAACTTGAACAACCCAGGTTACCAACTCTGATAAGAAGCTCTCAACCCTCAACCTTTTTCTTTATAATCTCAGAAGCCAAATAGTTCAAGATTTTTCGCCAATTCAGCAAAAAGTGGGCAGAAAAACATGGAAACAGTTACAACTTTAGAAGAAGAAGAAGAGGGAAATGTACCAAAACCAGGTCAACAACAAAAGTAGGCATTGCAATTTGCAACGAGGAAACGCTTGCTTATCCCTTGGTGGGTTTTCAAATTGAAGAATAATCCAGATGAAGCCCCCAGAAGATTCCAAAACTTGCCTCTTGGAACACTGAAAAAACTAGAACCATAATGGGTTTGTTTGTTCAGCTTCAATGGGAGTGAGTTTGAATGTTTGGACCCTTGTTTTCAAATTGCATACTTCGACCACGTCATCATCACCGTTCGCGCCGGTGACGACGGCCACGGCGCAGTGCTGAATCAGCAGCAGGAGCAAGGAAAAACAAAGTTGAAGAAAGGGAAAGGCTCGATGAAAAGGGACTTCGATGGATCCCTCATTCTCCCCATGGGTGGCGACGGAGATGACGTCGTGCTTTACGTGGACGAGTCCAAAGATATGCTGCTGGAGTTTCACAACAAAGATCGCTACCACGCCAAATGCAGTGGTAACGTTGATGCCATGGGCATTTTGACTTTGATGCTTCGCGATAGACTTGCTGATTGATGGGGAATTAGGGTGCTTGGTTGCAGAAGAAATTTGGGAGAAAGCGGAATGGAGTTAGAACCCTAGATAATTTTTTTGATTCAATTTTGAAAACAAACAAAATAGTGGATGAGAGAGAAAGGGAATACAAAGCGAATAAGAAAACAACAGGCTTTGAAAGACGAAAATCTAAGACGGTTGCATTAAAAATGTCTTAGAAAGTTACGCGGTGACAAATTTGTAAATAAAAGCAAAAATTCAAAGACGGTTTTAGTGCAACCGTCTTAGATTTAACGTCATGAAATGATGCTTTTGTAGTAGTGATATCCTCTATCTACAAAGGACGTGTATGGTAACGAAGAAGTAAAGGAAATATAGAAAGGAGCCTGGGCGCACTAATTCAGCTCAAGGGATGTAGCCAACAGACTATTTAACACTAAACAATTATCAATACCAGAGACAAAAATTTGACTCCACCTCACTTTCCCATATCTCTTTATCTTTTCACTTTATGTTTTCTTTGTTTTTTAAAAGTCAATAAAGATTCACATCTCTAGCTCAGTTGGTAAATCCTAACCTAGATCTATCTTTATGTCTTTATTGAACCAGATGACGACAATGATATCAGGGGATTATTTTATGATAATTTTTTCATGTCTCTCTTTCGGACTTTCTCCTCCCATTTTTCTTTTAAATCTTCACAACCTTCGTCTTCTTCCTTCCATCCTTCTCAAACAGAACAATCTTTAAAATCTAATCGAAATATTTTTAAGGAAGTTTCTTTTGAAGATATTAATCAGGATTTGGATGACTGGAAGATTCTCAGGATTCCAGAAAATGAACTTTACAAACCTGATGGAAAATATTTTCAAAAATCTGATTTTATAATCCGAACAATCGAAACAAATTTATTGCAAGAATGGAGTATAGTATCTAAAATTTTATGAAGTACAGTATCTCCTTACCCATAACTTACCAGACCAGGAACTCATACTTTCACCTAAGTAGATTGCGCGAATGGATCAAGTGAAGTCATTTTAAATAACAATTTTATTTTCTTTTATAAACTGGAATAAATACCCTTCCATAAAACAACTTATAGTAATGTTTTTGTACCAAAAAACTATATATGTTTTTCTTTAAGCAATTGGTGAAGGTCCAACTGTTGTCTGTTGAAAGACTTTATCAGAGACAAAATTGAATGTTCTTAATTACCTTACTATCCTTACATCATGACTCTAAGGATTGTGGGCTTCATTTATTTAATTGGTTTTTAAGGGGATTAGGTTATGCCTATAAACAATTTATACTTTCTTCCATGTCTGTTGCTTGTGGTTCTATACCTTAAAAATAGAAAATAACATCTAATTCCATCGCAGGTAATGGGAATTGCAAATATGAATCATCCAAATCAACAAAGTAAGAATTTGCAGGACCTATATCTCATTTTCACATTATATTAATAAAGATGCAATCCTATACATCCTAATATATTATGTTACCAATGCAGCACTAATCAACCACTGGTAATTTGCAGTTCCTATCTTCAAATGCATGAAAGGGAGTTTAAAGAGGGAAACAAAATGCGTTTGATCCTTTTCATCTTGCGATGCACATTATAACAAGCAATCAAAAAATACCGACAATCGTACCTAAAATATTCAATATAATCAAACAACGCATGCCAACAAAGCAACACCAAACAAAATTGAATGGAAAACAAAAACCAAAAGTAGAAATAGAGGCCACCATGGAATATGAATTAAATCGAATGGAAGTAGACGTGTACTAGATGCCCTCACGATGACTACGGCGACTTCAACAGTCACAGAGCAAACCGAAGTCAACAGACAAAGTGACATGGAGTGTCTAGGTGAACGAAGTGAGATAGCTGGGCTAGGGCGCGAGTGACGATTGTGTTTGAGATAGCATTTACAAAATATTGCCCACATTCAAAGACGATTTTTTCGAAATCGTCTTTGAAATTTTGACAATATTTACAAAATTGCCACCTTTCCAAAATGACGACGTCGATAACAGTTGTTAATCTTGTGTCATAAAAAGTCATTTTTCAGTATTCAAAGATGATTTTTTTAAAACCATCTTTGAAATTTTGGCAGTATTTACAAAATTGTCACCTTTCCAAAAAGGTTGACGGTTTACGATAAAAGTCGTTAAATTTTTGTCGTAAAAAGTCATTTTTCAGTATTCAAAGACGGTTTTTTTGAAATCGTTTTTGAAATTTTGACAATATTTACAAATTTGTCACCGTCACACAAACGACAATGATTTATCAATAACCATCGTTAATCTTGCAATGTAAAAAGTCATTTTTTCAGTATGTAGATTGTGTTTCCTTTATAATGTACCAAAATAAATCATTACTTCCTATGTATAATTAAATTATGGACATGTTTGTTAGTTGTTATTCCTTGTTAGTTTTTACCCATTTGCAGTTCTATTACATTGATTAACAAATGTATACTATTAAACACTTCAAATGAATTGTAATGTTATAGTTAGATTGTTTAAGATTCTTTTGATTCTGGTGTTATTTGGTTGTATTTGATATTGGATCATGACATTTTTTTATTCTTGTTAGTTTATTTAGGTTGTAATTGGATAGGTTCAATAATTGATATGATATAAGTAGTTGTAGTTGCCACAATGAGTACCAGTTAAGTGAGTTAGTGCTTATATAGACTAAAGCTAGAATGAGTACAAATTTTAGTGTGAGTTGGTGTTTATACTGAGATTTCTGAAGCTGTTGGTTGCTGGTATATGTTGACATTGCATAGGGATTATTTGTTGTCTATAGTGCATTTATCTTTTTTGGTTTGTTTTTTTGTGTCTGACATATGTGTAGAATATGGTATTTTTTTTTATATCTTATAAAACTCTCTAATGGCTTCCTTCACTCGTTTTGTATCCTCTGACCAAGTGCCATTCACATCAAGACCAAACAACATATTTGTACATCTCTAATTCCCCATTTTATGGAAAAACTTAGAACTGGAATCACCGTCCCTCAACCAAGTCATTCGAGATTTTTGGTGAATGAGTGACTCAAACCTTCTAGAAATAGTCCAGAATTCCTCCAATAAGTCAATAACTGACCTCTTTGAGATGCCTCTTGAATCGATAAATCTCCACCTTTAAGCTTCTCATCCAGTGCCCCAACTTCCCTAATAAGCAACGCCCTTTTTGCCTCCACATTATCGAAAACCTCCTAATTCCATGTCTTTAGGTACTCTTTTAACAACTTCAACTTTCCTTTAAAAGCAAAAGTTGCCCATATCTTTGAACCTTGAGGCCGCTATACACCTATTCAACAAAAAGGAGAGAAATCATGGTGAGTTAACCAGTCTTCAAAAACAATACATTTTATATAATTATATTTTAACTTTCAAATTTCAATATATTAAATATCATATAAAATTATTTTTATTATAAAAAATTCATTATCTTAGAGCATCCGCCTCACAAGAATCCGCCACAGTATTTGATAAAAGAAAATTCTGCTTAATAAGATTCTCATTGCATAAGAATTGTATCCTCACATAAATAAGATTTACTATCCAAATAAGAATCAGTGCCTACTAACGTCAGTGGTGGGCCATGTTTGATGTTTTTATTAAAATAAATTGTATGCCCTTGATGTAATGTTAAACTGGGTAATAATATAATAAAAAGTAACTGTTGTCAAATTGGTGAAGAAAACAAATTGTGTAAAACAGATTTTACTGTTAAAATTTGACCATCATTCTTTTTTCAATATATATATATATATATATATATATATATATATATTAACTAGCGTTGCAATTCATGTAATGCACTGTTTTATAGTAAATTAAATATATTAAAAAAATAAAACAAGTGTAAATTGTCCTGTTGTTGACACGTGATGAAGGCTGGATAATTTATAATTTTTATATATATAATAAGAAAAATGAAATTATGTATTACAATAAATGTGGTACATTTTTTTAGTCAAAATATGTTACTTACAATAAGTAAAAAAAAGATTTCAAGTTAGATTCTACCAATAAAATAAAAATTAGTGAGTGTCACTGAATCTCATAATAAGACTATACAAAATTTATTAAAAGAAAGTTAAGAATCCAAGGATAAAAAATAAAATTAAAAAAAATTCTTGATAAATTTGTAGTAATTTTTTTTAATAATTTGTAATCTATAACGTAGAGTGGGTTAAGAAATAAGAAGAAGCGTCATGACACGCTCTTTCATTACATTTATTTATTTGTTTTTTCATGTATAAAAAATTGAGCAATTGCCATTTGGCTGTTTTCTTCATTCTTTCTCTCACATCTCTCTTTCGTTCACAACTCACAACTCACCTTCGCTCGTCTTTCTGCTACCAACGAACGAACACACTCACAAACACACTTGAGTTGTGAAAAACTAACACAATGCTACTTCTTCTTTTCTGATTTTCGCTCCAAAACCCATTGCTTCAATCAATCACACTCCACTTTCAGATCGGTGTGTCTCTCTCTCTCCGACACACAAAAAAGAAGAAAAGGTTCTTCTCTTCTTTTTCTGACTCAATTTTATTCCTTACAGCACACTCTTTCTTTTCCATGGTATTTCTCTCTCCAAATTTTGAATCTTTATCATTGCATGTGGGTAACGAATACAATAGTGATGCTGAGTTGGTTGCATGCAAATGGGGTTTCTTTAAAGTTCTTGACTGAAAGATTTGGTTTTGAATTCTGGGTGTTTTTCTTCGTTGGCTTCTGTTTCTAAATTGATCCTCTTGCGATGAATTTGTGTGTTTTTCAATTTTGCTTTCCCTGGTATTCTAGTGCCGATATTTTAAAGGGCATTTGTGTGTGTTTGTCTTTTGAATATGGGGTTTTGGGTTTTATTGGAGATTTAATTTAGGTGACTGTGTCGTTGAGCTTGCATGCAAGGGACTAATGTTCTAATAACCCTTTATAAAGAAATCTGCCAAGAAATGAAAAACTGTTGTTTTTATTTTACTGTAAGTATTCTTTTCATTTGCTTGAATTTACCAGTGCTTCAGTGAAATTTTAGTTTGAGTGTTTGACATAATCATCAGGTTTTATTTGTTTGCCCTTCTGGAGTTATCCTCTGTTTCAATTTTGAAGTTCATTTATGAAGTTGATTTTATTTTTATCTTTTAGGTCTTCATTTTTTTTTTCAATTTATTTTGTGTAGTAGATAAAAAACAGACTGACAATTCTGTCACTTTTTTCTTGTTTGTTTGGTCTCATTTTGTTTTTAATAGAAATGAAATGTACCCTGCTGCTAAATTACAAAACCTCTCGTTTTTTCTCCTTGTCCTGGTTTGAGTTTTGCATTATATATTTAAAATTATTTTCTTCTTGAGGGCGAGCACTGACACAGTGATAAAGTTGTGCCTTGGTGACTTGTTGGTCATGGATTCGAATCTGGAAATAGACTCTTTGCATAAATATCCTCTCCCTTACCCGCGCATAGTGTGGAGCCTTAGAGACAATGGGTTACGTAGTTTTTTTTTTTTTTTTTAGGAAATTGCAACTTTGCCAACTACATGATATCATGTTTGACAAAAAGTTTTGAATTTTTCTGGCTTCCCTGCAATCGACGGTTTTCTTTTGTCCGTTTCAATGCATGTTAGGCATGTAGGTTATCGTGGATCCTAAGATGGTGATTCTGAATTCTATATTAATTAGCTTCTGATTTTCTGGGGCAGGATTTGAAGATTTGAAAAAGTTGCTTTCAGTTTTGAAGTACTAAAAAAGTTGAGTGTTAGATTTGAAGTGAATTTTTAACAGTGAAAATTGGTAAATGGTGACCCTGCTATGGGGACTCATGGTGGTGGTGGTGGAGACAATAATGGGAAACAATCACCATTCCAGCCTCTGGTGCGGCAAAACTCAATGTACAGTCTCACACTTGATGAGTTTCAGAATCAACTGGGTGATTTGGGGAAGCCGCTAACTAGTACGAACCTTGATGAGCTTCTAACAAATTTGTCGACCACTGAGGCAAGCCAGACCATTGGTATGGACAATGAGGGCACAGCACAAGCTAGTCAAGCTGCTCTACAGCATCAGGCTAGTCTGTCATTAACCAGTGCACTAAGCAAGAAGACTGTAGATGAGGTTTGGAGAGATATCCAACAAAACGAAATCATATTGGAGAAGAAGTTCCAAGACAGACATCCTACTTTGGGAGAAATAACATTGGATGATTTCTTGGTGAAACCAGGTGTTGTCGCAGATGCATCTTCTAATAGAACAAATACTGGTACTATAGCTGGAGTTGATTCAAACGTGGAAGTACCACAGTTTCCTTCACAAGAACAGCGGATACAATATCCACAAGTACAATATCAACATCCACCACAAAGTTTAATGGGGGGAATCTATATGCCTAGCCAAGGTATGGTACAGCCATTATACATGGGAGCTGGAGCTTCGATAGATGTTTCGTTTGCAGATACTCAGGTGGAATTGCCATTGTGTCTGAGGGGAACTATGTCGGATACACAGACTCCTGGAAGAAAAAGTAGCATTTCTGAGGACATGATAAAGAAGAATATTGAGAGGAGACAGAAAAGGATGATAAAAAATCGGGAATCTGCTGCCCGTTCAAGAGCAAGGAAACAGGTGATCTTTCTTACTTTAGTTGAGTGACATGTTATCTTCGTCCTTATCCTTTAGTTAGTTTTTTCGTTAGTAAAAACCCCAAACCTGAATCATGTTATAAACAGGCATACACAAATGAATTGGAGAATAAAGTCTCACGCCTGAAAGAGGAAAATGAAAGGCTGAGGAAACAAAAGGTTAGATTCTGCTTTAAAGGAACTCCTTAAGTGTGCTTTGCTATTAATTGAAATTCCTGCATATACTTTCAGCCCCAAAATTGTGTAGTTTCTCCTTTTGCAGAGAATATTTTCAGAATAAGTAGGAGACTAGACAATCTTAGTTTCAATTATTATTTTATGCCTTTTATAGAGATAGGAGAGACTGCATATTATAATTTGTTAATCAAGACCTGAATTAACAACCATTAAGAAATTGTCTTTGACCATGAAATAGTTTACTCAATTTCCTTGAGACCATACTTTACTTACAATTAGTGCCTGTAGTTGGTTGATTTTTTCTTATGTGACTTGGGAATTAAATCAGATATTTGAATTCCATTAACAACTTCTTTGCTGCGCGAGTTTTTAGTCTTTAAGTGTATGATTTTGGTAGCTGGCAACTTGTAATTAATCTTCAGAAATTTCTTATTATACAATATGGTGTGTTGATGGAAAAGAAAATTCAATAAACACTTAAACAGAAAATTGCTCATTGTTTAATTTTTCTGGGAGGAAATATTATTAGACAAAAATTATAAATTAAGGGGAACTGGGGAAGAAAGGTTTCTCCTTTGTTTGAAACTAGTTTATCTCTGGTTTGCCTTTTGTTTTAATAATGGGGGAAATTTATTTTTCCTTTTATCTGTTTTCTTTTATTTGTTCATTTCCATTCTGTTTTTTAGATGTGCAGATGCATTTCAATCATTTTAAACATGTTTCTTACTCTTGGCCCCTTCCAAAAGATTAAGCATAGAGACATAGTAGATCAGTATAAATACTTTGGTATAACTGTTTAGATATTTTGAATGGCAGGAGGATATATTCACATGATTGTTAGTTATTTTCTTTTCTACATTATCAATCAAGACAAAAGGCACCTCTTTCCTTCCCGCTTCTGCATTATCCTTCTGTTTTAGGATATTTGTAGAAACAACTTGTTTCTGTTGACTGTGATGCACCATGATTTTACAGCTGTCATTTATCCGTATTCCATACATTGTGGATTTACTCTATGCTGGCTAACATTATTATATCTGACTTTTTTTTATATTTCTGGATTTAGAGATTGATGAATTTTAATTTATAATCAATAAATCAAGTAATCAAATGAATTTTACTTTTCTGTATATATGTCATCCAAGTCTGGAATATTGAGTGACATGAGAATGGCAGAATTAGCAACCCTGCTTTTATTTTTTAACTAAACTAAACTACTTTGTCATATATTGGCTTAGACTGATTGCACTTCTTCTGTGAACAACCTAAATTGTAAGTTATTGCAAATCATTGATCTATCCCTGTGGGTTTGTATCCCTTGGATTATGAAATTTGGGGGTTAGTTTGGACTCTCGTAATTGATTCTGCTGTATTGGAATGAAATAGGAAAACAGTTGGTATATTGGAATAAAATAGGAATGCAATTTGATCAATGTAATATCCTAGATATACTTTGTAAAGATTAGTTTATATTATAGTTATACCATTTTTCTCCTCTTTGGTTTTTCGGGTAGATCCTTTCTGGATGGTACCAGAGCTGTGCAATGGGATAACGTCTTTATGATGATTACAATGCTTTGGAATACTTTGGTGTCAGTTTGAGTAGATTTTATCATGCCAGTGTTTCCACTCTCATTAAAATTAACTGTTTTTAGTTAGACATTTGAACTTCAGTGCTTTTATTATATAAATTAGAACAATAAAAGTTGGTCGCTTGAGGGATCATTCACAAGAAAATCTTATGACATGAATGAAATTCAATGAATCATTACAAAAACAGCATTGTTAACATGATGTCTTATTAGGTTGTTTCCTTCCTGATCTCACTGCTCTAGCTTGTACAGTTGTGTAAGATTTTTTCAGGAAAATATTTGAATCAGGTCTAATGTTGTGTGACTTGTGATAAATAAACAGAATTGAACATGTGAAAGTCTGACACAACTCTTGGATACTTTTTCCTTTCCCTCTGCAATTAATAAAAAAAAAAAAAAAAAACTACTACGTACCCCATTGTCCAGAGGTTCCTCTCTATGCGAAGGTAAGAAGAGGAATATTGTACGCAGCGTTACCCCTTGCATATGCAAAGATGTTGTTTCCAGATTCGAAATCATGACCAACAAGTCACCAAGGCACAACTTTATCGTTGTGCCAGGGCTCGCAATTAATCTTTTACAAAAATTGCCTCTCATGCCAATGCCTTCTGACGTTTTAGCTATTTAGAGCACACTTGGCTCCAAACATTAATATTACTTCCATGTGCTGAAGTTCCATATCTTGTACTAGCCTTGGATTTTCTTGCTTCTTCATACATCTTGTCTTTTGTGGGCAGTAAGCTGGACTTTGATTTACTAGCTTTACATTCCTTGCTCCTTGCACAATCGGAGTTAATTTGACAAAGATATTGAGTTATAAACCCTTCACACAGATCTTCACTGCTCATTCATTAGTACATGCTTACTTTCTTATTTCTATAATCATAGACTGACTAGATTATAAATTTTCCTCCACAACTTGCAGGAGCTAGAGCAGATGTTGCCATGTGAACCCCCTCCTGAACCTAAATATCAACTTCGCCGAATAGCATCAGCTCCATTCTGAGATCTGTACCTAGTTGTAGAGGTTTGTATATATGAGTATCAGGGAATTCTCCTTGTGGATTACTGTGCAGTTGAATCCCGTATGCCAGAAATAGCTTTGTGATGCATTTGCATCCAATGGGTTGCTTTTAATTGTTTTTAAGTTCTATATAACTCCTCTGTGAAAGTTCTTCAGAAGAAGAAAAAATGTGAATATTGTACTTTTACCATTCACAATATAGCCCTTTTAATCATGCCTTGAGAGGTACTTTGGCGTTTTGGAGATGACAAAATTGTGGGGTCTTGCCATTTTTCAAGTTGAGAAAATAGGGCGACTTTTAATATACATTGCAGAGATGAGAATCATCAATTACTAATTACTAATCATGGGTTTAGTTTATTGTAACTTTTTTCTCGAACTCTTTTTCCAGTAAGGAAGAGAATCTGTGTGTTGTTGCGTTTAAAATAATGGATTATGTTACAGCGGAAGAAAAGATTTAGATAAGGACAAAACTTAGATACATGTTCATATAAATTTTTGGTATTGATTTCTAATTAAAATTGGGGTTTTACCTTGGTAATCTGGGTAATAAAAGTCTCCATTAAAGGTCAACATAAATTATTAGGTGAAATTTCAATTCTGATATAAAAAAAATAAAAAATAAACACTAATAGTACTTGTGAAATTGCATACTTTAGATAATTTACTCAAATGAATTTGAATGTACATGCCAAGGGTATCGTACAACACCATCTTTTTTCACCTCAAAGGGGTCTTTTATTTCAGACATCATGAAAGCCTGAACCAGCATTAGCCTTTACTTTAAGACAGCAAGAAGATGCTCAACAAATTAACAATTATTATTATTATTTCCTGAAAAAACAGTAGGGTGATAAGATGCATACTTTTGTATTAATAAAAAAAAAATGCTCTTGTTGTCAGATATCATAAGAATAATGCTATTAATGAGCAAAACACTTCTGAGTTTTAAAAATATTTATTTATTATAAATTTAAGTTATGTAAAACAATCATTTATTTTGTATACTACATAAACTAAAATACTAATCATCACTATTATTTTCACTACCAATAGTATAGCATGATTTGCACTACCAAGTTTGGTGATATTTCTCTTTCGTCCACTCACCAAATTCCTACAACACCTCTGTAGGACAAAACACATTAAGTTTTAACCGAAAAAAAAAAACTTCTAGGCTCAACAGGAGAAAATAATCACGGCTCTAACTGGATCATTCAATCCAATTGAATAAAGAATACTTCACTATTTAAAGAGTCAATATCCACTACAAGTACTGCATAACTTATTCTACCCTTATACAAGTCAATCCCGAACTTAACTCTAGATTTGTATGAATTTTTATCAAACCTTGTTCTTCAACAAAGTTTCTCACTCAATTGTTGATTTAACTTTAAGCCATACTTTTATCAAATATTTCAAAGTTACCTTAAAGCTTCTAAGTCTAAACAGAAGAGGCACAATATAAATCTGTAAGCAAATTCTCAAAGAATATTTGTAACTCAGATGACCAATATAACTCAAGGAGAATTCACACTTATTTTCAGACCCGTGATACTCTATTTATATATAGATATGGATAAACACATTTTATTTTCTAATATTTGTTTCTATTAGTTTTAATAAGCATAAACTAACAACAAAATTCTATTCATATTTTATTAGTTAAGCTTATTTATCAAAACAGAAATAAACTTTATCTATAAAATTAAATATGGCAGATTTTGTTTAATCAGAAGAAAAATAGATTTTTCTAATCAACTTAAACTGACAAGATATTTATCAATAGAATGAACTTTATCATCGGATATCATCTCCATTTTATTTGCCCTTTATCCAATTTATTTCAAGAGTTCAAGTGACAATCTAAGTCAGGAAAATCAAAGAGACCTTACTCTTACAAACTTTTTAGATTACATGTTCTAGTCTTCCTTTCTGCCCATCAACAGTTGCACCGTTTAAATCTTCTTTTGAAAATTATAGTCAAATTGGGTTGATCCTCTATTTTGACCCAATCCCTTAATATAATATCTGACCCATTGTTAGCATCAAAACTTCGAGTCCAACAAATTCCCCCTTTTTGATGATGACAATCTCTTTAGACATGTTTTCTTGCATGCTTTAAAGATTGACAGATAACTTAACAAATCATAAGAAAACATGTTAATATCAAAGCATAGCTTGGAATATCTTCCCAGAGATCAAAATGAGTTCTAGAGCTTACTAATAACCAGAAGAAAAGAAAGTAGCATAAGAAATTAGAAGGAAGAAGTCATGCCGTAGTGATGGAGGTCCATTGCAAGCTAAAGACCTAGAAGGAAAGCTTGAAGAACTTCTTTTGGTGAGCCTTAAAGGACCCATGACAAGAGCTAGAACTCAAGCCCTTCAAAACCACATCAAAACTAACTTGTATCTTTTGGACAAGCATGAAGAAGCACACCAACTCAGTGCAAACACAAAAGAAGTCATGTTTGTTTTAATAGATTACCATCTGTCTGTAATAGATTACGAAGGCACTTTGTAAAATAGTTGATGTCTGTTTTAATCGATTAACAGACAGCTGTAATTGATTACATAAGCATCAGAATGTGTAAAAACGATGTTTTGATCGATTATAAGGACGAATTAATCGATTACTTCAGCATAAAAACTTCACTGCACATGTTGGGTCAGCCAAGAGTCACTTTAAGAGAAGCTTGCACTTTAATCTTCATTTAGGCTTCATTTCAATTTGCATTTTCCTTACATTTAGTGGCATTTGATGTGTAATTTCGTGGCCTATATAAGCTAGTCCAAAATTGATTGTAACTAACTTTGGTTCATTAATACAATTCTGAAAATTGTTGTGAGTTTCTCTCTTGTTCTTGTGAAAGAGCTTCTTGAGTCTTACCAATGGCTTCTCAACCTTATTGTGGTGATTCTTCCTAGGCTTATTGGAAAGCTTTTCCATGGTGCCATTCATGTTCATCCCTAACCTTTCTGTCATCTTCCATTGCTGAATTAAAAAGCTTAAAAACAGCCCCAAATTCTTGTGAAAGTGCAGAAGTTAGAGTTCTTGTAGTTTGCTTGAAGATTGAGTTTCATTGCAAGGTAGATTTAGGAAAACTAATGGCTATGGGTTCAGCTATATATCATAGCTACATCATAGCCATACATCACGTAGTGACATGTCTACATCACACTTAGTGCATGTTTACATAACACTTCCCCCTTCGACAGCATCAAAAAAAGATAAAAGATAAGGAGAAGTGGAGGAAAGGAAACTAAAATATGAGAGACTTAGAACAATATCCAGCAGCATAGTAACCATCCAAATCACTCTTGTATGCACACATCACTCAGAGTTTGTCTCTCTTGGATGTTCCATAGGCTTGTACTTCTTTACTGTTCTCCACTCATTTAAGAAATCTAACTCCATGATCCAATCAAGTCTATTGGACTTTTGTAAGCTTGTAATGTTTAGGGATGAGAAAAGATAGTAATGTTAAAAAGTGTATTAAAAAAATGTACTAACTGAATTAACTAAAGTCAGTTACAAGTGAACTCTGATCTTATTTCAGTGTTTTGAAAAATTAACTATTACAAGTGAGGTTTATATAACCTCTCAACAGAACTAACTAATTCTCTAATAGTACTAACTGAATTCCTAACAGAACTAACTAACCACCTTATGTACAGAGGTGCAAATAGCAACTGTTATACATTTACAGAGAGAGAGGTGTAACACCCCGTAGGCCTCCGACGTGTTATCATTAATAATATCAGATTAGCGCATAAAACACAAATAATATAGCTCAGCGGAAGTATAGAATCTTTTTCTTGATACATTATGTA
Organism: Glycine tomentella; assembly: GCA_007407185.1. NCBI lineage: Eukaryota > Viridiplantae > Streptophyta > Magnoliopsida > Fabales > Fabaceae > Glycine > Glycine tomentella. The sequence continues at coordinate 271,609 of PYAF01000343.1, forward strand.
TGGAATACAGATAATTCAAATCACAATTACCAATAATCATAAATCACGCCCCTGCTGATCCAGTTTCTCATGTCATATATCAAAAAGCCAGACAATTCAATTATACAAACAGATAATCAGATAGACGACAATTATACTCAGGGGAACATCACATATCCTCTCATATCAAAGTTCTGTACATATATACATTAGTGTCTACAGTCCACGCCACACATACCGTGGTGATACCAAAGAATATCAACCCTCCATGAGGGAGTACAGAACTATACATCAAAAAGAAAACAAAACAGAGCCTTCAAGCTCACCATGCTGCTCCTAAGTCAAGCAGCCTAGTCTCAACTGGGCCTCCTGCCCTGAGACTGCTCTTCTCTTCCAGAAATATCACCTGAAATCATGTAAGCCCCACACGGGGTGAGATAACATATCTCAGTAAGCTCAGGGTTCTTGGGAAATCATTCCCACCCTGGCCCACAGATTCACAATACATAAACAGGCATATACATCATGCATGGCCCACTGGCCTGGCCCTCTGGCCCTCAACATAACATAATCATCATCACAATCATAACATATGACAGGTGGCAGAGCTCCTCAATGCCTGGCGGAGCTCCTCAACGCCCTGACGGAGCTCCTCAACGTCAGTACCTGTCATCATGTGGCAGAGCTCCTCAATGCCACGGGCGGAGCTCCTCAACGCCCAGAATACACGGCGAAGCTCCTCAATGCCGGTATTTATCTATTGGCCAACAGATATCTTAAGCACAACATAAACATCAAATGCAGATGCATACAATCTCAATATAAGTAATGCCACAGCCAATGCATGCATCATGAATCATGACCAACACTCCCCAGGAGTGTGGTGTGCAACCAAAGCGGAAATTCATCCCCAGGAAACACTGAACTTACCTGGTAAGGTCTCAGTTAGTATTTCCTTTCCAGGTCTGTGGCTCCTACCACCAACAGTCTCAGAATCAATGCCTAATCAAGGCATAAGTAATTTCATATCAAAACCAGTTCACAGATATACAGGTCACAGTATATATCATAACAGAATTCCCCTATCCTAGGGTTTAAGCAAGCTCAGCCTACACTAGGCTGTTCTCAGACCGCTCAAGGTCCATCAGGCTGTATACAAGCCATCTGAGCCATCCCAGACTTTGAGCATATACATATGGCCTAGCTTTTCCTCAGCCTTAACTCAAAATCATCAGAATTAAAAACTGAAAGCTAATCTTTCATCATTACATTGCCCTGAGTAAATCTCTCTACAGGACTCTGAGCTAATTCTAGCCCCATTTCACTGTGGGTCACATTACTCAGGAAATCCCAAATTCACAGAGAATCAAGAGAACTCAGGTTCCTTACCTCAACAGCAACCAAGGAGACCTCAAAACAGCTTCTCCGAGATCTACTGTCCGTCTCCCGCCGTAGGTCTCACCTATTCTCAAGTTCTCTGAGGTTTTCCACTTAAGAACTCACCCTCTCACTCACAAGGGTTTTTCAAGTAACAGGTGAAAGATTTCAGATTTTTTAATCGGTTAAAACTATTTTCTAGGCCACAGGAAAGTGTTTAGGCTAGTATATAAGGTGCTAGGGAGCTTCGAATGTCCATTAATGGAGGTTGGAGGTCCAGGGAAGAAGAAAGGCTTTTTCCTCTCCATTTTCGCGTTCTGCTCTTTATATACTCAGCCTGCTCGAAGTCCCGCGCGATCCGCGCCACAATGTCGGTGAACTGGCGCTATCAGCGCCATCCCCACACTAACCGCGTGAACCTTTCGAGACCTTTGGCGCCACCCGCGCCACCTCTGGCGCTGTCCGCGTGAAAATCCAGAGAAAATTGGTTTTCCAGGGCACTTATGGCGCGATCCGCGCGGCCCTTGGCGCCATCTGCGCCAACCTCTTGAGTAACCCACGCTCTCAGCGCCATGGCCACCCCCTCAGCGTGAACTGGCCGAACCTCTGGCGCCACCAGCGCCGTCCTGGCGCCATCAGCGTCACAACCAAAAATCCGGTTTTCTGATGTGAATCCCCGCGCGACAGCGCGGGGGTATGGCGCCAACCATGCCATAACTTAGGGTTATCACAAGAGATGTTGTTAGCAAAAGCTAACCAACACTTACAGGATTTACAATTGTTATATACAACTCAGCCCCCCCCCCACCTCAAACTCAAGGGGAAGAGTTTTCAGAAAAAAATAGTCTTTACATTGAGTTTGCTCTTAAAAAACTCAAATCTTGCTAATGACAGAGGCTTAGTCAGCACATCAGCTAGTGATCCAAGGCTGGAATGTGCACAACTGACAGTTGTTTAGCCAGAACTTTCTCCCTAACAAAGAAGACATCAATTTCCATATGCTTAGTGCGACTATGGAAAACTGGGTTATGAGCTAAGGATACAACACTCTGGTTGTCATAGAACACAGTAGGAGTTGTGAAAGATACATGTAACTCAGTCAGAAGAGCATGAATCCAAGTAAGTTCTGTAGAAGTTTGAGCTAAGCTTCGATATTCAGCTTCAGTGTTGGATCTGGTTGTTACTTTCTGCTTTCGGGACCACCAGGAAATCAAATTTGGGCCAAGAAATATAGCAGAACCGGAGGTAGACCTCCTATCATCCACATCTGATGCCCAATCAGCATCACAGAAAGTATGAAGAGACAATGGTTGGGCGATGCAAGTAGACATAAACAAAAGACCATGAGAAATAGTACCCTTAAGGTACCTTAAAATTCTTTTAACCACTGCCCAATGAGAATCAAGAGGTGCAGCCATAAATTGACAAACTTTGTTGACAACAAAGCTAATCTCTAGTCTGGTAAGTGTGGCATACTGCAATGCACCCACTACTGACTCGAATATAGTAGGATCATGAAAAAGATCAGCTTCATGCTTAGACAACTTGCAATTAGACACCATGGGAGAAGAAATTGAATGTGCTTCAACCATATTAGTTTTGTGTAGTAGATCCCTTATATACTTGCTTTAAGTCATGATAATAGAACTGTTGGACAGTTACTTAACTTCCAGACCTAAGAAGTAATCCAATTGGCCAAGTTGCTTTAGAGAAAAAACATTGTTCAACTTAGAAGTTAGTTGTTGAATCATAATGGTAGAACTACCAGTAATAATAATGTCATCCACATAAGCTAGAAGATACACAACTTGCATCTGCTGCATGTATATGAAAAGAGAGGAATCACACTTACTTACTTCAAAATCAAACTGAAGTAAAGTAGATCTCAACCTACCAAACCACTGTCCTGGAGCTTGCTTTAAACCATATAATGCCTTGTTAAGTCTGCAGACTAAATGTTTACCGACAGCTTAAAAACCAGGAGGTTGGACTATATAAACAGATTCTTCTAGGAGTCCATTAAGAAATGCATTATTCACATCAACCTGAGATAACTTCCAACCATGTGAGAGAGCAATGGTGAGGATAATTCTAATCGTGACAGGCTTAATAACAGGAGAAAAAGTCTCATGAATGTCAAAACCTTGAACTTGATTGAACCCCTTTGCTACTAACATTGCTTTGTATTTGTTGGTTGTCCCATCAACATTTTCTTTCACCCTAAACACCCATTTGCAACCAATAGCTTGTCTATGAGAAGGTAAAGAAACCACATCTCAAGTTTTATTTTTCATTAAGGCATCATACTCAATTTGCATGGCAGCATGCCAATCAGAGTTAGCAAGTGCCTGTTTTACAGTTTTTGGTTCAGAATGAACAAGAAACAATGAGGGATGTAATCCGGGATTATGAATACCAGATTTAGACCTAGTTTGCATTAGATGAATGTTACTGGAAATGGAGTGAGGAGCAGAAATATCAGTAGGTGCAGAGGAGGGTGCAGAGACAGTGGCAGTCTCTGAAGAGACATGTGAAACAGGGTTAGAAGTTGAAACAGTAGTTGGTTGTGCCACATGAGAAGAAACAACAGGATGCTAACTATTTATAGGAGAGAAACCAGGTGGCACAAAAGGTACAGACTATGTATGGGAAGGTTCTGACAGCACAGGAGGAGGAGACAGATTGGGATTAAGACTAAAGTATATATTTAGATCACTAACAGGACTTGTGCATGAAGGAAACAGGTCAGAAAAAGGAAATTTTTGCTCATTGAACAAGACATATTTAGAGATATAAATTCTGCCAGAAGATGACAGACATTTGTAGCCCTTGTGAGAATTAGAATATCCTAAAAATAAACATTCTTAAGACCTGAAATTAAGCTTGTGTGTGTGGTAACGTTTTAAGAGAGGAAAACATGCACAACCAAAGGTTTTCAGAAACTTAAAATTAGGATCTTTATGAAACAGAGTGGTGAGGGGAATGACAAAATTAAGAGATGCAGTAGGAAGCCTGTTAATGAGATAAACAATAATAGTAAAGGCATAATCCTAGAAATTCAGAGGTAAAGAAGCATGATGCAACAAAGTTAATCCTAAGTCCACTATATGCGTGTGTTTTCTCTCAACCACACCATTTTGATGATGAGTGTGAGGACAAATAAGCCTATAAGAGATATCAAAAGAGGTTAAAAGAGTGGAAAAAGGTCTATACTCTCCTCCCCAATCAGACTGAACACTCTTTAGTTTAGTGTTAAGTTGTAATTCAACAAGAGATTTAAAGTGCTGGAAAACAGAAATTGTTTCAACTTTGGACTTAATATGAAAAATCCAAGTATACCTAGAGAAAGCATCAATGAAAGACACATAATATTTGAAACCAACATAAGATGTTATGTGAGAGGGACCCCATAAATCTGTAAAAATCAGTTCTAAAAGAGAATAAACAGTAGTAGAATTGGATGATGACAACCTATGCAACTTTCCCATACAACAAGATGAACAAAAATCTGGAACAATTTTATTTAACTGAGAAACATTACAACTATTTAGGACAAGTCTCATTACATGGTTATTTGGATGTCCTAATCTAGCATGCCAAACATGGGCAGTACTAGGAAAAGAAGTAATAGAATCAAAACAAACAGTAGAGCTATTATTGAACACAACAGAATTTTTAAACAAGTTGTTTGCTAAGAAAGAAGCTGAAGTGATCAGCAACTGAGGAGAGGTGTGCTGGTGCTGGATATTTTGAAAATAGTACAGTCTGTCATCTCCAACAGATCCTTGAAGTAGGACTTTATTTGTCTCCTTGGATTTCACAAGACAGAAATTAGAATGAAACTCAAAGAAAACAAAATTATGTTTTGCAAACTGGCTAACACTTAACAATTTTTTGAAATGGAGGGAACATGCAACAATTTTTGTAGTTTAAAGGTGAAATGATTATTATTATTAGGAGACATAAAGCATGAGGAAAGAACACCATTGATACTCAAACCTTCACCATTACCAATAAAGATTTGATCTGGACCATAAAAATGATGGAATTGCTTGATGTGTTGTGACTCACCAGTCACATGAAAACTAGCTCCAGAATCTGGAATCCATGTGGAGCCAGCTGGATCACCACCAGAATTAGTAAGCATGACACTAGGTTGATTCCCAGATTGTTCAGCAGGCTTGTAATTAGGATTAGTCAAAGTATTGGATGTCCTAGCATATCCCACTAAGTAAGGAATTGACTTACTAGTGGTAGGATCAAAGAAAGTAAGAGATTCACGAGGCTTGGAAGTTATATCTAACTGAAAGTGACACACATTTGCAGTGTGTCCTGTAACGACCTGCCTCGTCGTTACGATATCACTAACTTTAATTGTGTGAATTTCATTTTTAATGAAAACTCCATTAATTTGATTATGAAAATGGTAGTAAATTTTTCGTGATAATACAATTATCATGCAACGGAACAAATACATAAATGGATACGTATGGATGTACATTTAAAACTTTACATATCATTCACATGTCAGAACATAATCTAGTTGTATTTACAAATATTTACGTCTGGAATTACATGACCAACAAAAAGAATCAAGGGACTAACTAAGAAAGAGTTGATTAACAAAACACGACTCTTTTCCAAAATGAATTCCAACTTTATCACGTCAGTTCGGCGGCTCCAACCAAAAAGAAGATCTCCTTCCAAGGTCATCTACTGTTGCTCATCTACTCCCATGAACGAAGGTTCGTGATCATCACAGGTACCAACCACACGGTACAACAAATGCAAGGATGAGTTTATTATACAGATACAAGAAGCATTAGACGACAATGATTAGTAAGAAATCAATAATGACAACCACAATCATCCTCGATAATCCTTTGATTCAATACACACTCAATAAACCAGTCATCCACTATATTTCACAAATCAAAACAATCATTCTCAAAATTATGCATGCATCTGACTCATCTCTTAGAATGCAATGTGGTACTATCCTCATGGAAATAGCCTCTCTCAGGAAAATGATGCAGTAGCTTGTCGAGGTGACCCTGTCGTGCACTGGTCGGGCCCCATGGTAATCAGCCTTGAGTCACAAGGGAGTTTCAAACAGAGTGATTGTCCCCTAGTACCCCCGGTACTTACTGTCCATCATTCTATTTTTATCCACGTAAATATGAAGTATGAAATATGAGCACCATCAATGCACTGATCATGGATAGATAGGGACCGAAATTTTAAACAATCCCTTTCTTTCTTGGGATGCTTAAAATTCGTAACCCTCCCTCGCAAGGTTATCCAGTCATGCACCCCCATGCACATACACAACATCACCAATGCACTGACCATGGATAGCTAGGGACCGGAATTTTAAACAATCACTTTCTCTCCTGGGATGCTTAAAATTTGTAAATCCTTCCTTGCAAGGATATCCAACCAGTCACTGCACTCCACGTGAACATATACCGCATACAACCATGTGCACCATCAATGCATGACTTGGCTAGGAACAAATCCTTCCCCGCAAGGATAATCAGTCATACACCCCATGGGTATCCATGTATATCCACATCACACAATGACATTGTTCAAATCAATATTATTTCTCATCAATGTCATTATCAATATCCACATCATGTCATCTCAATGTCATCAATAACATCAACGTCATTTCATTTCAACATCATCATCATAACACCAATATCATTTCATTTCAACATTATCAACCACATTAACATTATCTCATTTAAACATCAGCAAACACGTAAACATTATCTCATTTCAACATCATCATAATCATCAATATCATCTCATTCATTCACAATCCATATTATCATGAGTCTGGTATTTTAGGAAAATTCTAAATTAAAGAAGAGAATGATTATAGTATAGAAAACAAACTCTCATCCCATTTAAAATTTTAGTAAAGAATTAAATAGAGAATGAATTATAAAATTTTGGGCAGAGTCTCCTCTGTAATTAAGACTTTTCCCAAAAATCCAATCATCACAACAACAACATTATTCATAGTTTTATCCATCAATAAGAAAATTCATCGCATCTCATTAGTTAAAAACATCATTTGCCTTGAAAATGAGCACACACGAGAAAAACACACATAACTCATATACATCGCATCCTATTAGTTAAAAACTTAGTTTTCTTGAAAAACTAGCACACAGACGGAACAAACAGTTATCTTCATAGTTGGACTCCCTGGCCCCCAACTATGGTACCAAAACTATAACTAAATAATAAACTTTCCTTACCTATCTATATCCCTCTATTAGCTCCTTGAAACGTCATTTTGGGATCTCTCAAGTTCACGTGCTTTGGCCTAAACACAGAGTTCTATATACCAAATTGAAAATAATTTAGTATAGATTTCAAAAAGCAGACTAACATTAGCATTTGGGGTCAAATACCCACTCTAATTTAAAAAGGGGCTAAAATGGTGTTTTGGGAGTTCACATCAAAAGACATCATTTTAAAATTCCGATCACACCAATGTGATCGGGGCTCAACAAAGATCACAAAAATGATATCCATTTCATAAAAAGGAGACTTTTACAATATCTCATTTTCAAAGGGTTTTCAAAGGATGTGTAAAACTTCTAAAACCGGTACCCAAAACGTAAGAGACACTAAGAGAAGCTTAAACTAGCTAGAAGAAGACATAGAAAATCAAGATTACCTTAAGGAAATCAAGAAAGGAGGATTAGAGGCTCTTTTCTCTATCGGATCCTTGAGTTGAGTTTTGAATATTCCGCTCTGATTAAAGTGTTTCTCTTCGTGTGGTAGTCCAACGGCAAGCGACGGTACCTCGTGGTGGTCTTCGGTGGCTGTGGGTGGTGGAGGAGGATGGTGGGGAGCTTGGGAGCTGTTTGGGGGAGGGAGAAGACCAATTTCTGTGTTCTGGACACTGCTGTATGTATTTATCACTGCCTTGACTTGCCTAGGCGAGCAAAAATGCCTGCAAAATTCACCTGGGCGAGCTAACCCAATTTTAAAATTTCTGCTTCTATGAAAAACTTAATTTATCACGCTGAAGTTACTTTAACAATCTCAACGGTCAAAAATTACATATGTGGGTTTTGAACCCACCTTTAAAATTTGAAGGCGATCCAATGGTTAACCAATCCAGAATGGTGATTTTACTAAAATAGGTTTTGGGTCAAACTCGGAATCACTCAATTACAATGCAGCTCAAACAAACTCCACCTAACATGACATTTACACCAAGCAATTGCACATGGATAATTTACACAATAATTCAACTAATCAAAACTAATCAAATAATCAAATAACACAAGAAATACATAAAACATTTATTTTTAGTTATCGAAATTTCAGGGTGTTACATGTCCAAACTTTAGACAAATCTGACATTGAAAGTTAGCAAATTTGCCACCCCCACGACCTCTGGCAGATCCGTCATTATTGCAACCAGTTCCATTATCAGAAAAACCACTACGACCACCACCATTCCGGCCATAGGACTTCTGGAATTTGTGTACCCTTGAGTGTAGTTTAAAGAGGGAGAGCTTAATACCTGAACCTCTTTGTTATATCTGTTAAGTCTAGTCTCATGTCCATATAGAAGCGCCTCTATTTCAGCAATAGAGGGTGTTCTCTTCTTTCGTTCAATAATTGAAATTACTAATGCATAATCAGAGGGGAGACCTTCCAGTAAAGCATCCATATACTCTTCATGCCTCACCGGAACTCCAACTCCAGCTAACTCATCAGCATAGCCTTTAATTTTCCTCAAGTAATCATCAATGGATTTGCCATCAAGGGAAACTGCTCTCATTGCAGTGCGTAATTGACGAGCTCTGGATTTAGTGTGTAGACTGAAGTGTTCATGAATTTTGTCCCAAAATTGGTAAGAGTGTTCAGAACCAAGAACACGAGACAAAACAAATTTAGAAAGAATGGACTGCAGCCAAATAAGGAGAGTTTGATCCTGAACCTCCCAAGCTTTAAATTCTGGATTAATTCTATCAGCCACTTGATCACTTTCTGTGAGATATCGAGGCAGAATGACAGGATTAACAACAAACCTCTACAGCTTATGTGACTTAATAACTGGCTCAGCATGTTGACGCTAGTGTAAGTAGTTAGAATCATCCAATTTATCAGCAATTGAATTGGGAAATTGTTGCAAAACAGTGTACAGGAGCGAAAGCCATGGATAAACCAACAAACTAAACAGAGAACACGAACAAACATCAAACTAAACAACACCCAAACTGAGAACAAAAGCAAAAGCTAACTAGAAGTCAATTATGAACAAGCCAAACAGTAGCACTAGAAATCAATTGCGAACAGATTGAGCCAAACAAGCCAAACAGTAGCACCAGAAGCCAATTGCGAACAGACTGAGCCAAACAACAATACAAGAACTCAATTGCGAACAGTAAACAGACTAAGACCAACCTTGATCAGCGTTATCAACCACGAAACAACGAACCCAGACACGATAACAGGCGCGCAACTGAGAAAGGAACAATTCACGAACAAGAATAGTCACAAACAGAAACAACACGCGAAGCAATCTCGGAAGCAAGAAAGAATTAACCATGAGCAGAAGAACCACAATCACGAACAGGAATTAGGAATGAAACATGAAGATGAAGCAGAAATCACGAGCAAGAACAAAGCTTATGAACATAAGCTTGAATGAAGATGCACGATCAATGCAAATTTTTTGCTCTTGATACCATTTTAGAAGAGGAAGATAAATAATAGAGAAAGAAAATGAACTATGATCTTATTTTAGTATTTTGAAAATTTAACTAAAGTCAGTTACAAGTGAGGTCTATATAACCTTTGAACATAACTAACTAATTCTCTAACAGCACTAACTGAATTCCTAACAGAACTAACTAACCACCTTATGTACAGAGGTGTAGATAGCAACTGTTATACATTTACAGATAGAAAGGTGTTAGCAAAAGCTAACCAGCACTTACAGGATTTACAATTGTTATATACAACTCTAATAGCCCTTTATCCAATTTTATTTCAAGAGTTCAAGTGGCAATATAAGTCAAGAAAATCAAAGAGACCTTACTCTTACAAATTTTCTAGATGACAGGTTTTGGTCTTCCTTTCTGCCCATCAAATTGTTAAATATTCTTTTGAGACTTGTAGTCAAATTGGGCTGATCCTCTATTTGGACTCAATCCCTTAATATAATATTTGACCCATTGTCAGCATCAAAACTTCGAGTCCAACAAATTCTCCCTTTTTGATGATGACAATCTCTTTAGACATGTATTCCTGCATGCTTTAAAGATTGATAGATAACTTAACAAATCATAAGAAAACATGTCAATATTAGAGCATAGCTTGGGACATCTGCCCAGAGATCAGAATGAGTTCTAGAGCTTACTAATAACCAGAAGAAAAGAAAGTAGCATAAGAAATTAGAAGGAAGAAGTCATGCAGTAGTGACATGTCTACATCACACTTAGTGCATGTCTACATCACACTTCCCCCTTTGACAACATCAAAAAGAGATGATGAGAAAAGGATAAGGAGAAGTGGAGGAAAGGAACCTGAAATATGAGAGACTTAGAACAATATCCAACAATATAGTAACCATCCAAATCACTCTTGTATGCACACATGACTCAGTGTTTGTCTCTCTTGGAGGTTCCATAGGCTTGTACTTCTTGACTGTTCTCCACTTATTTAAGGAATCTAACTCCATGATCCAATCATGTCTTTAAGACTTTTGTAAGCTTATAATGTTTAGGGATGGGAAGAGATAGTAATGTTAAAAAGTGTATTAGAAAAAAAAAATGTATTGTTCAGCTGTTCTTTAACTAGAAGTCTTGACTTTTTGTTCCCCTGACTTTGTGTTCCCTCTGTTTAGATGCATGAGACTCTTGAGTAAGCTTTAGTGTGTGACCTTTTCTATATTTTTTTAATGTATTGTTGGTCTTGTGTCAGAAGTGTACACTTGTTATCTTTTCATTTGATACCAATTGTTGTCTTTGTGCAGAACTTTTGGGGTGATTATGGGGTAAGATTCATGATTTTTCTTTTGATATTCCTAGAAACTTTGACTTGGGCAATTGTTTTAGCAATTTTTGGCTCAATAGGGGTGAATAGAGATATAAAAGTGTCAGGTGGGCTATAGAAGGGTCTAGCTAAGAGAAACATGGCCTATTTAATCCTTGTTAGTTTCATGGAGTTGTCTTCTCTTATTTAGAGCCTCAAACTTCAATGACACAAGTTCTAGATTCTCCACTTCATTTGTAAAATGTCTAAGAAAATTATTTTCTCAGTCCGAAATAGAATTTGGAATAAAAAAAGAGTGAAAGGTTGGAGAGAGAAAACTTTATCCAGAGTTGACAAAAAGATATTTTTAAAATGTATAGCACAAGCCATACCAATTTAGTTATGAATTGCTTTAAAATTTCAAGTGTTGTTTCATGTTTGCAAATGAAATGTCATTCCTCTTAGGAAATATCAGGTGGGGTCAAAATAAAAAGGAGAAAAAAATCCTTGAAGTTAAATTAACTATCAAAATTTGTGTATGCGTAAAGCAATCAGGAGATATTGTTTCATAAATAAATCTCATTAGCTTACAAAATTCTCAAAGCAAGATAATTTCCAAAGAAAACTTTCCCCAAAGCCTAAGCCATCAATTGAGTTACATGTCATGTAGTATTTGGGGAGCCCATGGTCCCTTTGAAAGAAGAATGAAATGGATTATTGAAATGGAAGGGAAGTTTTTATTCGGCATTATCCATGGTTGCTAGGGAATATAAAATTGTAACCCCACACAATAATTTTCTACATGATTCAAATTAAGATGGATATATAGTAGATTGATAAAGGAGAATCAAAATGTGCGGGATAAAGAGATAATTACTCAGATGTTTTGAAGTGAACCTGAACCGAACCAGTTTTATATTCTTGTTTTTTAACAAATATACTAATTTTTGTTGAATATAGCCAAATTTTAATCATAGAGGTAATTGTAGCTTAAAATATAGCCCAATTTTATGTTATGTATACCTATCATTCTCATTATACTATTACTGAAATTCCATTTGATTTCAAATTGTGGTGTAGCTAGACTTTAAACTCTATCAGTTTTAATTTTATTTTATAGCTTCAATATATAACTATATGGCTATTTGAAAGCCCCTACAACCGTAGACTTGGCTTATAATGCAATTCTAGAACATACCATTGCAAAGAGGGAGCACAGGTAATTGTGGCATTTATTATTTATTAATATGGGGTAGTTGGTGATGATACTATCCCGATTTGTTAAAACCATAGCTTTTGTTCAGTGTGTTTTTGTTGAATTATTATATAAGATTAGATAACTAGATTAGATTATGTATGGTGTTGTTGGTTTGGCTGAGTTATTATTCAATTTGATTGAGTCACAATCATTATTGTTTGTAGGAGTGAATTAAGAATTTTTTGTCATGACTCGTAAATCAGCTTGCCAAATTGAATGTTCTCTGCTCGACAACATTACTATCCTTTGGATTTTCTCATATGCTTTGTCTAGATTATTATAAAGCATCTTTTTAGAAGACTTGTTGAAGTTATAAGCTACTTATATTTAAATAATATAATATCTTCTTGAGTTGCTATCAAGAATCTTTTTCTCAAGTGATTCTCAATATAATTGGAGCAAATGCATGTTAGTGTTAACTTTGTCTATTTAAATTTTGAACTGAGTAATCTTTGAGCTCAAGGTGACATATGAAATCAGCAAACCTTTTAGCTTTCTTTTATTTATTTATTATTTTTTCATGTTAAGATTTCTTTAACTATGTGGATTTTAGGATTTGTGTCCACTTTGCTCTCGATAAAATCAAATTTTTTTGCTTATATTGTGTAGTAATCCTTATGACCTTATTGCCTTCCTATTATTAGATAATTACATAAGATTACTATTATTATTTTTTGTTGCATATAAGAGGTTTTAGGGATTAGTTATTTTCTTTTTGAGTGTCCTTGGTGGTTGGAAATTAAGCACTTTTGTATCTATTTCCAACCAAGGTCATGCAAGACAAAATGTTGAAGTTAAAGGGGTTTTGTAGTTAGGTTTACATAATTTATACCAGAGTAATCTGAACCTTGTCCACAAACGGGCAGTTTCCCTCTTAGATTTTGATAAGTCACCTTCATTAATTTGAAGCTTGAGCAGTTCCAAACTAATTAATATTGACTGCACTATACAAAAGAAAAAGCCTTCTGCGAGGCACTGAATTAGTTTAGTACATGTTTGCTTATTTTTGTTGATATTTGATACTCTACTTTATTGTCATGTATTGCCATCACCTAGAAGCATATTTTAGCTATAAAAATCTTGGTTTGACTCACCATTTGTGTAGCCCTTGTATTAAGATGGTAATCATAGAAAAGTTTCTTCAAATTCAAGGTTCTGTTCCTTGAAAAATTCGAGCCAAAAAAGGATTTGCCACTCACCCAAGAAGCACTGCATACAACAATGAAAGGTATTTTTTAACAATAGCGAGATCAATTTTTGATGTAATAAAAAAATAATTTTCTTTAACTAAATGACATACAAATGAAATTAATCTTGTATATGTGTCATTAACTAATTAATTTTACAAGGCATGTTTGTCTTATGATATACTAGTAACTATTGGATCACTTGTTCTTAGTAACATACTTGAGACACTATTGTTCACTCTACATACTTAAGACAAGCTATGGTAATGATAGTTTATCCGAGATGCTAGCTATTCTCTTTAATTTGTTGTTGCATTAATTTTCCATTATACAAAAAAAATAGACAGGAAAGTTTCCACCTTCAACATACTTAATTTTCTTTATCTTCTTCCATGATATTTATAATAGCATTATTGTAATATTATTCTTTTAGCAAAGACAAACTATTTTATTAACACCACAAGGATTTTTCAAAGACACATTACAAATAATTTATCAACATGTTGAGATAAACCCTACTAACGTAACCTTCCCACCTTACCAACATCGTATATGACACTTAAATTACACACAGACAGCCTAACTAGAGTTCATGAATCTGAGTATAGAAATTTGTATACAGTACACATACAAATAGGGCTGTTCAATTCAAACTAAACTGAACTAATATAGTTCTAACAAATTTCTGCTACAAAATACCCAATAAACCTCTCAAGAAACCCTAAGAATCCACTAGTAGTGGGGAGCTCATTCAATCACTTCATAGCTGGCACCTACACTTCAAGGAAGGAAATCCAGTCAGACCCAAGTAGCTGAAAACTAAAAATGGTTCAACAAACAAAACCAAGTAACTCATTTTGTTGCAACAAAATAGGAAATCCTAGCTAGCATGTTGATACATCTTCAAATCATCCAAACTAATAACACTTGAAGGTGCTACTTCAATTCGTCTTGAGAGGATATCTCTGGAATATATATATATATATATATATATATATATATATATATTCATGATCTTTGAAAACTTAAAATAAAAACTAGAAATAAATTCACATTGCTCAAATTTATTGTGCTCAAAAGGCAGTAAAATTAGAAATGAAACCTTGTAGCAGTGACATTAAGATATAAATTTAAAAGAGAAAGCATAATTGTACTAAAAAAGATGAGAACACTCAAGTACATTCAAGAGATGAAGAAATTAGTTCAGGAAACAAATTAACTTAAGATTAAAGCCCTTTCAACTATTCTAATCGAAACAAATGGAAAGGACCCTGAACTACAGGAACAAGAAATAATTATCACACTAATCCACAAATTATACACAAAACAGTCATAATGGGACTAAAATTAGAAAAACTTGAAGGAAATCCAAAAGAAGAATTGCTATCAGATTTCAACATAGATACAAAGAAGAGAAAAAACATAGTTTTGACTTAATCCTAAAAGATTAGATAAATAAATAACTAGAGATGAATAAAAGCATAGATACAACCTCAACTAAACTTCATAAACTAAAGAACCAATAATGACAAAAGACAAATTCCAATTTACTAGATAGTTGAAAACAAAGAATCTTAATAAATGGGAGAACAAGGATGGCAAAAGACAAAGCACAAATTACTCAACGAATATAATTGAAATATAATACTTTTAAAGTGCTACTTTGTTGTGTAACTTAAAGCTAGCTATCTCAACTTTTCATTTCTTCATCAAACATGATTAAGGCTTAAACGTTCAATTTCTTCTAGGCTCTTGGTTTTTCACAACTATTTATTTCCACCCTGTTATCTTGTTTTCCTTTATCTTGATCCTTAACCATAAAGGTTTGTAGTACAAGGAGAAATGAGTCAATTTTGGCCTTTCAACCTTACATGAATGATCAAGAATCAAGACTAGATTAAAATAAAATCAATCTTTGTTATCCATGTAAGATTGAATAATCAAAATCATTTCTCTCACCCAATACATGCATGCATACACACGTGCATACTTTACTAATATGCAACAATACAAAAAAAAAAAAAATTATAACCACACTCAGCATATTATATTTCTATATGAAAAAGCAATGAATCCTCCACTAAATTGAAGTTTCACAAGTCCAAGCCTTAACCTTCACCAGAAGTTTTAAAACCCAAAACTTTCATGCCAAAAACCCTAAACCTGTAATCAACCAAACCAGCATATAAACATGAATTGTTATAGCACAAACACAAAAACCATCGTTTCTTATGGGGAAATTAATAAAGGATTACAAATCTCACATTTGAGGGGAAAGGGAAAAGAGATAACCCATGATATTTCCATAGAAAAGAACGATTATACCTTCATGTCAATAGGCTTATGCAACTGCAACGGCAACAACCATAACATCAAAACTCATGCTAATAATCCTCACATAGGGTGCGTCTAGGATTTAGAATGGGTGCATCAAGTTGAGGGTTCAGAAAGAATGCGCTGAGGGTTCAAAATGGTGCATCGAGTCACGGGTATATAATAGGAGAGCTGACAAAAGGATAAGCGATGGTTGTGCGTGTCAAGACCTCGAGGGAAAGATAGGGAAGCCTTTCTTCAATTTTGAGTCCGTATTTGTCCACTCCCTCTTTTCTTTAAAAAAATATTAATAACACTAAATGAATAAAATAATCTAAAACAAGACACATTAGCCACTATCAAGTGGTTGTTGTTACTGTTTGGCTGTCGAAAAATCGGCACTCATTCCAAATTGTTGGTCGGGTGCATGATTGGTTAGCTTATTAGTGGCTATGCAAGTATTTCGTACATAACTTGTTCAAAATCTGTTCATACTATCCATATGCAAGGAAATTTGATGAAACAAAAACAAAAATATAGAAAAAGGCTTGTTTACTCTAACTAGCAATATTCAAAGTTCAATGAATCAAACTACCGATTAGAGTTTTGAGAGACTAAGTCAATCTTAATCAGAGGCATCAATGACATGCTGAAATTGTCAACAAAACCCACTCAAAAGATTATTTCTTAGTCACAGATTATTGCATATTCAATCTTTGAGCATAAGAGGATCTTCCTAGGAAGGGTTGTTTACCACACAAGATTTTAGTAGTTTGAGGAGAAATTGAACCCAACCATATCCATAAAGAAGATGAAAGTTAACTTTGAATCCTTAACCACACATATGCCAACCCACTTTAGCAAATAGACCCATTCACAATCAAATTTTGTAATACCATACTTCAATACAACTACACTGTTACATAAATAACAGATTTAATTACTATTTTAGTCCTCTTATTTTTAGTTCAATTACATCTTTTTATTTTTAGAAGTCTCAATTAGATCCTTTTTTTTTAAAAAAAAAAGGTACAATTTGGTCCCTTTGTTCTTCCATCTGCTCCAAAAATTTAAATAATAAGATTAAATTTGGTTTTAAATGGAACCTAATTGAAAATATTTAAAAAAATAAGAAACTTAATTGAAACTTCTATAAATAAAAGAACTTAATTGAAACTTTTTTAAAAATTGGATGACCTATTTGAACCTTTTAATAATAAGAAGACTAAAATAAACTTTAAAAATAAATTAGAGGATAAAAATAGTAATTAACCCTAAATAATAAGACAGTAATTTATTTTTGCATAATTTTTTACACCGTTTTCAATGCTTTCTAATCAACATTATTCCGTAAAATTAAAAAAAAAAGGTATACTTATCCTTGTTTATTTTTGGTTGAGTTTTTATCTATATAAAATTAACCAATTTTGATATCGATGCCTCTAAAAAGACATTCATTTAACCCTTATTTATATATAAAAAAAAAATGCTTTACCTTTGCTTTTTGTTAAGTAATGACATATAGCAAATGGATCACTGACGTATGGTATAATTAAGTTGAATATGCGTCATCATCACCTGAAGCAAAATTACTCCCGGGGACTAAGAAACATATTTTTATTAAAAAATGAATAAAATAAAAAGAATTGAGAAACAAAATGAAAAGATTAATCTTTAAGGGTGAAAAAAGACCTAACCCTTTAATTTTTATTAACAAAATAGTTTCCATCTTTTAAAACTAGTGACTTAAATAACCCAAAGATTAACTCAATGATGTAAAGTTTCATCGCATTTACATGTTTGTTGCAAAATTCTCTTGAAACAGAATCGTCACCACCACAAGCAGAATGAGTCGTGATTCAATAAATTGGAAGACACTTGTAATCTTTCATCACAAAAAAAAGTAAAAAATCTGTGACTTATATTTGAACAATTCCTATTACCTAACATGAAACAAGCTTACACTACTACTCCATAAAGTCTCAAACTGTTTTGAAATGTGAAAAAATAATAGTAGTTAAGCTTTAGATAAATACAACCAATGTATATAGAGAGAACTATATGTTTGTTTAATATATATTTTTATATAAAAATTATAATGTCGCAGAGCTAAAGACAATTAAAAATGAAAATACTAGTAAATATCATGATATGGATCAGGTTAAGGAGAGTCTTGAGATAAAATCCAAGTCAGTTATCCTATTTTATTTCTTTTGTTTTACAATTCATCCTGACAAAGATTAAATCTGAATTTGGCTAAATGGCGATCAGGGAAACTTCGAATATAGTGCTAGCAGTTGACTCTCTCGTTGTCCCTTCCAAAACAGCTCCTACCAGCCATATTGTTTTTGCTCTTGTACCTATCCCAATTTGTTTCATATTTTATGTCATAAACTAATCCACAAACTCTTACAACAGGCTAATGTCACTCTCAACAGTTTCAACACGCGTTTTGAAGGCCCCTATCATTGAATTAAAATTAACATTTTTTTTACATACCAATTCCCTTCCCACTGCACATTTTCTGAGTCTTCAAGAATATTCCATACTTTCAAAGACTTTGTGTTTACCACACCACCATGGGGCATGAAACCAGAAAACTCTCAGATGAGTATGAAGTTTCAGAAGTCCTAGGAAGAGGTGGATTTTCAGTTGTCAGAAAAGGTACCAAAAAATCAAGCAGTGACACCAAAACACATGTAGCCATCAAAACCCTGAGAAGGGTAGGCACTGCTTCAAACTCCAACAATCCTTCTGGATTTCCAAGACCAAAGGGTGGAGAGAAGAAGAGCACAGCAGCTATGATGGGGTTCCCCACAGGGAGACAAGTCTCAGTCTCAGATGCCTTGCTCACAAATGAGATTCTTGTGATGAGAAGAATAGTGGAAAACGTTTCACCACACCCTAATGTCATTGATCTCTATGATGTGTATGAGGACTCAAATGGGGTGCACCTTGTGTTGGAGCTGTGTTCTGGTGGAGAACTGTTTGATAGGATTGTAGCACAAGATAGGTACTTATGAAGCAACAATACTTTTCATTTGTCCCATGTATCCGATACCGATACTTTTGAATACTTCGCTGATACGTTTGGATACTTTAATTTGTTCTACATAGCCTTCAAAAAAGTTAAGAAAATCTAATATAGGCATATATGAGAGATAGAAGATGTATAATATAGAAACAAAAACATTGTTCCTTGATGAATCAAAAATAGAAACTCCCTTTATGGATTATCTCAAGAAAGGAATGTGATTAAAACTATTCCAACTTGTAGAGAATAGAAAGCGATTTATGATAATGTTTATAATTTTTATTTTATTTTTCGCAATGTCCAAGAAGAATATTTTTAACTAAGATTTGCAGAATTGCAATCATATTATTTTGTTTTATGAATTTTTTTACAATAATCATATCCCCGTATCGAATATGTATCGTATCTGATATATTCTATCTATGCATAGGTACTCAGAGACTGAAGCTGCAGGTGTGGTTCGCCAGATAGCTTCAGGATTAGATGCTATTCATAGAGCTAACATTGTCCACAGAGACTTGAAGCCTGAGAATTGCCTTTTCTTGGATGTGAGGAGGGACTCTCCTCTTAAGATCATGGACTTTGGGTTAAGTTCTGTTGAAGAATTCACTGACCCAGTTGTTGGTTTGTTTGGATCCATTGATTATGTTTCACCAGAGGCTCTTTCTCAAGGGAAGATAACTACCAAGAGTGACATGTGGTCTCTGGGAGTGATTCTATATATCTTGCTCTCTGGGTATGTTGACTTTTTTTTTTTCCTTTCACATATTTCAGTTTGTTGTCCCCATCTGTCCATGTGCAATTGCATTACATAGGGAAAGTCATCAATCACTTTTAGTCATGGAAATAAAATATGGTATCACCTTATAATTGGAGGCAAACAATTAAAGGATGAGTTTTTCATATTCATCTCATCACTCAATTTTGCATATTATGTTGATCAGCTGTCCTTTGCTTCACTGTACATGTTTTCTTCTAGGCCCATCAATAGATGAAGGACATTATTATATTTCTATTAAATAATAAAATTAGCTCAATTTTATCCTTTTTTTGTGTGTTCAGGTATCCACCTTTCATTGCTCAGAATAATCGCCAGAAACAACAAATGATAATGAATGTAAGTAACATATCTTGCACAGGTTTAAAGTGTGATTCCTCAAAGAGAGAATGAGTAACATAGACAGTAAAAATGAGCAATGTATGAAAATGTGACTTTTACTCAAATACATTATCCATTTTCAATCTACCACGTGTTTTCTCATAGTAATTAACTTACCACTTTCATCATAAAAGTAAAAAATACATTAAATTACATCATTTGCAAGCCACAGTACCTTTGCATTAATGTGCCAGATCCAATTATCAGTTCAAAGTTATAGTATCTTGTGTTGCACTGTTAATTGCATGACTATCATTACCTTTTGACTCTTAGAAGAAACAAATTTTAAGTTAAATACGGGTACGGCATGTTACATCTTACACCTAGTAATCATTCTATAATGTTCCTGCTAACAAAATCCAATATTTTGGAACAGGGCAATTTCAGTTTCTATGAGAAGACATGGAAGGGCATTACCCGTTCAGCGAAGCAACTGATTTCAGATCTTCTGATTGTTGATCCTAGTAGAAGACCTAGTGCTCAAGATGTATTGTACACTCTTACCGACTTCATTAATCTTAAATTTAATTGAGGCCTATTTCTTTTCTCTTTACTTGGTACAAAGAATGAAACATATCTACTATGACAGCAATTCTGTGTTGGAATAAATTACCACAAAAAAACCATTATTTATTTACTATATGTTTAGATTTTTTTTACTTGAATACTAGTAGTTTTTAGTTATGCATCTAAATTTTTGAGGAAAAAAAAATTACTAATCATTGTAAATATTTGTTCAACATTTTGCATCATATTATTTTCAAACACAAAGAAGTTTGGGGATATTTTATTAAAATAGTTAGAGAACAATAACCCCCCACACTTACATTTTGTTTTATGTCTTGGAACAGCTTCTGAATCATCCATGGGTGGTAGGTGACAAGGCCAAAGATGATGCAATGGACCCTGAGATTGTCTCAAGATTGCAGAGCTTCAACGCTAGGCGCAAACTGCGTGCAGTTGCAATTGCAAGTATTTGGAGCACCACAATCTTCCTCAGAACCAGAAAACTGAAATCCTTGGTGGGAACACATGATCTCACAGAAGAGGAAATTGAAAATCTCAGGATGAGTTTTAAGAAGATGTAACTATTCATGACTCAAGATCAAAATTCAGAACTGATCAAACTACTAAGACCTTATTTGGATAAACATCTCTAGAAACACTTATAGGAGAAGAAAATAAGAAGGTAAAATATATTAAGTTTCTCCATAAGATAAAATCAACTTATTTACCTTAATTAGGTTTGAGAGAAGTTAAATTAAAAGAAGTTCTCTAAAAATTAAGTGCATATGTTGATTTTAACTTGTGCAAGAAGGTTAATTCATTTTAGCTTCTTATTTTCTTATTGTTTATAGAGAAGTTTATCCAAACAGGGTCTAAGGCTATATTTGGTTTTTAGTTGGGACAATCCAACATTCTTTAAAAAGTAAAACTAATGAAGTCTATTTAGTTCTCAGTTGACTTCGATTATAAACAAGTTCCGACTCAATTTTGCCTTGAAACTCAGTTTGAAATGGAAGAAAATGGAATGGTTTTTGCAGACTCAGCTTCAATACCGAATTCATTCAAATTTAAGTTTGCAAACTTTAACACAAACATGCACAAATGTGGCTCTTCAGTTTGACAAGAAACCAAATATTTGTATATAGCACTTGTCTTTGACAGTTTCTTTTAACTGATATAAAAATGTTGTTGGCTGTTAACAGATGTGTGAGTAGGGACAATGCCACTCTATCTGAGTTTGAGGAGGTGCTGAAAGCAATGAACATGCCATCACTGATCCCTCTAGCACCGCGTATATTTGACTTGTTTGACGACAACCGAGATGGAACAGTTGACATGAGAGAGATACTATGTGGTTTTTCCAGCTTCAAAAACTCCAAAGGAGATGATGCTCTCCATTTGTGCTTCCAGGTAGGGCTGGGCAAAAAAATCCATATCCATAAAATAATCTATATCTAATCCAATCCAATCCATTTTAAATCCATTTAAATGGATTAGTTTCATATCTAAATCCATTTTTTTTATTTTAAATCCAATCCAATTAATTGGATATGAAATGGATATGGATTGGATATTTGTTTTAAATCTGTTTTTTTTGCCAACTTTGATTGACACTATTTTTTGTCGACGTCAACTAATGATGATTTTAAGTCGTCATCGTTGAGCCTATTTTTCGGTTAATGTTGGTAAGATTTTTTTTAATCAACATTGATTGAGACTATTTTTTTCCCGACATCAGTCGATGCTATTTTTTTGTTGACATCAACTAGGTTTTTTTGTCGATGTCTGTCGAGATTTTTTTTTTATCGAAATCAAGTAGGTTTTTCGCTCGACATCGACTATGACTTTTTTTGTCAACGTCAGACGAGACTATTTTTTGGCCGACATCGGTTGAAAAAATCATCGACCGACATCAGCCAAAAAAACCTAGTTGACGTCGGCCAAAATATTTCCCCAATTGACACCGATCGAAAAAATCCTAGTTGATGTCAACAAAAAATATCCCTAGCTAACGTCAGCCCAAAAACATAGTCATGGTTAATGTTGACCAACAAATCCTAGTTGTTGCCAACAAAAATATAGTTTCAACCAACATCGGCTAAAAAATATAGCCAACGTTGACCAAAAAAAAGTCCTGACAAATGTTGGCAAAAGAATATCAATGATCGACATCGGCAAAAAAAAAAAAAACCTTATCAATATTAGCAATAAAAATCCTAACCAATGTCGGTCAAAATTAGTCACGGTCGATGTTGATCGAAAAATCCCTAGTCAATGTCGGCCAAAAAATGCACTGACTAAAAATCCTGGCCGACCTCAACCAAAAAGTAACCCTACCTAAGATCGACCAAAAACATCATTGACCAATGTCGATTGAAAATGTACTGACTAATGTCAGCAAAAAAATAGTCTTGGTTGATGTTGGTATAAAAATGTCTAGACCGATATCTGTCGAAATTGCTTTGGTTGAGGTATGCCAAAAATACACTAACTAATATCGATAAAAAAAATAGTCTTAACCAAGATCGGTTGAAAATAACTCTTAAATAGACAGGTACTAAGTTTTCACTTTTTAGCATTTAATAACTAAAATTTGTAAAAAAAATCTTATAACATTTAAGTGGATATAAATTGGATATATCCAAATCCATATCCATTTAAATGGATTGGATCTTAAATCTAAATTGTTTTTAAAAAAATATGGATATGGATTTAAAATCCAATCCATTTAAATAAATATGAATTGGATATGGATTGGATTCTTAAAAATCCAATCCATGCTCACCCCTACTTCCAGGTGAGCCTTTTCTCATAACTTAGTCTACTACACAAATATGCCGTACATGCCTTTATGGCAATCAATCATGTATATTTATTCTTGTGATTATATTACATGACTCACAATTTTCACCATAACTCAGTTCACAACCTCTCAACAATTCTGGAAAAATACTCCAACATACACAAAATAAACAAAAGAAACCTCTGTAAAGTTCTTTATATATGACTTCTTGTTTGGCTTCATTTTAGATTCTCTAAAATCACCTTGAAATACCCATTAACATGATTTTAGGTACATATTTTTATGTTTGGTTTCATATTCAAGAATTGATATTAGGTTCGAAATTAGTAACTTTTGCTGAAACAAAAAAATTATATTTTTATATAGACTTACTTTTAGAATAAAACCATCCACACGAAAATCATATCATATCAGAACCAATTTTAACCAAAATTAATTTTATATAATCATTTTTAATACTCATCCAAATACACACTAATACGAACAAAAAGTGCTTAGCATAATGAACTAATTTGCCTCACGGTTTTCTTTGACACAGATGTATGACACAGATCGATCCGGGTGCATCACCAAGGAAGAAGTAGCATCCATGCTCAGAGTAATATTATGCCCCTTCTTTTTTAGGATAAAATATATTTGAAGTCTCTTAGTTTATTGGTTAAAGTTAGTTATAATTCCTATAGTTTAAAATAAATGATGATATTGATTCCCATATTCTTTATAACCGGTGAATTTTGTCTATTTTTTAAACTTAGATTAAGATCAATTTTGACTTAAAATTGAAGACTCAAAACACACTTTACTCTATTTTCTAGTTAGCCTTAACTTGTGACTTTCATCTCTTGACACAAACAAATTCACTGAACAACAGGCTTTACCAGAAGACTGTCTCCCAGCTGATATCACTGAACCTGGCAAATTGGATGAGATATTTGACCTAATGGATGCCAACAGTGATGGAAAAGTTACCTTTGATGAATTCAAAGCTGCTATGCAGAGAGATAGCTCTCTCCAAGACGTAGTTCTCTCGTCTCTTCGCCCACAATAGTTCTCCTAATTTTAATTAATTTATCGTATTATTAATTATGGTATTTTAATATGGAGTAGTACTATTGTTGTCTTTTTCTTCTTCCGGGGCATTCTTTTTGCTGACTTATTGATACTATAGGGAAAAAAAAAAGAGTATTGGAGTACTATATAGTGAATTTTTGCTTTTGACCGTTATCTATCAACTTCTGCTTTCTCATGTTGTTCGTCGATCTCACAGTTTATAAAAATTCAGACATCCTTCTCAAGCAAATAAACTAGACCCCCTTAAGCAAAACAAAATACATTTAAGAAAAAGAAAGAATTTCAGTTCCAATTTATTTGAGAAAATGATTAGAAATTATTGACTTAAATATGTTTTAGATCATGAATAATTGACTAAATTTTGTTTTAGATTCCAAATAATTTATTTTTTTGTGTTTGGATTCTTAATATATTAAATCTTTTGTTTTAAATTGCTACAGTTACAATTCTTTCAGCAAATGATTATATGTCTCTTAAAACTTAAAAAAAAAACAATTTGTGGCAATTTTTAAAATAACTGGTATCTAGGGATGACAAAGTGTACCTAGATCCTATGGATACTTGCAAAAATATTCGTAAGTGGGGCAGGTAATTATCTGCAAAAATTGAGGCTAAGTACAAGACATATATATACCCGCAAAATTATGTAGATATGGGTGCAAGTACGGGTACTACCTAACCCGCCCTGCACATATAATATGTGTGTGTGTGTATACAGGGGCGGATCCAAAAAAAAAAAGTAAGGGGGCACTAGTGGAGGGGGTTCGGGGGCAGCGTCCCCGAAATTTTTTTTTAAAGAAAATTAAAGGAACAAACCATTATAACAAAAGTGTGAAAAAGATACAATTCAAAAGAGAAAAAATTGACAAAATTAGCGTGTGACCGGTGCTTAAAAATAACAAGAGTGTGACCACTGCATTCATAAAAATTACAAACATACATACCCACACTCACTCCCCTCTTATTTTTCATCTTTTTTATTATTCTTTTTCTATGCTTTTCAATTTCTCCTCTTGTGCAAACGTTTAAGCTATTTTTTTATTTTACTTTATTTTATTATTATAAAAAAATTATCTATTCTTGATAATTTAAGGGGGGCACTGCCCCCCAACCTTACACATGCATCCGCCCATGTGTGTGTGTATATATATATAGTGTGAAAAATAATTATATTTTTTATCACTAATACTACAAGTCTCTAATCTCTAGTAGTATCATTATAAGAGAGTTAAAAATCCTAAGTAAAGTACAGGTTGCGGGTATAGGTAATAGGTATTTAGCGGGTACAGGGATGGGATTAAAATTGCTATACCCCTGCAGTATTAGAGTATAATATGTAAAATGTTAGCTATAGCATATAGTTAGTTAGTTAGTTGTTAACAACTTTTGTACAACTATACCCATAAGGTTAGCCTCTATAAATACCCCAACTTAATCTGCTTTGAGTTGAGTTAAGAAATACAAAGCTCCATTTTCTCTTTGAAATTCTTTCACTTAGTTTATCTTAGATGGTATCTAGAGTCATAGATATTTTTTCGTAAACACTAGTTATTCTGTCCCCCATGGCTAGTTCAAATCCCATCCCTTCCACAACTCAAAATTTTCCTAATTCCATTGCTGAGAAACTAGATGGTTCCAATTATCTTCATTGGAGGCAGCAAATCGAACTAATGATCAAGTCACACAAGCTTTAGCAATTTGTTGTTAATCCAATGATTCCTCCTTGATTCTCACCGATGGAGATTGTGATGCTGAAAATGTTAATCCTAAGTATGAAGATTGGGAAGTTCAGGATCAAACGTTGTTTGTTTGGCTTTAATCAACATTGTCGAAGTCCGTTCTCTTGTGTGTTATTAGTTTGATTCACTCTTATCATGTTTGGGATAAGATTCATGAGCATTATCACATGAAAACGAAGGCTTGTGCTAGGAAATTATGAGCAGATCTTCTCGCTTCCTTTCTTGAAGGATAAACAATGTGTGAGTTCTTGAGTCAAACCAAGAACATTGTTGATGAACTTTCTAGTGCTGGAATCTGGTGCAGCACAAAGAGTATGTTAATGCGATACTCAAAATTTTATCACAAGGACTATGATTTGGTGGTTTTGTGATTGAGAGCAAATTTGTGACTCCTTCGATCCTTAAAGTCTAGGCTCTCTTACTCTCACATGAGTCTCGTATCAATTGATATCGCAAACAATCATTTTCTCCCTCAATTAATTACACCCATGGTTATGCAAACCCTAATTCCTCTGCTTTAATTTATTTTAGTGGCTATCGTGGTGATCATAGTAGATGTTATGCTCGTAGAGGTGGCAACCGTGGTGGTTATGGTGATCGTGGCAGTGCTTGTGGTGGTTATAGCAAAAAATTGTGGCGGTCATTATGCTAATTTTCAATGTCAAATATGCTTAAAGTATGGTCACACTGCTAATATTTATCACTACAGGTTTGACACCAGTTATCAACCACATGAATCTCCAGTTCCATATGATCCAACTATCTTGCAACCAGTATAAGTCAATACTATTCAATCTAACACCAAGTTCAATAATACTTGGGTGAATCCCAACTCCAAAGCTACTTCTCAAGGTGTTGCAGCTAATCAGGCTCTACCAAGTGTTATGTTGGCTAATGCTTCTTCTCAAAGCACTTCCAATTCAACTTGGATTCCTGATTTTGGTGCATTATTCCATGTCACTGGTGAACCATAAAACATTCAACAATTACGCCATGTTGATGGTCCAGATCAAATTTACATAGGCAATGGACAAGGTTTGACCATAACCCGTTGTGGTTCTTCCTCCTTTTTATCTCCTATTAACTCAAATTTTTATTTAAACTTAACAATTTATTGCATGTTCCCTCCATTACCAAGAACTTGTTAAGTGTAAGTCAATTTGCGAAATACAATTCAATCTTCTTTGAGTTTCATCTACATCTTTGTCTTGTCAGATCTCAAGGGACCAATGAAGTCCTTCTTCAAGGCATTGTTGGTGCTAATGGCCTTTACTCCTTTCCAAACTTAAAGCTTCAAGGTCATTCTGTGTTGTTGTCTTCTACAACTGAATCAACCTCAGCTTCTGCTGCTTATTCATCCACTTCAAGTTATAGTTTCAATTATAGTTTAGTTTCTAATGTAAAAAAAAAATGTTTAGATGTATCTTTGGCTCCTAGCTCCACCTCTATGTGGCATGCTAGGCTTGGCCATCCTAACTCTCATGTTCTTAGGTTGGTTCTAAATCATTGTAAAATTGCTCCATTGAATAAAAATGTTCCTAATTTTTGTTCTTGTTGTCTGGGCAAATCACATAGATTACTTTCCTTCATTTCTGAATCAGTTTACTCTAAACCTTTGGAACTTATTTTTACTAATTTGTGGGGTCCATCTCATGTGACCTCTCATTCTAGTTATGTTTATTATCCATCTTTTATTAATGTATATTACAGGTTTACTTGACTTTATCCCTTAAAATCTAAATATGAAAAATTTACTATTTTTCAACATTTCAAGCCCATGGTTGAAAATCAATTTAATTCCAAAATAAAGAGCATCTAGTCTGATTAGGGTTGTGAATATAGGTCATTTACCTCTTTCCTAGCCACTCTTGGTTTTAATCATAGACTCATTTATCCACATACACACCATCAAAATGGTGTGGTCGAGAGAAAACATCACCATATTGTTGAACTTGGTCTTACCTTACTGCATCATACTTCCTTGCCTCTTACATTTTGGGACTATGCTATCACTATTGCAGTTTACCTCATTAATCGATTACCTACTGCTTCCTTAAATTTTGCAGATCCCTATATTGTTATGTTTAACAAATCTCCTGATTATAGCTTCTTAAACACTTCTGGTTGTGCATGTTTCCCTTTTTTAAGACCCTATACCATTCATAAACTTGATTTTATCCAAAGAATGTTTTTTTTCTAGGATATTCTACCTCCCACTAGGGCTACAAGTCTTCTCCTAGACCTTCTAATAGTTACCCTATGCAAACACGGTCAAAGTCTGGATTTCATAATCCTAGACTTCATCCTTCTCTAATTTTAACCCACATTGAACCTAAACATGTCAAATAGGCCTTGGTAGATTCCAATTGGTTTTTTGCCATTCAGCAAGAGTATGTTGCTCTTATGAATAATCATACATGGGATATGGTTCTTGTACCTCTTAACAGAAAGGCAATGGGGTGTAAATGGGTATTTCGTGTAAAAGAAAATGTTGATGGGTCTATCAATAAATACAAGGCCATATTGGTTGCTAGGGATTTAATCAAATCCATTGTTTTGATTTTCATGAAACTTTTTCTCCAATTGTGAAGCCTATTACTATTAGGCTAATCATCACTCTTGCACTCTCTAACAGCTAGGAATTATTTCAATTAGATGTGAATAACGCTTTTCTCAATGGCATTTTGGAAGAAACAATGTATATGACTCAACCGCCCAAGTTTGAGAATGTTGATAAATCACTTGTATGTAAGCTAAATAAGGATCTTTATGGCTTAAGCACCAAGGCAGTGGTTTGATAGACTCAAGACAACTCTCATCCGATTTGGTTTTACAGCAAGTCAATGTGATTCTTCTTTATTCATCTACAAACATCAGTCTCACATTGTCTACCTACTAGTGTATGTAGATAATATCATCATCACTGGTAGCTCATATGCTCTAATTCAACAACTGAACAATAAGCTTCATTCTACTTTTTCCCTAAAATAATTGGGTCATCTTGACTATTTCTTGGGAATTGAGATCAAGTATATCTCAAACAAGTCTCTCATTATGACTCAAAGTAAATACATTTGGGATCTCCTTCACAAGACTAAAATGGTTGAAGCTCAACTTATTTCCCCTCCTATGGTTTCTTCTTGTAAGTTGTTTAAAAATGGTAATAATCTATTTCAGGACCCTACATTTTACAGATCTGTCATTGGTGCATCGCAATATGCAACCCTTACTCGGCCTAAAATTAGCTATTTGTTAACAAATAATGTCAATTTATGGTCAAGCCTTTGGATTCTCACTGGGTAGCAGTCAAGCAAATCTTAAGGTACCTCAAAGATACTTTTTTTCATGGACTTCACCTGAAACCAGCTTTTGCAAGTAAACCATTGACTCTCACAACAATGTTTGATGTAGACTAAGGTTCTAATATCGATGACAAAAGGTCTACACCTAGTTCTACTGTCTACCTAGGACCAAATTTGATTTCTTAGTTGTCAAGGAAACAGAAGTTACTGCCAGGTCCAGCACTGAGGCTGAATATCGCAGTTTGGCCCAAACCTCAGCTGAATTAACATGGGTTCAAGCCCTCTTACAAGAACTTAAGGTTCCTTTCTCTACACTTGTTCTACTCTATGACAATCAGAGTGCAGCTTCTATTGCTCCTAACCATGTCTTCCACAACCGCACAAAACACATGGAAATTGATGTCTTCTTTGTCAAGGAGATGATTCTCTCCAAGCAACTTTTGATATACCATGTTCCTGCTCTCGATCAGTGGGTTGATTTGCTGACTAAGCCCCTCCCTCTAGCTCGGTTTGAGTTTCTTAAGGGAAAACTTAATGTGAAGGGTTTTCTTCTAAAAAAAACCTTCCCTTTGAGTTTGAGGGGAGGGGGTATTAGAGTATAATATGTAAAATGTTAGATATAACATATAGTTAGTTAGTTAGAGTTGTTAACTTTTGTTAACGGCTTTTGTACAGCTGTAATAACAAGGTCAACATCTAAATACCCCAACTGTAATATGTTTTGAGTTGAGTTAAGAAATACAAAGCTTCATTTTCTCTCCAAAAAAAAAAAACTTCTCTTAGTTTATCTTAGACGCAGGTATGAGGTCAAGTATTATAGGACCCTATATACCCATTGTCATCCTTAATGGTATCTACTTCATAATTTAAATTACAATTTCTATTAAAGCAAAAAAAAAAATGAACAAGATCTTCGAATTCAAGTTCTCCAAATTCAAGATTTCCATAATCAATTAAAAGTTTAAAACATAACAAACCTTTCTTTTCTCCAATTTAAGATCTCCACGTTCAATTAAATCAAAATAAATTCATAAAAAAATACTCAAAACCCTTATTATATTCCTTTTCTCTGGTGTTCGCATCTAGATCGTCATTGGCAACAAGATTTTCGGCTACGACTCCAACATTGCCCATGTTGCCGCCATCCACATGTACCTCAATGAAATCGACTAATAAAGAGTATACCTTTAGCTTGTGAATCAATTTCCTCAACAATTGAGGAACTATGTGAAGAACATGGCTTCAGGAAGCTGACGTGGATTCTGACGATCAAAGTTCTCGTTAAAAGCATAAGTTTGGGGAGGTAGTTTGGGAGATGAACAAGCCTAGTGATTCAAGACGAAGTAGTAGGTTCGAGGATTTGTTTGTTGACGTGGAGGCTAACACAAAAGGCTTGTTTCTATTCAAGCATTATTAAAAGTGAAGTGAATCAGTTGGTTGAACAGTGATACCAAAATTGATCAGGCTATTTTTTCTCACAAGCACTTCTCATATTGGTTTCCAAGCTTTCTGCTTGGAGCATCAAAAGACCAAGAGAAGTAATGTATTTCCTTAACAAGTACTTGGATAAGTGATTATTTTCAAGTAAAATCTTCCAACTAATCTTGTAGTTTAAGAACCTACTCACAATAACGATAAAAGTCTATTAATTGTTTTTTACTTTTCTTCTTAAAGTAAGTGTTTCTTTTGAATAATTATATAGTTTTATAAAAAAAAAATGATCAAAGATAAAGATTACGATTTTCAAAACAAATTTTAAGGACACAACAAAAATATCCAATGAGAAGTGGTAAGGAAGAAAAACAACACACCAAGAAATGATACTAGTTAACCCAACCTGGACTACATCTAGTACCTACATGTATAGGCTTTACACTAAGACCAATCATTCTATGATATTCTTTCTTTCCTGAAACCTCTACAAGCTCCTACAACAAGAATTTTCTAAACCACTACAAGCTCCACCTGAGATATTTTTTCGAAAAGCCTCTCCAGGCTTTACCTTAGTACTCTATAAGCCTCTACAGACATTACCCAAGTATTCTTTCAAAAATATTTTCTAGGTTTCACCTTAAGTAACACCTACTATTGGACACACACAACTACTTGTTATGCTCCCACTATACATCAGAAGTAGTAAACCCTAACTACTCTCCTAAGTTCTTTACCTCTAAACCTAAGGGGTGGGCACACAATTTTTCGAATTTGGATCTACTAGCGCTATCTAGAGTGTTTTGTCGACTTGACATTTACCCTCAACAGTGGAGCAAGTTCCTCCTTCAAATTTGATCAATTTACAGATTTGATAAAGAGCTAGCCATTATTTTGGTTATTAGATGTTCAATTCAATTTTCAAATGTTGCATGAGTTGTCAATGTTCTTGCAGCTAGCCATTCTAAACCAATTCAACCTCTGTCACACAACTCTTATGAGTTATCTTCTTCATCTTTACTCTTGCTTCACTACCAACCAACTTGCACAATCTATCAGTTGAGATGGATTCGTTAGTGCTAGTAGTTTTCTTAGTGGCTTCCACATGATTTTGAATTTTGAATCATGGTAAGTGTTCTGAAGATTGTGTCTACATCATGTCTTGTGGAGATGCAATGTTACTGCAGTGCAATGTGCTACAATCTCCTTTCTACTTGGTTGATGGTTCTTTGACTAGGACAATTATCTTTTTGGGTTCTCATGACTTGGACTTTGTCAAGTATTACAAGGATACAACTTCTAAATCAATGTTGTCCAAGCACTTATGCATGTCTTGATTGGTATGTGCTTCTAGATTGTGAGACACATCAGTCATCTGTAAAATAAGGGAACACTTCACACTTAACCAAGAGGGGGGGTGAATTGGTTAGCCTTGGTCAATTTAAAAATTTCTTTATCAACTGAATCAGAGTAATCTTGCCCTTTGGATCTTTATCACAATTCAATCAAGAATCTTTATTCAAAATCAATCCATGACTTGTAATGCGTCAAGAAACAAATTATACTACAGAATTCACAACAAGAAATGACAAATTTGCAATAAATGAAAGAGCACAAGATTTATATTGGTTCACCTCAAACCCTATGAGGCTACATTCAGTTTCTTCTACTCAACACTAGAGTAGAGTTCCACTATATCAAACAAATATTCTTACAAGCAAATATACAAGCCTCTCTTTATCAACCCTAGATAAAGTTCAGAAGTCTAAAACCCTATTAGACCCTTAGAGATCAAAACCCACACTGAGAACACTACTCAGCTGTCCTTAGAGAAACACTATCTCTACACTTGCAAGAAAACCAAATTACAATGGAACTTACACACAAAAATACAAACAGAGAATTTACACCATCAAAGAGTAAGGAAAGAATTCACCTGATGATCCAAGAATGATATGCATAGTGATGAATGTATCAGGTTGAATGAAAAA
>PYAF01000343.1:313802-331522 GCA_007407185.1 Glycine tomentella
CTCTACACTTGCAAGAAAACCAAATTACAATGGAACTTACACACAAAAATACAAACAGAGAATTTACACCATCAAAGAGTAAGGAAAGAATTCACCTGATGATCCAAGAATGATATGCATAGTGATGAATGTATCAGGTTGAATGAAAAACAATATGCTGAACAAGCCTTTCCTTAGACCTTGATATGATTTGCCTTGCTTCACTAAATCCTAGTGACCCACATGAGTATCAATGGAAGCAAGACCTTTAGAACCCAGAAGAAACCTTTTGTGAATGTTTAGAAAGCTTTAGGAAAGCTCAGATCTCAAAAGTTCAAGTTACTTTTTCGTCAAAGGCAAGTTCTATATATATAAAAGAAATTGTAACAGAAATAATCGATTAAATCAGCTCCTGTAATCGATTGCTTAGCATTTGTAATCGATTACATACGCTCCCGTAATCGATTAAAGTGTTCAAGATAAGTTCTGGGTTACAGCAACGGGTCATTTAATCGATTATTCCGATGTGTAATCGATTAAATCAGACTTTGTAAAATCCAGGTTTATGAAGTGTAATCAGTTACAAAATATGGTAATCGATTAAAACAGAAAATGTATAAACCATGAATGAACTATGTAATCGATTACAAGAAGTGGTAATCGATTAAGGCAGAGTGATCTTATTTTTTAACTAGCTAAGTAATCGATTACAATCAAATGGTAATCGATTAAACCAGTCACTCATTCAAAATTTTGTCTATGTAAGAATAAAATAATCGATTAAAACGATGATGTAATCGATTAAATCGTTCTTATCATTTACAGAAAGTTTAAAGAACAATATAATCGATTATATAAGTGTTGTAATCGATTAAACAGTCTTAGAACTATTTTTCCAAAAATAGCTTGACTTAATTTAAGTTCCAAATCAATTGCTTAATGCTTTTATGATGTAATGCATGAATGATTATTAATGGTATGCATGCAAAAACTTGGATCATCAGAAGGCTTCCTTTCCTTTTACATTTAATCACAATTTTAATCTTCAAGCCTTCAAGCATGTTGAAAGTCAAAACCTTTCGAAGTCTTTGTAAAGCTTCAATCTTCAAGAGCTCCCCCTCAAATCAACAAACTCCCCAAATCAACAATCTCCCCCTTTTCTTATAAACTTGCCCTAAACCTAGTTAAATTATATTTATTACTTGTATGAATGTAGTTTTTATATTTTGGAAGATTAATCCAATCGTGCTTTGTATTTTGATAGATTCTGTGGATTTTCGAGGCTTTCGAATAAGCAAAGCAAGCAAGGAGGGCTTACATAGCAAACCTGGGAGGTGCAGCAAACAAATGAAGCCCAAAAGCTCACAAGACACTTCTGGAAGTACATTTAACTCGCCCAAGCGAGTGATTATAGTGTATTTTGCTCGCTTGGACGAGCAACACATGCAATTGGGCCTTCAAATGGCCAAATGGATGTGCAACTTGCTTCGTCAAGTGGGCCTAACTCGCCCAAGCGACCAAACAAAGGCAAAACTGGTCGCTTGGGCGACCAAACTCGACCAGGCCACCCCCTATAAATACCCAAGCACCCCCAAGGCCAAAATCACTTCTTTCAAATCCCATTTCTTCATTCCTTTGCTTCTCAGAGCTTTTTCTTTAGCTTAGGTTCTTAAATATTAGTATTAGGTAGGATAGGAAAGTGAGACAAGTGAGATTTAGTGTGGAGACTCTGTCGGAAAGAAGCGGTGATGGGGCCCTTCGTCAATTCTTCTCTTAAGGAGGTTCTCTCCATGCTTGGTTAGTTTCTCTTAAAGGATTGGATGTAATCTTCTACTTTTAAGTATCTCTTTTAATATTTATTTATGCATAAGTCTTTTCTATTTATTATTGGTAATTTTATTCCGTTCTTAACGCTTGATTCTACTTGATCACTAGTTTTATGAAATTGGATTCTAAGTTTAACTGGGAAGTACTCTTAGAATTTGAACTGAATAATTTTACTCTTTACGTTACGTTGCTAGGAATAGAGCATAAAGTTTAGATTGCAAATAGCACACGATTATGATTGTAATGCTGGGTTATTTACTTCGTATGCAAGGGATCAATATTTGGTAAATATCCTTAGAACTCGATTGCGAGGAATCGATTCGAGGTTAATTAATGTGTGCATCAATAATAATAGAAAATGATTTATACATGGTAATATTAATTAGATACTGAGGTATGAATGATGAAACCCAATCCTACGCTTTTCTTTAGTTAATTAAAATTGTTTTATTAGCTTCCGTAATCTTTCGTAATTCGTTATTTTCGTAAAATCATCAAAACTTCGACCATACTCGTTGTACATAACTATTCAATTGTTGAATTCTATTTGGATTAACTGAGTAGCACAAGTCTCTGTGGAGACGAACTTTTATAAATTTTGTAACTTACAACGACAATTGGTACGCTTGCCAAAAGTCTAACAGTAGCAGTTGCTACATCAGGTTGGAAGCCTAGAGAGACTTTTTGAAATAATACTTGAGCCTGCAGAGGCTTGAAGAATATTGGAGGTGAAGCTTAGAAAACTTTAGAAAAAAATACTCGGGGTGAAGCCTAATAAGCCTTTTCGAAAGAATATTCCACAGAGACTACAAAGGCTTAGAGAATATTAGTATAGGAGCCTGTGGAGGCTTCAGGAAAGAAAGAATACCACAAGTGTGCTTGTGTTAGTGCAAATCTTATAGGTGTAGGAACTAGAAGTAGCATGAGGTTGTGGGTGAATCAATATAAATTTTGTGTGTGCTTTATCTTTATTAGTTAATTCTAATTTGTTGTGATGTATCTTCTTGTTTGAAAAACACATTGTGAAATGATATATCATTGATTTAAGTTTTAAGGAGTTTTCTCAATATATGCTTTGTCAAAGTTCATAAGCAACAATTACTTTTCTCAAGAAGAGATGAAAACAAAATCTGCACTAGCTAAAACCTAATATATTCAAGTAGCTTTTGAAGCAGTATTTGTAAGTGTCTTTGCAGTATTTCAATAGATGACAATTTTTATACAATGTATTATAGAAGGATAAGTTGTGCTTCTAACAAGACTTCTAAAATCCAAACTGAAAACCATTTTAGAAACTTCTCAAGTTGTGTGATTTTTACAAGAAAAGTCGTAGTCAATCAATTTCAAATATGGGACTATGGGTCTGTTTGGATGCACTATTGTAGAAGATCTTATAGAAAAAGAACTTAATCAAGAAGCTCTTATCTGAAAAGTTACTTTTACATAAGCTAATTTGATGTTTAGATGATAAATTCTTAAGTGCTTATTTAAAATAATGTGATATTTGGATGAAATTGTAAAAGGTTTTTACATAATTAAAATTACCAAAAAGGGTATTATATACTTTGACATTATTTTCAAGAAATTTTGATTAAAAAATAATTATTTTTATAAAAAATATAATTATATATCTTAACATAATTAATTTTCATAATTCAAATGTAATTAATATATTATTGTTTTAGTAATGCACTCACTTACATTCTAATTTATAATTTAATTATTATCTATAATTTATAACATATAAAATATAAAATGTCATTAATCTCGTAATAATATCATCAATAATGTCATCCAATATAAAACTGTTCAAATGTACTCGTACCATAAACATACAATCTTGTATTCTTAAAAAACAAAGAAATTAAATATGTGTTGGAAACATATTTTTTAGAGATTCTCTGTATCGTTCCATTTGTAAAGTACTTTGAGCATCCAGTTCTTCCCATGTTGTAGTACTAAGGCCAACTTCATTTTCCTCATCACCATCTGTATAATTTAGGGAACAGGTTCCCCAAAAATAACCATTCCATACTTTTAAAAAAAGTCTGCTAAGAGCTCTTACTTTTGTAAAAGCTAAAAAAAATAATAACCAAACACTCTTAAAAAATAAAGAATACTTTTTCATAGTAGATAAAATGTTAGAAGGTATTTTGGACTGCATCCAAATGGGTCTTATGTCATTGGCTAAATTATATTCCTTTAGTTGCAGGTCTACCTAAAAGAAATTAACTAGAACTAAGAAAGGCAATACAACATAAATGAAAAGGCTTGGTGCATACAAAATCTTCAAATTTTAATGTATACTGATGATGATGTAGTTTTTGAAGTGAAGGTTAGTTTAAAGCTTTTCAATCTACAGGGATATGCAAGAATACTAGCAGATATATCCAAGTTAGTTTGTATTACATGTTGTTCAAGTGCAGATTAATTTCTTGTAGTCCATCTGAATATTTATAATTGAATGTTCCTAGCTTGTGAGGTTTTTATTAGACTATATACAATAATGCTTTGAAATTTAAAGACTATTTTCCTAACCAAATTTTGATTTCCTCCGCAAGTACCATTTCCAGTAGACCAAGTGAGCTGATACAAAATAACCAACTACTAAGAAGCTGGCAATGCTGAATTCCTTTGATATTTTTCAAAAATGATTAGATAAGTAGCCATTATGCAACAAAAATGATGATCTCAAAAAGTTAATGACCGAATCCTCTAGAGTACAAGTTTAGTGCACATATATGACTAAATACGCAGAGAGGGGAATGAAAAACAACGCACAAAGGGTTTTTTTTCTTAATCAAAGTTCACCCAAACAGTCCTAGGGCTACATCTATTTCTCACAAAAAGGTGAGACTTTTCACTCAATAAACCAACAATACAAGTACTCTTACTGTCTTTAGTCTACGACATCAATATTATCCCTAAGCCGCTAAGGTTTAAAAACTATGTTAATCAGTAATAATATAGTTCTTAAAAGAAGGAAAATTAATTTTGATCTAATATCTGTATATGTAAAAGGTGTAATAATTATGTTCTATTATTAAGTTTTATATGATTATTTTATCATCACTACTACAAAAATTGCTTTTAACATCGCTAAGTTAACATCGGTAGAAAATCGATGTTAACAAAAATGTGGTGGCAAATTCGTAATTAATAGGACATGGTTAACATCGATTTTGTTAAAAACCTAGAAACTGATGTATGTTCCTGTTAACATCGATTTTTGTAAAAATCAATGTTAATAGGAACACATTAACATCGATTTTCCTGGTTTTTAACAAAATTGATGTTAACATAAAGACTTTAACATCGTTTTTTGCAGGTTTTTAACAAAATCGATATTAACCTACTCCTATTAACATCGGTTTTGCAGGTTTTTAAGAAAATCAATGTTAACAGGAAGACTTTAACATCGATTTTTCTATGAAAACCGATATTGTTGTTATTATAAGACCTGGCCCCCAAATTAAACATCCTTCTTCACTCTTGCTCCTAACTCTCACTCTCTGTGTCGCCCTTCGTTGTGCCTACCACGGTCACGGTCACGGTCACCTAAATCATTGTCATTGTCGATGTCGGCTAATTCTCATGGAGGTTCCATTGTCTGTGCCGCGGCTCCCACAAGGTATGTGTACTTCCATTGATGAAACCATGGGCTTCTTTTTCTTCTGCATTTGTGTTCTTCTTCTTCTGAGCTTTTTTTTTCTCTTGTGTAGCTTCTTTTCCACTGTATGTGTAATGTAATACCCCGTATGCATCAGGTGTATTAACAATTACTTAATCAGATTAACGCCGTAATTAATTTAAAACCAATAGATTCAAACTAACGAAAGCGTTTTACTAAAAACATGACTCATTGCATTTACTTACAAAACCATATTTCCTGATTCATTATGTATGGTAAGTATCCAAAAATCCTAAGACGAATGCTAAGGCTTCACAACAAGCCATAACGATCCAGATAACATAAACAACGACAGATAAAGATAGTAAAGTCCATATATCAATATGGGTATAAACATATATACATCATCAGAACCACTCATGTGGCTATACAAAAGAATAGGCACCAAGTGCCATGATCTCACAGATCACATCCTCACACGAGGGTACAAAATATATAGCGTCTATATATCATAATCCATACAGGATCCAAACATATGTGTCCACGCACATCTTCCCTCGCAGGGGTACAAAATACATCATATAAACATATGAACAAAGAGCCATAGTGCTCTCAAAATACTGCCAAGCAGCTACACAGAGTCCGTCCCTACTGGGGCCTCCCGCCCT
Source organism: Glycine tomentella (assembly GCA_007407185.1). Classification (NCBI taxonomy): domain Eukaryota; kingdom Viridiplantae; phylum Streptophyta; class Magnoliopsida; order Fabales; family Fabaceae; genus Glycine; species Glycine tomentella. The sequence goes on from PYAF01000343.1 coordinate 319,908, forward strand.
GCAACCCATCATCTCTGCCAGATGCATCAGCTGCAAAACATAATCCCTACACACGGGGTGAGATACAATCTCAGTAAGCTCATAGTTCTTGGAGGCTTCTCCTCACCCTGCTCACTTCCATGATACACAACATCAAAGGCATCACAATCACTCGGCCACTTGGCCCTCACAACAATACATAGTCATCCTCTATCTCTAATGTATATCCGCAGTACTACGTCCGCCACATGATGCATCATCATCAGCATCTGGGACTCTCAGTCCCCAGTGTGAGACCGGAACTCACACCCGTGCCATCCCATCGGGAGCTACCCTTTACACATGGATGCACGTATATGGAACCTCCGAGAATAGGCTTCAACCGCGACGGGACCACCTATCTCTTGGTCTTAAGGGATCATCATCACCCTTTACGTGAGCAAACCAAACTAGGAGTTGCGCTCTACTCCTAGTGAGGTCCATATCTATCTAACTGGCCAGAAGATCTATTCAACAGGTAACCATACACACAAAGCATAGAATCATGCATACATATTATCATGAGGAAACTGTAAGAACCAATTCAATGCACATGCATCATGTATGCAACTATCACTCCCTCGGAGTATGGTGGAACACAAGCAGTGGGAAACACTCCCAAGAACCAAGAACTTACCTGGTAAAGCCGTGCTCTGCTGTTCAATCCCTAAACTGTGGTCTCCCCCACTGACACCCTCGGTGTCACGCCCTATACAAAGGCACACAAACAATCAATAACGGTTCTTAACCGTTAGAATGAAAAGAAATATCATTCCTTTCCATTTAAACCTCTTTGTCATCTATCTAAAGGTTATGAAAACTAATCATCTAATAGACAACTCACAGACCCTCAGCAGGATCTATCTCGACCTAACCAAGGTACTAGAGTCTCTTCAAGACTCGGTCTAAGACAATTCAAAGAGTTCAAAACTCTATCCAGGCCAAAACCCAAAGATTAACATCGTGGCTTAAACGGTTACTTCAACACAATTTCACCGTTTATATAGCCTCCCAAGTACATATTGAATAAGTATCAAGGCTCATGCATGTTCTACAATCACCAAATTAACCAACATTCTTCCTACACTTACATTTCTCAGAGCCAAAATCCAAATTCCATAAAAATCAATATTTCAAAGCTAATCCTTCATCACAACAACCTCCTGAGCATACTTTTCTAAAGGACCCAAGCCTAATTTCAACTCTATCACAAATGGGTCACTATTCACCTCAAGAACAAATTCTTAAATAATCGGTAGAATTTGAGTTTATTACCTCTACAATGACAAGGAAGGCTAGTGGACAACGTCTCCAAGCTTGGGTGTCCGCAAATCACCTCATTTCCCCTCAAAGTCAAAGTTTTGAGAAGTTCCCTAGAGAAAAGGATCTCTCCGTTTGATGATTTTTAGAGAAAAGTGATGAAGGATTCTAGCTCATATGATGATTTCCTACAAGTTTCATGTTGGGTGTGAAGTGTTTTGGTTAATGGTTGAGTGGTATGGAGCTTCCCAAGCTCAACAATGGTGAAAAGCGTTCAGAGGAAGAAGAAAGGAAGAGTTTTGGCCAAAAATCGCGAAAATGGCCTTTTATAGTGGCCCTATCAGCGTTCCCGCACTGATGGCGCCAATTCCACGCTACCGGCACCAAATTCCAATGGAAAATGGCTTCCTGGAGCACTTCTGGCACTGATGGCGCCACTCTTACGCTGATCGCGCCAGATTCCAGAGGAAAATTGCCTTCTGGCGCTAACGGCGCCAATCTCACGCTAACGGCACCAGATTCCAGCCATCGCTAATTCTGTCGCTAACATTTTTTGTGACGAAATATAGTAAATTTAAACTTCTCTTTCTTTCTTTTTCTTTTATTTATTTAGCCTTGGTTATTATATGTAACTTCTTTTGCTCTTTGCTAGCAACAAAAACCATGAGCTAAGGGAACAAAGGCAACAAAACCGTGAGCTTATACCTTTTTTCTTGTGTTCAAAGTTCTTATAATGTAATGGACATGCTTTGTGACTGTATGTAGATTGATTTTTTTACCTGTTATCGAGATGCTTGTAATGGTTCAAAGTTTTGCATATTGTAGAATATGTTATGAAGCAACTGATTTTGCATATTGATTCCTAGACCACAAAGTAGTTAATGGTTAGGATTGAATGTTATGGATTTGAGAAACTTGTGTAAATGGCTGGTTGAAGAATTTAGGACAGCTTACTGGCTGATTAAGTATACCAACAAGGTAGCCTATTAACCATTAAGTAATGAGAATTTAGGACAGCTTATTAGTGGCTGATTTTAGTGTTTTCTACAGGTAAAGATTTTAGTGTAGCTCACTGCTATTTGCTTTGGATTGGTATAGCTGTTGTTGGAGAACCACTATCATCATTACTACACCCATACATAGCCTGATAGCCTATTTAGTGTGTCAAAGCCAATGTTGTTGCCAACTCAAGTGTTTGTATCCCAAATTCTGAATGTTAGTTGTACATGTAGTGAGGTGGTTGAATCTGCCTCTTCTCAATGTTGGTGTTGTCTTTCAATTAGAAACTAAATAATCTTTTGGGTTATGTTGTTCCTAGGTTTAACCAGCATAGTTTGTTCGAGCTTAATTACTATGTGGTATGCCTCTAGCTGGCTTCTATTATGTATGGATAATTTGAAGGCAATATATTTTAGTATTAGTATGTCGGGTAATCTTGAAATTGTCATGTTTATCATTGTTTTTGGCTTCTATTATATAATGAATCAATTATCAATTTGTGCTTTGGCCATTTAAGTTCTCTGAATGAGTATACTCTAGTGTTTGTTTTGGATCTTACCCTAGTAGCTACACCAAGATTCGCAGCCAATGACTTAAGTATAAGTGTATATATTCATAGTAAATAGTGATGACCCATATCTTCATGGTAAACACTTTAGTTATAGGCATCAATCACACAACTAATAAGAATACACATCCATGTATTGATTTTTATGCTTTCATATGAGATTGAAATGATAATTAAGCCAGCCTGTAATACATTGTTCTGGTCATCATACAAGCAGATTTGTGGACTCTCATTTGCAAAAAAGGGACGTCTTCTTCACATTGTTATCTGGCTTTCTCAAATGGTGAGTACTAATTCCATCTGGAGCTTGGTCAATCATATTCGTTCATCTTCTTGCATGACAATTGACACTTGTTTCTTTTCTTATTTTGCAGATGAAAAATATTTAGCTATTGTCAGCTCTAGACTACAGGTTATAAGCTGGGAAATTGGGGAAGATATTCTGAAGTTCCCTAACGATTTGGTAATCTTCATTACTTATTCTTCACACACACACACAAATGAAAACACATCTCAAACAACTCTTTTAATTGTGCCCTTTCTTTCTAGCATTAATTATTGTTTTTAACTAGGACCCTTTTTAGATCATGCTCGCATTTGATTATGCTTTTAGCAAGAGAGAATAAGATAGTTGGCTTATATATGTACCTTGACTGGAGGAACAAATCATGGTTTCCTAAAAATATCCACCCACAAGACTATTATACCATATTTTGTTAGTTTCATGCATATGATCTCGAATCCCATAGGTACTAAATATGAGTTGCATCTTGCACAACACATCCCTTTGGAGTTTTAATGACCAATCTCCCTCTGCTGCTACTCCATACAACTCTCCTATTTGGTTTGGTTTGTCCTTAAAAATTTGCTAAGTCCAAACTGACCCAAACTAAAGAGTTTTAATCAGTTTGGTCTCATTTGGCAGTCAATCCAATCTGAACAATTCTTTACAATGCTTTACAATTGTTATCCACTATAACACATTTTAAAAATTAGACCTAGGCTACAAAACAATATATTGAAGCTATTCATCTTGCTTGTTTACAATGAGACAAACGGATTAAAGGATCCTAAAAAAGATCAAATCTTCCAAATGGTTTCCAAAGGTGTCTCCATGATCAAAATCTCCAAAGCCAATTCATTAAAGAAGCAAGAGAGTTCATTAAACTTCAAACTTGGAATATTCTTATTCCCCTATTTTTTTAGATGAACAAGGGCATGCGGTTATTTTAAATTGATGTTGTTACTCTCATAAGCACACTCATTGAACCATTAAAACATTGTTACTAATTAATAGCTTGCTTAGGCCATTCATGTGAATTTGACACAACTAATTGGTTGGAATGGTTTGAGTGTAATTGGATTTGGAGAGTGTAATCACTATTTGTAATTGTAATTTGTAGGCACTTTTCGTTTTCGTTTTTGCATCCTCATCACTAGATTCGTGCTTGCAGATTGTCAGTGCCCATCATCACAGGTACTTACAAATGTATTTAGTATTTTTTGAGATTCTATATGTATACGCGTGGTTTTGTAACTTTGTTTTATGTGATTAATTACTAGTGTTTTATATATACAGTCAATGTTCATTATGAGTGAAACTTAGTTTCCCGTTTGAGATTCATTACAGTGATTCTTCCGGACAGTTTGGATTAATCATTGTATTGATTCTTGAATTGTCCGTTTGGACAATTTGGGAAGACTCATTTTTTTATAGTATATTAATATGTATATGTTGAGTTTATTTTCTTAAATTTGATGAAATTTTGGTACAATGCATTTCATTTTGTCCTTCGGGTGCATACTTGATTGTGGTGGAACTCATGTCACCGCTTTCATGTCGTGTACTCGGAGATCAAAGCGAAATACTGCCAAAATTTCATCAAATTTAAGATAAGAAACTCAATCTATACATATGAATATACTATATAAAAAAGTCTTCCTGAATGGGATAGGGCCACACCTTGAATGAAAAAAGTGAGGTTTTCATGCATGGAATAACTTTGTGAGTATCACCGAGTTATTAATTAGATGGATCGAAGTTGGATGAATGCAAGTCGCATCACGGTTGAGTATGAGGAAGGCGTTGAACATTTCTTGCAATCTGCCTTGGAAAGAAGTCGACCGAATGGGATGGAAAGTATTTATGTCCCTGTATCAACTATTTGAATGGAAGACACCAAGCACTGGACGACATACAGGAGCATCTTCTGTGCGATGAGATTAAGAAGACTTATACCACATGGATATGGCATGGTGAATTGACAGACACACAGGGGTCTCACAAACTGAACCGCTTGATGTTGACATCAGAGATCGATTAGAGGATATGATTCTTGATCTGGGACATGAGTCTTTTCAGCAGGCACATGCCCCTATGTATGATACATTGGAAAGTGATTCGAAGAAGCCATTGTATTCGGGGTGCAAAGAGTCATTGACATTGTTATCAGTGGTGTTAGATCTGGTTAATGTCAAGGTCATATATGTGTGGAGTGACAAAAGCTTCAGTTTATTGCTTGAGGTAGTTAAGGACATGCTTCCAGAGGAAAATACGTTTTCAAGAAGTTATTATCAGGCGAAGAAGATTCTTTGTCCGATGGGTATGTAGTATCAGAAAATTCATGCCTATCCTAATGATTGCATATTGTACATAAATGAATTTCAAGATATGCATAAATGCCCAGGTGTGGGGTATCACGGTACAAAGTGAAGGGCGATGACGACTGTAGCATTGATGAAGCACAAAGAAAGGTCCCCCCATGAAGGTGTTGTGGTATCTTCTGATCATTTCAAGGTTTAAGCGTCTATTTGCTAATGAAGATAACACAAAAGACCTTACATGGCATGCAAATGGGAGAAACTGTGATGGAATGCTCTGCCATCTATAATGACCCTGGGAGATGGCGCGAGTCGCGCCATTGTGGTGCGAGTAGTGCCACAGGTCTGGAGGTTGGCGCGGATCGCGCCATAGTGGCGCCAGTCGCGCCAGCTACACTGGAGGTTGGCGCGGATCGCGCCAGAGTAGCGCCAGTCGCGCCAGAGGTACTAGAGGTTGACGCGGTTAGCGCCATAGTGGCGCCAGTCGTGCCAGCTGCATTGAGGTTGCAGGTCTGGAGGTTGGCGAGGATCGCGCCAGAGTGGCGCCAGTCGCGCCATATGCACTGGAGGTCGGCGCGGTTAGCACCAGAGTGGTGCCAGTCGCGCCACAGGTCTGGAGGTTGACGCTCTGACAGGACCACTATAAAAGGGTCATTTTCGAGTTTTTGGCCCCAAAAAGCTTCTTCTTCTTCCTCCAGCGACCCACCTCCATTGTTGGAGCTTCCAAGCTTCATTTTTTCACCATAGTTCACCAAATCAAGTCCCTTAAACACCTTTCATGATGGAAAACACTTGTAGAGCTTGAATTCCTCCTCATTCTCCCTTCAAACCCACTCATTTTGAGAATCCCTTTCTCAAGGGAAGTTCGTAGAACTCGAGTTCGGCGAGGAACGGCGGCGATTCGTGGTTACCCAAGCTAGGGGGAGTCGTCCTTGGGCCTTCCTTGTCGTCATTGAGGTAAGAAACTCTAGATTCCCCGTTTGATTTTGTGAGTTGGGGTTTTGGGTGAATAGTGACCAACTTGTGATAGAGCTAGTATTAGCCTTGGGTCCTTTGGAAACATGTGTTTAGAATGTTGTGAGGATGTAGGATTAGCTCTTAAATGTGAGTTTGGTGAACTTTGTTTCCTTGGCTCTTTGTGATGTATGTTGGTAGATAGGCTGAGTAGCTTAGCTTAGTTTTAACATGCCAGAGCCTTGGTTGGTGGCTTGGATGGCCTTGGAAGGCTGTTGGAACGGTGCCTTGTGTGTGATATGGACCGCTCAAGCCCTATGTGAATTCTGAGGAATTGGGTTGTGGGGAGCTTTGAGCTCTTTATGTCGGCTTTTACCAATGTCTTGTGAAGACATTAGTGCTTTGGCTAGGCCAAGCTAGACCATTGAGGGTCTATGAGTGGTGTATGTTGGTTGGACTATGATAAACCTTAGGCTAGATGACCTTGTGGTTTTGGAAAGGATTGTGAGTCCTTTCGTTGAAACGGTTGAGAACCGTGTTATATGTTGTGCCTGATATGGTTGTGTTGATGATTGATATATGATTGTGTGCCTTGTATAGGGCATGACACCGCGGGTGTCAGTGGCGTAGGCCACAGAACAGGGAAAGAACCGCAGAGCTCGGCTTTGCCAGGTAAGTTCTTGGTCCCTTGGGGATGTTTCCCACATGCTTGTGCTCCACCATACTCCGAGGGAGTAGTGGTTACATTCATGATACATGCATTATTGGTTGTTGCATACTCATGATGATATATGCTTGTATCTGTGCTTGAGATATGTATGATACCTGTTGTTAGATCTTCTGGCCAGTTAGATAGATATGGACCTCCCTAGGAGTAGAGCGCACCTCCTAGTTTGGTTTGTTCATGGTTGATGAGATCCCAGGGTGATGATGATCCCTTAAGACCAAGAGATAGGTGTGTCCCGTTGCGGTTGATTGCCTATTCTCGGAGGAACCATATACGTGCGTCCATGCGTAAGGGGTAGCTCCCGATGGGATGGCACGGGTGTGAATTCCGGTTTCACACTGAGGTTTGGTGTTGATTGGATCCACCTTACATTAGAGCTAGATGACTTGCTTGTATTATTATGAGGGCCGGGAGGCCAGTGTGTTGTGATGCCTTGATGACTTGTGTCATGGTGAGTGAGCCAGGGTGGAGGAGATGCCTCCAAGGACCCTGAGCTTACTGAGATGTTTATCTCACCCCGTGTGGGGCTTATGTTCTTTCAGGTGATGCTTCTGGTAGAGAGGAGCGGTCTCAGGGCGGGAGGCCCCAGGAGAGACAGTGCTTGCTTGGCTGTGAGACAGCAGTGGGGAGCTTGGAGCTCAGCTCAGCTTTTGTTGTTTTGTACCCCTGTAGAGGGAAGACATGTGTGTGTACATGTAATGTTGAGATATGTATATTTTGTATATATGCCCTCGTGTGAGGAAGGGTCCTTGGGATCAAAAGCACTCGGATGCTTATTCTTTTGTATAGACACTTCGAGTGTCAGATGATGTATATGTACATAACCAGTTTATGTTATGTAATGAGGTTCCTCCTGTTTACATCTTTGAGATGTTTATGTTATCTGCCTATAGTTATGTTTATGTGATCTGGATCAGCAGGGGCTTGTGTTGCTTTGAGATGAGACGATTATATTCCATACATAGTGTAATCAAGAAATATGGTTTTGATTTATGCTTCCGCAAAGTTTTTAATTAACGTGATTAAGCGCTAATCTGATATAATCATAATGATAATACACCGGGTGCACATGGGGTGTTACACCATCCAGAAGATTCTTCCCAGTGGAAGAAGATTGACCGTTTGTATCCATAATTCGGCGAAGACCTAAGAAATCTTAGGCTTGCACTTTCCAGTGATGGAATGAATCCCTACGGCAATTTAAGTACTCGGCACAGTTCGTGGCCTATTTTGCTAGTGATTTACAACATGCCTTCTTGGTTGTGCATGAAGCAAAAATACATGATGTTGCCTATGATGATATCGGGCCCAAGACAGCCAGGAAATGACATTGATGTTTATCTTAGTTCCTTGATTGAAGACTTGACAAACTTGTGGGACGAGGGGGTTGCCGTGTTTGATAGGTATCGTAAAGAGACATTTAAATTGCGTGCAATGCTATTTTGTACCATTAACGATTTTCCAGCATACGGGAATTTGAGTGGATATAGTGTTAAGGCCCATCGTGCATGCCTTATTTGTGAACAAAACACAAGCTATGTACAACTGAAACATGGGAGAAAAACCTTTTACACTCGCCATCAATGTTTTCTGAAACCTTATCACCCTTATTGGTGATTGAAAAAAGAGTTCAATGGAAGTCAAAAGCATGAAACTACACCGGTTCTGTTAACCGGTGAGGAGGTTCTTGAGCGGGTTGAGGGCATCCATACTGTATTTGGAAAGACTCAAAAGAAGCAGAAAGGTAATACTTGCATATGGAAGAAGAGGTCGATATTGTTTGATCTTCCATGTTGGTCTGATCTAGATGTTAGACATTGTATCGATGTTATGCATGTGGAGAAAAATGTGTGTGACCAACTCGACGTCGTCGTCACCTGCAAGATAAGGCCAAAAACTGGACTTTACTAAACAAGCGAGAAAAGCCCTTTCTTTCTATTTAGTAAAGCAACAAGCAAGGGATTGAGCTTTCGAAATAAAGCCGCGTTCGCGCATCCGTTTTCTTGCTCGCTAGCTGCAATCAAAAAACAGCGCACACTAGAAAGTGCTTCGAATTCGAAAGGCGCCGGCTCCCTTCTTACTGACAGCACAGCTACGTGCTGGCGCTCAATTAGTAGCGCTGGCGCGTCACTCGGCTCCTCGGCTCACTTCGGTTGCAAAGACTTTCTCCTTAGGCGCATGTCTCAGCAACACAAAACGAGGGTTTCGCCCCTTAAAATATCTGACAACACACATAAAGACAAATGGTCTATTAATGAACTCATGACCATGTGTGTTCAGGAAGAGAGGAGGTTGTAGTTGGAACAAGGAGAAAGTTCTCTTATGATGACTGAAAGAAAGGATAATAAGAAAGGCCATAAGAACAAGGGAAGTGGTAAAATACCACCTCAAGTCGTAATTAAGAAAGAATCCAGGTGTTTCTTCTATAAAAAGAAGGGGCACATAAAGAAAGATTGTCCTAAGTTCAAGCTATGGTTTGGAAAATAAAGGTATGCCTACCTCTTTAGTTTGTTATGAATCTAATATGACTAATCATAACACATGGTGGATTGATTTGCAATATGGTCTTTTCTATATTAATTTGCAAAATGATATCACTTATGATGTTATGCATGTTAATGTTGGCACAAAGTAATGTGTTATGAATAAGGATTCCTCTATATTATGACACCTAAAATTGACACATCTCTATCGAGAGAATTAAGAGATTGGTAAATGAAGGGATACTTAGTGCTTTGGATTTTGATACTTGTATATATTCAAACTAACAAGTCTAAGAAGGTTGCAAAAAGGAGCTTTAATCTATTAGAAATCATACATACAGATATTTGTTGTCCAGACATGGACGCAAGTAGTCTGAAATACTTTATCACCTTCATAGACGATTTTTCACGATATATGTATCTCTACTTACTTCGTTCTAAAGATGAAACTTTAGATGTTGTTAAAATATTTAAGGCCGAAGTGGAGAAAAAATGTGGAAAGCAAATTAAGATCATGAGATCCGATAGAGGTGGTGAATACTATGGTAGATACACGGAGAATGGACAAGTACCTGGTCTATTTTCGAAGTTTCTTCAAGAACATGGGCTTGTTGTCTAGTACACTATGACTGGTTCTCCTGATCGTAATGGTGTGGCAAAAGGAAGAAACCGAACCTTAATGGACATGGTGCAAAGTAAGCTTAGTAGTTTCAAGCTTCCTAAGTCATTATGGACTGAAGCGCTGAAGATGACAATGTATATATTGAACCGAGTTCCAACTAAGATTGTCCCAAAGACACCATTTGAGTAATTTAAGAGTTAAAAATTGAGTTTGCGACATGTACACGTTTGGGGATGCCCATCTGAAGTGATAATCTATAATCCACAAGAAAATAAGCTTGGCCCAAGGACCATTAGTGGATACTTCATTGGATATGTTGGCATGTTTAAGGGATATAGTTTTTACTGTCCATTTCATAGTACAAGGATAGTGGAATCAATAAAAATGTTGAATTTCTTGAGAATGACTTGATTAGTGGGAGCGAACAATCGAGAGATTTTGTTCCTAAGAAAGATCATTCAGTTACTCAACCCTCCACTTCAAATATTAGATTGAATGTTATTAACAATAACCTTCCAGCTCAACCGGGTGTTGTGCAACCTATCATTCAAGATCCACAACCTGCTGATAATCTAGTAGATCAAGTTGTTCATGAGGAGCAAGAAGATATTGTTGATCAACCAGTTGAATAACAAGTTCCTCAAAAAGATAATGAAACAATTAAGAAGATTTACATGAATAAAGAAATCAGTGATACGGAGTAATTTGTTATGTATCTACAAGAATCTGACTATACTATTGAAGCTGAAAATGATCCAAAAATGTTTTCACAAGCCATAAGTTCTAAGGAATCAAACTTATGGTATGATGCTATGAAAGATGAGATGAATTCTATGGCATCGAATGGAGTCTGGGATCTTGTTCAGTTGCTTGATGGTGCAAAAGCCATTGGATGTAAATGAGTCTTTCTAAGAAAGACTCATTTGGGAAACATTGAGATATATAAAGCAAGACTCGTAGCCAAGGGATTTAATCAAAAGGAAGGAATCGACTACAAGGAGACATTCTCTTTGTAACACCCCAAAATTTTGGAATCACAGTCAATTATTAGGGAAAAGGACGAAAATACCCCCTAGATATTTTGAAAATGACCAAATTGCCCCTAGGTATTCTAACAAGATATTTGAAGGAGGACGTTATAAATACTCTTGGATGGTTGGAAAATGATCAGAATACCCTTAGGTTGATACATACAGAGATACATTGAACATTTTTGGAAATGACTATTTTGCCCTAGGGTAAGTGGTGAAATTACCAAACTACCCTTTTGGTCAAAAATGCCCAGATGATTTTAGGAATTTTGTGGGAACCTGAGTATGGAATAGAACACCTTTAAATAACCAATGATTAACTAATTAGGTGATAAGAAACCATACAATAGGA
>PYAF01000343.1:331622-342591 GCA_007407185.1 Glycine tomentella
ATCTGACAGTGGCCACAATTATTTAGATGTTGCTGAGATCTCAGTCATGCATCATATAATAAGATGAGCATGCATTTTCTTGCATATCATGACAAGTGTTTGTGTGAAGAAAAGATGATTTAATTCGTGGGTTAAAGATTATTAGACTTTAAGGAAAATGTTTTATTTAAAATCTCTGTATTATTATTTATATATATATTTATTATTCCGTAGTGTTGATATTTAAATTTTGTTTATTAAGACTGACACTATTTTGTGTCGTGTGGTTGACACCTGTGATGACCCTAAATTATTTGGGCGAGCAGAAAAGCAGTGATTTGGATGACGTACGAGAAGAATGAAGATTGTGTGCGGTTGTATGTTTTTTTGATGATATGTATTTGTACTGTATATGTAATAATGAATGGACTGTAGGGTATGTGTGAACGTTATGCGCTACATAACTGAAATAACGCGTAAACTCGTTCTTAAATCAACGAAATTTTCATTTGAACCTTCATTTCTAAATCTAGTTTTTGAAATCAACCAAGATCTGTTGAAATTTCATTCTTTTTGTTTTTGAAAAATTTTTAGCAAATAAAAATAAATACGTAATAAAAAGCGAAGTAGAAGTGGTCGTGACACTCTTCTGTATCTAAGTAAGATTCTCTTCGCATCATTCTGGCACTGGTTGCATATTTTGACTTAGAGTTGCAACAAATGGATGTGAAAATGGATTTTCTCAATGAAGATTGAGAGGAAGAGGTTTATATGAAACAACCTGAAGGATTCTCCTCTACTGAGGGAGAGCAATTGGTAAACAAGCTTAAGAAATTTATATATGAAACAACCCTCCCGTCAGTGGTACTTAAAATTTCATGATGTTATCTCTTCATTTGGTTTGGTAGAAAATGTTATAGATCACTGTATATACTAGAAGGTCAATGAGAGCAAAATTTGTTTCCTTATTTATATGTAAATGATATTTTACTTGCAACCAATGACAAGGGTTTGCTATATGGATGATGCCTCTTGCGTTATTGGTATCAAGATACATATAGACAGAGTAAGATATGTTCTTGGTTTGTCTCAAGAGACCTATATTAACAAAGTTTTGGAAAGATTTAGAATAAGTGATTGTTCACCAAGTGTAGCTCCCATTGTAAAGGGTGACAAGCTTGATTTAAGCCAGTGCCCGAAAAATGATCTTGAATGGGAACAAATGAAGAGCATTCCTTATGCTTTAGTTGTTAGAAGCCTTATGTATGCTCAGGTCTACACAAGACCTGATATTGCTTTTGCGGTTGGAGTGTTAAGAAGATATCAAAGTAACTAAGGTTTAGACCATTGGAAAGTTACAAAGAAAGTGATGAGATACCTTTAGGAATGCTTATGTACAGACGGACTAACAACTTGGAAGTAACTGGCTACTCTGATTCAGACTACACTGGCTGCGTTGATTCGAGAAAATTGACTTTGGGATATATTTTTATGCTAGTCAGTGGAGCTGTGTCTTGGAGAAGTGTTAAGCAGACCTTGACTGCTACTTCCACTATGGAGGTTGAGTTCGTTTCTTGTTTTGGGACTACCTCACATGGTATATGAATGAGGAGTTTCATTTCTGGGCTTAGAGTTATGGATTCCATTTCTAGGCCATTGAAGATATACTGTGATAATTCAATTGCTGTGTTTATGGCTAAGAATAACAAACGTTGTAGTCGAAGCAAGGACATCGACATTAAGTATCTAGCCATAAAAGAACGTGCTAAAGATAATACAGTGGTTATTGAGCACATTAACACTTAATTAATGATTGTCGATCCTTTAACTAAGGGCATGCCACCATTTAAATTTAAGGATCATGTAGAAAGGATGGGACTTGGCTCCCATATGTGATTTTCATTGTAAGAATGATATTAAGAAACTCTATTGTGATGTTTTTCATTCAGTTTATGCGCATCTACAATTATTTATTCTGAGAAACATCAATTAAGTTTGGACCTAGAATAGACATTGGGTTGATTCATTAAGTTGAATGGGCTTGAGAAATATAATGCAATGTGATACATGGAAGATACTACTTGTGTATATATTAGAGGAACAATCGCCATAATTCATGTATTTTATTTCTCACTAAAGTGTATCACTACTACAATAATAGCCTTTTACGACACTGATTCAACGTCGGTTGATGAAAAGCCGTCTTAGAAAGAAATGCGGTGACATTTTTGTTAATAAATACAATCTATTTACGACGATTTTACAAAAATAGTCTTAGAAACTACCATTCTAAAAAGGTTTTTGCAAAACCGTCTTAGAATGGTTTCCATTCCAAGACAGTTTTCGCAAAATTGTCTTAGAATAGTTTCCATTCCAACAAAGACGGTGGCAATTTCGTAAATATTTAATTCTTCAACCAAGACGGTTCTACGAAAACCGTCTTCAAAATTACCATTCTAAGACAGTTTCGTAAAAACCGTCTTAGAATTGAGTGTATTTTTATTTTTTAACCACACCGTCACCCTTCCCCCCTTTTAAATTTTTAATTTTGAATTTGAAAACCAATCACGAAAATGAAAACGACATTTACAAAGCGAATCCAATAATTCTTCATCCTCCTTCTCTCACACACAAATAAATCCATTTTTAGCAAAAAAAAAACAAAAAAGAGTGAGAGCGTGAGACAGAGAGAGGTTGTTGTCGTCGTCCCTTTCTCGCCCATGAATCTGAAGAAGCTCTCATGCGGCAATGGCCCCGATCTCTGTTTCTTCATTTTCTTTTTTATTTTTCCCGCTATTTTTGTGTTCTAACATTTTAGAAGAGAGAGATGATTTTGTGAGGATTGATGGTGTTGGGTTTCAGGGAGATTTCCAGGGGCTTAAGGATGAGGTATTTTCATAGTGCTATTAATATTGGTATTACACTATTACTGCAGCTGAAATGATTTTTCTTAGGTGTTTGGTTGTTTTAATTTTTATGTGTTTTGTTTGAACTAGTTAGGGCATTGAGTAGAATATGGTTCAATTTTTACGAAACTATCTTTTGTCAATGAGTGTGTTTTCTGCAGACAATGGATTCAAAATCCTTGCTAATGCCAATGGTCTTAGATTCTTGAGAACAGTTAAAACTCCAGGATTTGAAGCATTAAGGTCACCAATTGAATCTGTTGCAGTCAACGTTGTGATATTTTCTTCACTTTTTCTTGGTTTTTTATATTTGGATCAAAGTAAATTTTTATGTTGTCCATTGGTTTATGGTATCTAGGCATCTGGCTCTTTTACTGTTAATGTCAGTCCTGTCAACTGGAAAGTAGAAAGGAGCTCACCAATTAGGCCTTCTCCAATTCCTTTATTCCATTATGCCATACCCTTGCATACTGTGGAGGACTTAACATCTTTATTATTTAGTCATCTTTTGAACAAAAATATTTTTACACTAAAAGTGTACCAAAATTAAACTCATTTGTTTTACTTTTGAGTTGTCTGTGTTTTTTTATCATTAGAGAGAGCAAGAATGGAATATATCAACAAAGGAGCTTTTGGAACTTGTAGAAGTTGGTGTCCTGGAGTAAGATGACATTGAAAGAGCATAACAAAGGTGGATTTATGGTTCCTACTCTTCCCTTTAATTTATTTTCACTAACTTCACTTTGGCAGTTTCATGAACTATGCATAACAAATGTGGATTTGAAAGGAAAGGGGATATCTGGGTCAACGATATACTTAATCTCGGTGTCTCATCAGTCTCCTTCCCATAAACTAATTCGATATACCATTAAAGAATTATAATAATTGTTTTCTTCTAATTAACTTATGAATGAATAATTTAATCTATGTTCTTATCTAGTTAATATTTTTCTTTTATTTTCTGTCTAGCTTGGCATGCGGTTGCAGTTGCTTTAATTTAGTGTATGTTTGAATTATTTAATTGTTTTAGTTTATTAAAGGCCATGCTGGTAGTTTTAGTTTATTTTTTTCATTTTGGAGGACATCATATCCTCCCCTTGTTTGTGCTTCCTTTCTTTTCTCTAATAAAAAATATTTTTCTATGAAAAAACTAAGATTTGAAGTAAAAAGATCTTTTTATTCAATTTACTGTTCTTAACAACCAAACTAGAAGCTTCAAAATGGTAGTCTATGTGTGAATTATCAAGTCACAAAACTGTTTGTGATTACCTTGGTGATATATTACTAATCAATTCCAGTTATGTAAGTTGTTGTGCATAAGAAGAATCATGTATAATTTTGTGTTTCTTAAATGGTCTGCCATAGGAAGACTTTGGCTGAGGTAACATGATTTTTGACTAGATGTCAAAGCATGCTTTCTTTGTCCTTACATGAGTTGCTTGTCTGCAGATGATTTTTTGCAGCACTGATGCCTTTGAGAGCTATTCTGCTCATCTCTTGCTATCAAAAGATGAAGTGTAATTTACTGTACTAGAGACTAAAGAATTTCGTTCTGTTTATGGCCCTCGATCAAGTCGGCAGGTAAATGTATTACTTTCACATGTAGAGTAGCTTTTAAAATTATGGATTTTTCATTACTCATAAGTTATGTAGTTCCTCTTTGGAGTATTTTCCTAACATATACACATAAGTTGATTGGATATGGGATTGCATGGTCAGGAGCTTCTGTTTTCAATGGTATTTGTATACTTTTTTTGTATCTACCTGCTTAAGCTGGTTTATCCATGAGAGTCGCATTGACAGGCTTTGCAATTCTAAATTCTAATGCTTATGCTTCTCAAACGAAACCATTCTTTAAATTATGATTTATGCTTATTGGATTGCACCTATATTTATAGTGTTAATTGTAGAGAAGTAATTAGACTAGGAGCAAGGATAAGACATATCCTTAAGAGCTGAAATGAACTGATCTAAACCACAAAAATAAAAGAAATAGTGATAACTAGAAGTAGAGCAGGGCTGCCCAATTGTTATGTGAATTTCTATTTCTCTCTTTTCCTTCTAACTCTAGTTGATTTGTAATTCCTTATAGCATATTAATTCCTTATATCATTTTTTTTCTGCACAACTATTTAGCCCATTAACTCATGTTCATAGCATGTTTGAAATAATTTGTATTGTGTGTGTTGCTTTCTTGTAACTTTAGTTAATTTTTCTTTTTCCTAAAAAGGACAACATGACTTACTTTGACCCCCTCTATTTTAACCTATCCAGCCCATTAATGAGAGATAATTGCCAAATTGATAAAAAAAAAAGAATTTAAAAATTACCTGTGAAAGTGGCTTTCAATAGAGTTCCTTACAATTTTGTTTGGATGAAAAATGAAAGATTGAGGAAATAAGGGAAAAAGAAATAGGTAGAAATTAAATATAAGTTAAGTAGGAAAGATGTTTTTCTGAATGAGTAGAAATAAAAAAGAAAATAAGTAAAAAAACTTATTGTTCATTTAGATAAGTTGAAATGAGTGAAAAAAATTTCATATGAATAAAAAAATTAACTTTACAAATTTGTTTTCCCAGTCATCAACATGAGTGCTTTATCATACCACATTTGGCATGTGATTATATATTAGTATATTTTTTCTTCAGAACAACCTTATTTATTTTGTTAGATGACAACAGTTTTCTTTAATACACCTGCAACACAACACTTAAAATGAAAATATTTTTAACAAGTTACTCATTCAGTTTTTCATGTTAAATATTTGTTTTATCCAACACATTAATGGGGTATATTGCATATTTGGATGAAAGGTTAAGCATTTTATTGTCAGAACTGTAACACTCTCCGAACTTCTATATCATATCTATTGATTCTTAAACCCCACATTGTATATTAAAAATAATGTTTTTGTTAAGATGGAGTTAAGTTAGTAATTAAGTTACTAATAGAAGAAGAAAATAACAATTGTTAATTTCATTAAATTGTGTTATTTTTAATTAAAAAATAAATAATTTTTTCTTAAACTATCATTCAATGGAACTTCATATCAAATATTAAAAAGTCCTATATCTTATTAAATGAAAGATATTTTGGAGATAGTTGTTGGATATAGGAAGAGCTGAAGAAGAAGATCAATAATAAAGTCCATGTCATTCGAAGGTTTTAGCTTTATACATGTCATTCAATTGAAGACATTTGTAATTTGTAGAATGGTTTAAGAAAACTTATCTTGTGATCCTTGCATTGCATAAAACATAAACATATTCATGCATAAAATGTTTTAAGAAAAGAACTTAAGAGCTTATCTGTGCATATTCCATGGCTTTGTCTGCTTTAATAGATTACACAAGGATATAACCGATTATCAACTTTTGTTTGATTCTGAAAAAGCCATAAAGAGTACTTTAATCGGTTACTACCTACTTGTAATCGATTACATAGCACAAAATGAAAATCATGATTATCTGTCTTAATCGATTACCATTACACTGTAATCGATTACACAAGTTCATTTTTAAATATGCATGACTGCCTTAATCGATTACCACATTCTGTAATCGATTACATAGGCTTATTCTGGAAATTGCACATGACTGCCTTAATCGATTACCACAATCTGTAATCGATTATCAAGGCCTATTGCATATACGAGACTGACTGATTTAATCGATTACTTCATGGAATAATCGATTACTTTGTTCGTTAAAGATTTCCAGATTGTCTCAAGAACATTTTAATCGATTACTTGGTTAAATAATTGATTATTATCTGTTAAAATTGTTTTCTATATAAAGCTGCTTGGATCTGCGATTTCAAGAGAAATCATTTTTTCATCATATACTTGAGATTACGAAATCCCAACACAAGCAAAATTTCTCAATATCCAAGAAACAATTTTTTGAGTATTAGATTTCTTGCTTGAGATTAAAAGATCATTCTGCTTCATACTTGAAGATGAGTCAAGATTTTTTTTTCAAGAGAGTTGATTCTGAGCTTTGATATTCATACAACCTGGTGTTGATTGGTAAAATCATTTGTGCATTGATTCATCCATTGAGGATCACAGGTTGTGTCTTTCTTAAACTTTCTTGTAGATGGTTTTGAGTTTCAAAATACTTTTGTAAGGCTAAGTTCAAAGAGTTTCTTTCAAGCTTTCTAGAGTAGTTTTCTCTAGGGGTAAAGATCTTAGTAAGGTTCTCAGGATCTTTGTGATTTGATTTCTAATATGGTGTTAGAACCCTGATTCTTTGTCTAGGGTTGATAGAGAAAATCACTTGTAATTGCTTGTAAAGAATACTTCTGAATTAGTAGAACTCTAATCTAGTTTGATTAGAAGAACTGGATGTAGCTTCTCTTGAGAAGTGAACCAATATGTGTGCTTGTGTTAATTTCTATTGTTCTATCTCTTCTTGCTATCTTGATCTCTCAGCTGTTGTGATTTCTTCATTACTCAACAAGTACTAGTTTTGTGATTGAAATCTTGGATTGAGTGATTTGATTGAATTAAGGTTGTGTTGGTCTTAAAAGTGATTAAGATCTTAAACTCTGATTTCATAAAGAATTTTAAAAGGTCATGGTTATTCCAATTCACCCCCTTCTTGGTATTTGAGTGTATTCATTGTTTTCAATTGGTATCAGAGCTGGTTCTTGAAAGTTATTCAAGATCACTTTCTTTTGAAATAAAATGAATACTACACAAATAACTTTTAAATCAATCGTCCTCCGATGTTTGAGGGAGAGCATTTTAACTTTTGAAAAAATCGTATGCAAATCTTTATTCAATCAAACGACCCAGGTGCTTGGAATGCTATTGAGAAGGGTCCTTTGATCTCTACAAAAGTTGTTGATAATGAAAGAATTCCCAAGGAGTGGGATGAGATGACGGAAGCATAAAAAAGAGTTGTACAATATGACTTTAAAGCTAAAAACATGATTACATATGCTCTTTCTTCTGATGAATTCTTTATAACAGTCAGGTGTAAAAGCACGAAAGAAATGTGTGAGATGTTGGAAGTAACTCATGAAGGCACTGACGAAGTTAGAAGGTCAACAAAGCATGCCTTGATTCATGAGTATGAGATGTTCAACATGAATTCCACAGAAAATATTTCTCAACTGCAAACAAGGTTCACTCACATTGGGAATCATCTTCTTGGTCTTGAAAAGACCTTTGATGCTGAAGAGTTAAACATCATAATCCTGAAATGTCTTACAAGACCATGGCAACTGATATGCTGCTAGCATATAGTAGTTTTTAGGTTAAAATTATTAGGAAATTAAGAATATTATATCAAATAAAGGCCAAAATAAATGTAAATAGCATTATTATTGATTTTATTACTAATTCATGCAATTTGGATATTAGGAGCCAAGAAAAGGAAGAAAAGAAGCAAGATAAGGAGCCAACTGTTCCTTCAAGCTCGCGCTATCAGCCTCAGAACCACGCCAATCGTGCCACATTCACTGGAAACTGG
The DNA here is from genome assembly GCA_007407185.1 of Glycine tomentella. Taxonomy (NCBI): domain Eukaryota; kingdom Viridiplantae; phylum Streptophyta; class Magnoliopsida; order Fabales; family Fabaceae; genus Glycine; species Glycine tomentella. The sequence goes on from PYAF01000343.1 coordinate 339,985, forward strand.
CGCTAGTCGCGCCAGTCGCGCGGACGACACGGGAAATTCAAAATAAGCATAAAGATAGGATAAGAAGAAAATATATTAGGGTTTTACAAACTTGGCTATAAAGAGGAAAGTAATAGTGTAACACCCGAAATTTAGGAATCACAATTAATTACAGGGGTAAAATGTTAATTGGAAGCAGTACCGAAGAATTTAGAAAAATGACAGAAATGCCCCTGGACATTTTGGAAATGACCAAAATACCCCTAGGCATCTTAGCAGGGTATCTTAAGGAGAAAATTCTATAAGTACTCTAGGATGTTTGAAACATGAGTTAAACACCCTTAGGGTAACAATTACAGAGCTTCCCAGAATATTTTCAGAAATGACGATTTTGCCCCTAGGGTCAGTGGCAAAATTACCAAAATACCCGTAGGTCAAAAACTGACCAAGATGGCCTCAGAAATTAATGGGAACTTGAGCATAGGATAAGATACTTTTAGACAACAAATTATTAGCAATGTGGAGGACAGAGAACCCCAAGATAGAATTTCTATGAATTATGGAAGTTATGTTAAAAAGAGCTTAATCTAGACTACCCTAGGTATCAGAAAATTATCAGACAAGTATGAACTTGACCTAGAGAATTTTCTCTTAATTATGAAAGGGAAAAGTGTTTTAAAGGAGTTAGTTTGATAATTTTCATAATTAGAAACAAATTGGACCAATAGGAAAATAAAATTAAGTGTTACATGTCATAAAAGGAAAATTGTGTAACTTTGGCCTTAAGAATGAGTATTGGCTGTGTAAAACAAGAAAAGTCCCTTCCTAATGAGAATAACACGTAAAGGAAGGGGGCAAGGAGACAAGGAGTGGAAAAAATCAAAGTACTAGCCAATAGAAATTAAGTTAGCAAGAATATTTTGACCAAAGGAAGACTTTGAAACACAACAAGCTAGTCTACGTACAACAATCCAAGAGTGCTCTTCGATAAATAAAAGGCAACGTACAAGAGTAGAAGAGTAAGGAATTTGGCCACTTGAAGGGTTGAAAAGTCAAGCTTAACTTTCATTGGTTCATAAAAAAGAAGTAATAAATGCTTAGAAGCTTGTAAGATACAAAAGTGTAGTAAACTTCCTTACAAAATTAGGCACCACCGTATAGACTAAAAAAATCAAATAGGATTGCTTATCAAAATAGATTTGGCACGTGAAGAAAAGGAAGGAGCAAGGGGTTGGTAGAAAATTCATGAACATGCACACTTGGAGGCAAATAATTGCTTGGCCAATGAAATGAAAACACATGTAAAGAAGCATTAATGGCTAAGTGAGATTTTTTTTGTAGATTTTCTTCAAAGAAAAAGCTAATCTTCCTCTATAAAATAAGTGGGACCGTGAGGATAGGCTAAGGAGAGGAGTGGAACGTGCAGCCTTAAGCTTTGTCACTTTCAAAGTAAAAAATTAAAACACTTTCAAAGCCAATAAGGAAGAAACCGTGCCATACTTCCTTGTATTCTTCTTCCCTTGACTTTTCTCTCATTTTCAAGAAATACCTCTTGTCTAAAACAAGAAAATCAAGACCTCCAACCCTAGTAATCTCACGTGAAATCAAGGAGAAGGAAGGAGGAGCTGTTTAAAGTTAGGAAACAAGAAAGGTATGGGGAGTTTATGATATTCAAAGTTTGAATAAAATTCTTACATGGTTTTGAAATTATAATGGATTAATAAACTATGTGACTATAATTTGGATGATGGGCTGAATTCTTTCTATGTTTTCTTATGCTAAATTTGATTGGAAACATGTTTTATTCCTAGAAATATGTTAATTTTATCGAAATTAAGCCTTGTATCCTAGGTGTTTGCTGAATTGTCTCAAAGAGTTCAAGATAGTTATTTGAACGGTTACTTGCCTAAGTAACTTGGTTTTAATTTATTAAATGAATATTGAGTAAATAACTTGAATCTAATCTAATAAAGGAAAGTTGAAAGTGATTAAAAGAAGAGGTAGGATGGCTATCTTTGAGAAAATAGTTGTTTAAAAATTATAGTTGTTATAAATGTAATGATGGCTGAAAATTCGTCTATGTTCTCTTTAAGTATCTATATATCATTTGATTGGTTGGAAACATATATAGTATATTGGATTACTATGGAAAATTAGGAAATAAAGTTGGTTATCATGTGTTTGGTAAAAAGAATTCAAAAGAAGATAAAGATGATTTAAGTGTGTTGTTGAATGTTTCTATTATAACTTATAGAATTCGTGTATTGCTTGATGATTCATAACTTTTGATGAACTTTGAGTATGGAATGATGAATCTTGATGAATTTTGAGTATCACGTTGAGTGGTGTATTGTGTTGATGTGATGAGGTGACCTAATTGTTGAGAAGATGAAATACATAGAGATTATGCGTTGGATAATTCTATAAAGTTAATATGTTGCTTACGAACCCACATGCATTCTACGTGATTTTATGATGAGAAAGGAGTAGAGATACTATGATGAGTTTGAGATGTATGTGATGAGAAAAAGAATAATTAAAAGATATGATAAAACGAATCATTCATGCATTTTCATATGCATATGCCTGGCGGGGGTTAATCCGTGGTGTTATGCCTTGCGGGGGTTA
>PYAF01000343.1:342691-357778 GCA_007407185.1 Glycine tomentella
CTGTGCACCACTGTGACATCCTGACTGATCATGCAAGTTCTAGACCAGTGATTGGGGCTATCTGACTGTGGCCACTGATGATGAGAATTTTATGATAACCTGAGATCTCAGACATGCATCATATAAAAAGATAAGCATGCATTCTATACATCATAAAAGTGTGGTTACCTGTTGATGAGAGGTTGTGTGGGTGATATGACTTAATTTGTGTGCTAATTTAATTGGTGAGTGAAACTTTTGTGTGGTTATTTTATAAATGTTATTTAGTGCGTATGTGTTTTATTACGTATGTTCTATTCAAACCTTGATTATCATATACTTACCCGAGTTGTGTCTGTGGTTTGACACCTGTGATGACCCCAACTTATTTGGGCGAGCAGAGGATCAGTAAGCTATGGAAACTGGAGGAAGAATTAATGAAGAAGCTGGATGTACTGTGCTTGTGATTTCCTGTTTATCTGTATATGGTGCAACTCTGTGTTAAGCTGTCTGTATAAAACTATTTGGACTGTACTTGGACTGTTAATAATTCAATATGTATAAATGAATTTTATTTGCATAAACCGTGGTGAGGAAAATCGTTTATGTTACTGACAAATCGTAAATTTAGCAAGCAAAGCAAAAAGAATTTCGTGAAAAATTTATAATTAATGTAAAGCGGACGCAATATTTTAGTTAAAATAAACCAAGCACGAGAGAGTAAAGAGAGGCATTACAAATAGGACGTTTGTAGGGAGGAACACAGAGGCAGAAACAAGAAAAAGAGGCATTGAGGGAAATCAAGAATGGAGGAAGATCAAGAAGAAGGCCAAGATTGAGGGGTTTGATTACTCTTCATTCTTTGTATTCTTTCTCATCTACCTTATCATTATTGTATTAAGCTAAACATAATCATGTCTGGCTAATTCCTCTTTGATTGTGGTGAGGCCATAAGCCAATGTGAACTTTTGTGTGGATTGAATTGATATTAATGAAGTTTATTATAATTGTTTCACTTTATCTTGTTCTTTAATTCTGGTTGCCATTGATAGACTTGATCAATCTATTAGGGGTTATAAGGGCTAGAATTCATAATAGGGATACTGGGGTTTTAGTTTCTGAAAGCGGTAAAGTGACAGTTTCAACCTTACCTAGGGATAGGGATGAAGGATTGCAAAGCTTAATATGCCAGCTTAAAGCTTAATCTGAAAAGGGGTTGCTAAGGGATTAGAATTCTTGATTAGGATTAAAGGGTTAAAATGACTGAGGAATCAGGGTTTAACTAATTATATAAGGCATATCTTTGAGCAATTATATTAAGTGAAATTAATTATCCATTCAATTACATAAGTAGGGAGCAAAGGTTATTGTGCTTTAACCACAATTCTTTTCCATAAATTCTTAAAAGCATTATCAAATTCATATTTAATTTCAATTGTAATTTATCTTGTTATTTTAATTTCCTTCAAAACACAACACAAAACACAAATTACTTTATTTTTACTCTTTCCAATTTAAAGATAATAATTACAAATAAGTTAGTGCCTCAATCCTCGTGGAGACGATACTTTCTTATCACTTTATTACTTGTACGATCGGTACACTTGCCGAGTTTGCAACAGCTTACAGCAATAAAGAATCAAAAGATCTATCTAAGATGTCCATGGCTGCACTTTTCGGTAAGCTTCTTGAGTATGAACTTGAAATGCCACAATTAACACATTCTGAAAATGCAGACAAAAAGCAAAATAGCCCTTAAAACTGCATCATCAAATGTGGAAAAAGAAGACTCAAGTGATGAAAATGAATGTGATGAACATGTGAACCTAATAGTGAAGAAATTCAGCAAGTTCATGAGAAGAAACAAGAACAAAAAGTTGTCAAACTTCAACAAGAGAAAGGACAAGAACAACAACAACAACAACAACTCCACCAACTTCCCTTGCTTCGAATGTGGTAAGTCCGGACACAGCAGATATGAATGTCCTATGTTTTTGAAGAAGCAACAAGGTGAGAGGAATACAAAGAAAGAAGGGAAACCAAAGAAGGCATACATAGCATGGGAAGATAATGATTCAACAACCTCTGAATCAACAAGTGAGAATGAAGAAGCAAATGTTTGTGTCGCTTCCACACTAAGTGAAGATTAAGAATTCTCAAGTGCTGAAACTGAGGTAACTTCTGAATATGATAATATTGTTGATGCTTTCCATGAGATGCATGAAGAGGCCCAAAAGCTTGCACAAACCAATAATAGGCTAAAAGGTAATCTCGAATGACATGTTTCCAAAATTGTTGAATTGCAATTTGAACTTTGCAATTTGAAAGAAGCAAATGAAAAGCCTATTTCAAGTTACAAAGCTAATGGATGTGTTTGTGCCTCATCATCTTTGAATGTTGATAAATGCAAGATGTTACAAAAGGAATTTGATGATTACAAAAAGAGTCAAGGTGAAAAATATATGTTTTTGCTTTCAGAAAATTCTTATTTGGTTGATCTTTTGAAAAGGCTTTATAGAGGTAAATGCAATTTAAATCAAATACTAAGTGTGAAAAAATATGTTGGAGATACTTTTGGTTTGGGGTACAAACATGGATCAAAACCTTTTGGAAAAACAAGGTTTGTGCCTCCGAAACAAAAGTATCAAAAAGGCCTTTCAAAAACAAAGAATTATTAATTGACTCATTTTGAAAGTGCATCAAAAACTATTACTTACAATTATTGCATGAAGAAAGGTCATACATCCATTAAGTGCTATGCAAGGAGATTTTATGTGCCTAATGGTGAATGTATTTGGGTACCTAAGAGAAAAAGCAAACCAACTAACCCCTATGGACTCAGCCCACATTGGGTACCTTTCTTTGTTACTTAAATTGACTTTTGCAGGTGTGTCTAAGAGCAAAATCAGCATTATGGTATCTTGATAGTGGCTGCTCTAGACACATGACAGGTGACATGTCCATGCTCACAAATTTGACACTCAAAGATGGAGGATATGTCACTTATGGTGATAATAATGAAGGAAAGATCATTGGAGAAGGAAATATAGGAGATAGTTTCAAAACAAAGATAAAGAATGTGTTTTATGTGGAAGGTTTGAAGCACAACCTCCTTAAAGCCAACTATGGAACAAAGGACTCAAGGTCTCTTTCAATGATAATTGTTGTTTAATTTCTGTGGTCAAAATGGTGAGGTTATCCATGTTGGTAAGAGAAAGGGTAACATATATGTTCTGTCCATTGAGCATGCATTCCTTCACAACACTAGTTGTCTTGTAAGTAAAACTAATGAGACTTGGTTATTGCATAGGAGAGGTAGTCATATAAACATGCATCATATGAACAAGCTTGTTTGGAAGGACTTAGTCATAGGCTTACCTAAGCTTAAGTTTGAGAAGGATAAAATATGTGAAGTTTGTCAAAAGGGGAAGCAATCAAAGAATTCTTTTCAAAGTAAAAATGTTGTTTCTACCTCTAGATCCCTTGAATTGCTTCATATGGATTTATTTGGTCCTTCTAGAACCATGACCTTGTGGGGTAACTATTATGGGCTTGTTATTGTAGATGATTACTCTAGATACACATGGACTTTGTTCATAAGATCCAAGAGTGATGCATTCACAACTTTTAGAAAATTAGCCAAGATCATTCAAAATGAAAAAACATGCAATATTGTTTCAATTAGAAGTGATCATGATGGTGAATTCCAAAATGAGTACTTTGAAAATTTTTGTGAAAAATATGGAATCAACCACAATTTTTCAGCTCCAAGAACATCTCAACAAAATGGTGTCGTGGAGAGGAAAAATAGATCCCTTAAAGAAGGAGCAAGAACACTTCTTAATGAAACAAATTTGCCTAAACACTTTTGGGCTGATGCAGTAAGTACAATTTGCTACACTTTGAATAGGATTCTCATAAGGCATATTTTGAAGAAAACCCCTTATGAGCTATACAAAGGAAGGAAACAAAACATATCTCACTTAAGAGTATTTTGGCTGCAAGTGTTTTGTTTTAAATAATGGTAAAGATTCTCTTGGCAAATTTAATGCTAAAGTCGATGAAGGTGCTTTTCTTGGCTACTCTTTGCAAAGTAAAGCTTCTAGAATCTCTAATAAAAGAACATTGTGTGTAGAGGAATCTGTCCATGTCATATGTGATGAGTCTAACCCCTCCAAGGAGGAAAAAGAGTGTGATATTGATGCAATACCAATGGAAGAATTTCTGCAACTAAATGATCTAAATGAAAAGGAAAAGGTTGAACTAAATGATGAAGTGGAACAGTCAACACCACTACAAAAGCATAAGGATTGGAGAACAACCAAAGACCTTTCCCTTGACAATATAATAGGGGAAGTATCCAAGGGAGTTTCTACTAGATCCTCTTTAAGAAATCTTTGTTGTAATATGGCTTTTGCATCACAGATTGAACCAAAGAGCATTGATGAACCTTTGCTTGATGAACATTGATTGATGGTCATGCATGATGAATTGAATCAATTTAAGAGAAATGAGGTTTGAGAATTAGTCCCTAGACCCTCAACTCATAAACCTATTGGCACCAAGTGGATTTTTCGAAACAAGCTTGATGAAAGCGGCATCATAGTTAGGAACAAGGCTATGATGAAACCTATGCTCTAGTTGCTAGGTTAGAGGCCATTAGGTTGTTACTAGCATATGCATGTTTAATAAATTTTAAATTGTTTTTAATGGATGTTAAAAGTGCATTTTTGAATGGTTACATTGAGGAAGAGATATATGTTGATCAACCCCCTGGATTTATTGATTGCATACTGTTGATTTGAAAGATTGCTGAACTAAGGGGGAGCTTTTTGAAGATTAAAGACTTGGAATAGTTTTGGCTTTCAACATGCTTGAAGGTTTGAAGGCTTGAAGATCAAATTTGTGATTCAATGTAAAAGGAAAGGAAGCCTTCTGATGATCCAAGTTTCTACATGTTTTTCATTAATAATCATTCATGCGTTACATCATAAAGCTTAAGTAATTGATTTGAAACTGAAAAAAAATAAGTAAAGCTTTTTGAAAAAAATAAGTTCTAAGTGTTTTAATCGATTACCATACTTTTATAATCGATTACATTGTTCTTCTGAATGCTGGAAATGAGTTAAGAACAAATTAATCGATTATTACATCGTTTTAATCGATTATTTCACCATTGCATTCATGTAATTTTTAATGAGTGACTGGTTTAATTGATTACCATTTGCTTGTAATCGATTACCAAGCTATTTTGAAAAATAAGATCACTCTGCCTTAATCGATTACCAATTGGTTGTAATCGATTACATAGTTCAATCTTGATTTATGTATCTCGGGCTTAATCGATTACCATATTCTGTAATCGATTACACTTCACAAACTTGATTTTTACAACATCTGGTTTAATCGATTACACATCGGGATAATCGATTAAATATCTTCATGCTGTAACCCAGAACCTATCTAGAACACTTTAATCGATTACAGGAGCGTATGTAATCGATTACATTTGCTAATTAATCGATTACAGGAGCTGAATTAATCGATTATTTCTGTTACAGCTGTTTTATATAAATAGAACCTTGCCTTTTGTGAAAAAGCTAACGAAACAAAAATTGATTTTTGAGCACTACATGTTTTGAGAGCTTTGTAACAAGTGAGAAAGGCATTCTTTGTGGTTCTAACATTCTTGCTTCCATCCAAACCATTATGGGTCACTAAGTTTAGTGAAGCAAGTTAAATCTTTTCAAAGTCTAAGGAGAGGGCATTGATTCTGCATATCATAATTCATTCAACCTGGTATATTCTTCACTTTGCATATGATTCTTGGATCATCAGGTGAATTCTTTCCTTATTCTTTGATGGTGTAACATTCTTGGTTTGAATTTCTGTGTATTTGTTCCATTGTATTTTGGTTTTCTTGCAAGTGTAGAGATAGTGTTTCTCTAAGGTCAGCTGAGTAGTGTTCTCAGTGTGGGTATTAGTTTCTAAGGATCTAATAGGGTTTTAGATCTCTGAACTTCATCTAGGGTTGATGAAGAGAAGCTTGTAAATTGCTTGTAAGGATTTTGTTGATTTAGTGGAACTCTACTCTAGTGTTGAGTAGAAGAAACTGGATGTAGCCTCATAGGTTTTGAGGTGAACCAGTATAAATCCTGTGCTCTTTCATTTACTGCATGTTAGATTAATTCTTGGTGTGATTTCTGAAAGTTAATTTGGTTGCTAAGGCATTACAAGTCTTGGATGGTGTTTGAATAAAGTTTTATCATTGGTTTTTGATAAAGATCCAAAGGGAAATTAAACTCTGATATTTTACTTGGGAAAGAAATTTTTAAATTTACCAAGGCTAACCAATTCACCCCCCTCTTGGTTAAGTGTGAAGTTTCTCTCATTTTAACACATACATCCTAACCATGTTTTCAAATTAAAAAAAAAACTTTATATGGTTTGAAACAAGCACCAAGGTCTTGATATGAGAGATTAAGCAACTTCTTGCTTAGCCAATCTTTCATAAGAGGACATGTTGACAAAACCTTGTTCATTAAGAAGCATAATAATGATATCTTGTTGGTTCAAATCTATGTGGATGATATTATACTTGGTTAAACTAATAAATCTATGGCAGAGAATTTTCTATCTCAATGCAAAGTGAATTTGAGATGTCAATGATGGGGGAGCTCACATTCTTTCTAGTACTACAAGTCAAGCAAATGAAGAATGAAACTTTCCTTAGTCAAGCCAAGTATTGCCTGGAGATGATAAAAAAATTTGAAATGGAGAAGAGCAAGGATGTTGCAACTCATATGGCTACATCAACTTATCTTGATTCAGATGATAAAGGAAAAAGTGTTGATGAGTCTAAATGCAGAGGAATGATTGGATCTTTGTTATACTTAACTGTAAGTAGACCTGATATTATGTTAAGTGTTTTCTTATGTGCTAGATACCAAGCAAATCCCAAAAAGTCTCACTTAACTGCAGTCAAGAGGATCCTCAAATATCTCAAGTCTACACCAAGAGTTGGACTTTGGTATCCTAAAGGTGTATCACTCAACATAGTTGGATATTCTGATTCTGATTTTACAGGCTTCAAATTGGATAGGAAGAGCACTAGTGGAACATGCCACTTGTTAGGCAGCTCACTAATCTCTTGGCATTGCAAGAAGCAATCCTGTGTTGCTTTATCAACTGTTGAAGCTGTTGTGCACAAAGCCTTTGGTTGAAGCAACAACTCCAAGATTTTGGTGTTGAGCTAAAGGAAATACCCCTGCTTTGTGACAATACAAGTGCCATCAACATATCCAAGAATCCAATCATGCATTCAAGGACCAAACACATTGAGATAAGACATCATTTCCTCAGGGATCACATCCAAAAGGGTAATATCAAAATGGGTGAACAAACATTTGAAATCGTCAAATAAAAAATTAAACATGCATTTCATGAAAAGTGCGAGTTACGTTAGATGTATTTATAGCATTGACTTGGGAAATTGATTACATATATAGCAATTAAGGTATTCATATAGAAATTAGAATTTATAATGTTGTTAAAAAATAGTGTTTTACTTCTAATTTTCTCTCTCCCTTTTTAATAAATTGATGTTGAAATACATTATGCATCTACATTTCAGAGCATGTTTATGTTAAAAAATGCATTTAATTATAGACTTCTTAAGTGATGGACTATTAAAAATAGATGCATCTTGTTGATATATGTAGTGATAATTAATTTCTTTAAGTTATTCTCAACTATACAGTTAGTTCATGCCGGCAAAATCTTTGAATCCCTCTCTTTCAAGTGTGTATTTGATTATTCATGTATCACTATCCTTATTAGGAACTACTCCTTGTACATAAATAAAATTCATATAAATTATATCAATTAAATGGAACAATTTTTATTTTTTATTAAGTAGATATCGTTGCAACTTAAATAATTAAGCAAACTACACCCGTCCCTCTTGAGTTTATGACTTATGACACGTGCACCCCCTCTGTTAAAATGCATTACTTTTCTCTTTCCTAATTCATTGCCATTAAATGATGGTATTAATTTTGAGTGAAATAAAAAGGAACCTTCCCATTTAACCTATTCACATTGTTAAAACTTCACACCTAAATCCCTAACCTTATTCCTTCCACAAGACGCACCATCCCTACCATGTCAAAACAACATGTTGTCATGAAATCACTACCAGGAGGGTGAACCAACCCCACCAAATCCGAATGACATGCTGCCATGAAACCACCCCTGGGAAGGTGAAGGTGATTTGACCCCAATCCCTAACCCCTATGTTTGTTTAACCCAAAAAACCCAACTCGCAAAGGCTTAATCGGATGCCCAGATCCACTGCAGAGTGACGTCGCATGGAGCTTTGACAACCTCATCATAGACTGCACAAAATGGTGCCACATTAGATCTGACCCAAATATGAACTCGACATGAGATCCCTCTACGTTAGCCTTTCTTTTCTTTTTTAATTCAATTTTTTAATTTATTTGGAAAGTTTGTTAAACAAATTCTCACCTTTATAAATATATTCACTCCTATACATGTTCTTTTTGTTAGGGCTGAGAACCACTTTTCTTTCAGTGCTTTACTTTATGTTTGGTAAACTTTGAAAAAATTGAAGTTTTGAAAAAAACCTTCCATAATTACAAATTTGTAATTTTTTCTCTCAAATGTTTTGTTCTTCTAGCGCAAATCTTTTTACTCACCATAATTCTACCTTCTTAATGATTTAGCTATCTCAAACGTTGGTCGATGATAAATGCTTTATTGAGAAAAAAAAGTACACATTTCCATCTTTAACAATTTGGGTTTTGTCTTTTGTCAAGTTGATCCGTGTAGAGATGAATTGATCTGCACATGCCAACTTCCTCTGAGATCTGGTAAATTGGCATTTATAATCATACAAAAAGTTCACAAACTTCACACACACAATAGCAAAAAAAATTAAGGCATAAAGTACGTGAACTCTTTGTATGATTATAAATGCCAAGTGTAAGATCTGGTAAATTGTCAAGTTGATCTATAGTTCATATACACACACAAGAAAATCGTGTGCCTTAATGATTTTTACTCTTGTGTGTGTGAAGTATGTGCACTCTTTGTATGATTATAAATGCCAATTTACCAGATCTTAGAGGAACTTGGCATGTGCAGATCAATTTGTCTCCACATGGATCAACTCGATAAATGAAAGACGAAGCCCAAAATGTCAATGTTGGAACTATGTACTTTTTTCTCCATAAAGCATTTATCATCGACCAATTCTAGAAACGACTAAATTATTAAGAAGGTAGAATTATGGAAAGTAAAAACGATTTGCACTGGAAGAATGACACATTTGTGAGAAAAGATAATTTACAAATTTGTAATTATGGAAGATTTTTTCAAAACTTCAGGTTTTTCAAAGTTTACCAAACATAAAGCAAATCACTTTAAGAAAAGTGGTTCTCACCCCCACAAAAAAAAAAAACATGTATCGGAGTGAATATATTCAAAATAGTGAGTATTTGTTAAACAAAACTTCCAAATAAAATAAAATTCTGAATTAAAAAAGAAAAGAATGGTTACCACAACATGATCTTTTTCGTCATTCTCTATTTGTTGGTGACCAAGTTAGAGTGTATGGTTGTCTCTTCTTGCATTGTTTTGTTCAATTAGCACAAACAACGTGACATTCATTATGTCATTGTCTCTTCACAAGTCCAAATGCATGGTGGGAACACATTCTGAAATGCCTTTAGGTTGCCTCTTGGATATTAGTGACACTTTATTCAACAATGTGGGGAGTCCTTTTGATCTGTGTTCAAGGTGGGGTGAGTGACTGTTAGGACTCTTGGCAAGCGTACCAATTTGTCGTTGTAAGTTACAAAATTTATAAAAGTTCGCCTCTACAGGAACTTGAGCTACTTAGTTTTTCCAAATAAAACTCAACAGTTAAATAGTTATGTACAATAAGGATAAGCGGAATTTCATGTGATTACAAAAGTAACGAAAAATTACGAAACTAGTAAAATGAAATATATTTATGAGAAAATGGGATTGGGTTTCATCATTCATACCTTCAGTATTCAATTAACTTTACCATGTATAAATCATTTTCTATCCTTATTGATGCACACATTATTTCACCCCAAATCGATCCCTCGTATTCGAGAATCCAAAGAATATCTAACGAATATCGATCCCTCGCATATGAAGTAAATACCCCAACATTATAATCATAATCGCGTGCTATTTGCAATCAAAACATTATGCCTTATTCCTAGCTACGTAACGTAATGAGTAAAATCATTCAGTTCAAATTCTAAGGGAACTTTCCAGTCAAGCTTAGAATCTAATTTCATGAAACTAGTGATAAAGTAGAATCAAGCATTAAGAACAAAATGAAATTACCAATAAGGAATAGAGAAGATTCATGCATAAATAAATATTAAAAGAGATACATAGGGGTAAGAAGATTACATCCAATCCATAAGAGAAGCTAGCCAATCATTGTGGAGAGCACCTCCTCAATGGAAGAATTGATGAAGGGAACCATCACCGCTTCTTTCTGGCAGAGTCTCCACACTAACTTATCACTTCCCTCACTCTCCCTAAGCTATCCTAAGCTAAAATTACGTTCCTAAGCTTATACAATAGCAACCAACACGCCTTGTTTCAACATTTTCATGGCTATTTATAGGATTTGGCCTCCTACTTGAGTCCACACGCCCAACGAGTGTTTTTGCCTGTTTTTACTCGCCTAGGCGAGCTAGCCACCTTTTCTTGGAACTTGAAGCTCGCCTGGGGGAGTGATTTAGCTGAAGATGCTCGCCTGGGTGAGTTAAAGACTTAATGGTGAAGAAAGGTCATGGGCCTGGAGAAGTTCTGGGCCATTTTGCTTCTAACACCTCCCAAATTTGATTTTTATGCCCATTTCGCTTGCTTTGCTTGCTTGGATGCTTCAGGTACCATCAGAACCTATCAAAATACAAAATATGATTGGACTAATCTTCCAAAATGTGAAAACAACATTTACATAGGTACTAAATACAAATCAACTAGGTTTAGGGCAAGTTTATAAGCAATTTTACTGATATCAAAAGATAAGTGCCTGCATTGTAACCTTAATTTTACTAAGATATGACACTTATCAACTCCCCCTAACCTAGAATCTTGCTTGTCCTCAAGAAAAGTAACATAACACTGAGAATATAAGATACTTATAATATGATATCAACATGCTTTGCAAAGAATCAACTTTATAGAGTGATCAGAACACATTTTCAAATAATCAACCTCGAGAATTGAAAACATAAAAGATGGAATTCACAAAACCAAATGAGATTAAGATCAGTTCACATTTCATTTCTAAAGTACATCAGATGAAACACTGATTGTTTCAAATAGAGGAAAACCTCTCATAGTGTTTAATTCTCCTATAGGTAAGTGTTTCTTCTCAATTCCAACACTGATATGTCATAGATTAATTTTGCAGTTCATTTCCATCCAATCAAAGTACATAATTATCATGGATCATTAGGGTTTTTAGGGTTAGGCCTGGCTAGGAAGAAAATCTTGGTTTTTTAGATATTCAAAAAGTACCTTGAAAATAGGAGAGCAATTGATTGGGTGTTTTTAGTTAAATATTTTTTTATTCTTCTTAGCTTATTTGACTTCTCTTGGAATTTTATTTTCTCATTCTAATTCAGTTTTTGTCTTAGGCAAGCAAGTGGGCTTAATTGCTATTTGTTGCTTATTTTCGGATTTTATTCTCACTTGACCTATCTTCCTTGTGCAGGACCTACAAAGCTCTATAGAACTCCACATGGCGCATATGAGTAGTCCTTGGAAAGATAAGGAAAAGATCTACAAGTTTGTTAGAGATAATTCATGGCCAATTCTGTCATTTGGAGGGTCATTTTAGGCTTGGAAGTTAGAACCACTGCATTTGAATTTTGGGCTGCGAGTTGGATTTTTATTGGTGTAAATAGCATAATTAATTAGAGTAGATGGGCTTGTTCATGGTCCATTCTTTCCTTCTGACTTAGTCACTATATGCTAGTGAATTAGAGAGTGAAATTATTACATTACATTTTAGCACAAACAGAATTTACATTAAACTTTAGAAATTTCCAGAATTAAAACCCGTTCTCTTATTTTCTCTTAATTGTTCTCATTGTTCTTCACTGTTCTTCATTTTTGTTTTCTGTTCTTCCATTTTTGTGCACCAATTTCATGGGGCTTTCATTGATGATGATCATGGGAGGCTAAACAATCAATCAATCCAAGGATCAGTCCAAGCAAAAGGAAATTTGAGTTCCGGTTTAGTATTTTAAATTCTGTGTGAATGTTCACTTTCTTCTTCAATCATCTATTCAGTTTTCATGATTATGAATGTGTTTTGAAAATGGATTAGGTTATGGATTCATTTCTTAATTTAGAATTTTAATCACAGATTAGTTGAATGATATTTCAATTAGGTTGTGATTTCAATTAATTTAGGAGTTACTTCGATTGAACTGCTTCTAATGAAATTGAATGAACTTTCATAACAGAATCATTATCTGAGAAGTATGATAATTATCATTTCTTGGTTGGTGAATTGGATTGATGCTCTTTAATCGGTTTTACATTACCTCTTGTAAATTCGCATTAGTTTATACGTTTTTATGCAATTCTGCAATTATTATTGAACACATGCAAAATATTTGACAAAAACCCCCAATTGTTTCTTAGTTAATTGAAGTTCGAACCATATTCATCGTGTCTCTGAGTCGACCTAGGTTAATCCTGTGCTACAGAATTAGCGTAGTTTAATTGTTTTGAAGCGATACAAGGAATTTGTTTCCTTCTAATCATCCAAATTTTATAAATTTAGAACACAAGGAATTTGTTTCCTTTTTCTTTTCTTCTTTTTCTTTTTCTTTCTTTCTTTCTTTTCTTTTCTTAGCTTTTGAATCACATGAATAGCCACATTTAACACAAATTCTTTTTCATCACATTAGGTACCCAACTGATAAAAGTTTCCAACAAAATAAAATCCCCATTTGCTCTCCTAACCTAAGGTAAGGTAAGGAATTCTTATTCTAGGTTAGGGTTCCAACAAAATATCAAGTGTTTGGCTCAAAGGGCTTGCAAGTGATAAATCATTATATATTGGGATAGCTTTTTGGCCAGTGGCTTAAAAAATGTTCAAAAAGAAATAAGGCCTAAATCATATCCATGAATCATATGTTATGACAATTAGAAATTTATGCAAAATCAACTATAAAATAGATCAGTGAGGACACTCAATATGATTTCTGTGGATGCACACACTCACTTAGGCTTAAGGTTTGTTTTCATGTTCAAATCATATCAATGTTTCAAAAGTTGTTCTTTATCAATTCCATGTAAAAACATCTGCCTTCTTTTAGTATTTGGAAACCAATTCCTTGTTTTTTCATTCTCAAAGTTTCCAAAAATTGTGTTCTGATCCAATACAAATAGTAAGTTTTCAAAACATTTATATGTTGATTCTTTTCAAAACATGTAAATCAGTTAAGTCCCAAAAAGATTTATAAAAAAAATTTAATCAAAATATGTACTTTCCAAAAAGAGATAAACCTTTGTGTACACTACCAAAAAGAATCATAAATGCACATAACTTAGTCAAGCAAACATTAAACATAGTAAATAACAAAGTACTGAACTTCAACTACAAAGCAGTAAAGAAATCTAAAACAATATCACAGATTTTTTAAGATCATGGCTGAGGAGCTCAAATTCCTCCATTAAAATAGGATTTGCCACTTTCTTCATCCTCAACTACTTTGCCTCCTCCTAATCAAAATGGACCTGTATCCAAGTTATAACAAAGAAGATAATACATTAAAAAAGATAAGAATTCAAAAAGTAAAGTTCAGACATATAATTTATAAGCATAAGACATAAATTAAATAACATAAATAAAGACAAAAATTAAAAACACTGGGTTCCCTCCCAGGAGCGCTTCTTTAATGTCTTATTAGCTGGACGCCTTTGTTATGGCTTTAGCTCCTAGCAATTGGACACTATTGATGAGCTACTGGCTTCTGTGTTTCCCTTCAGAATTTTCACCAGTTTCTTTTCTTTTTCAGAAAGACTTAAATCATTGGTAATTGGTGTCTTTGAATCACCTGCAAGAAAAACATAATTCATATATTGAGATACTGCATTTACCTCCATTATTGATTCTTGATATTTCTTTTCCCTTGACAATTCTTCAAAGAGAGATTGCCGGTAAGGAATTTCCTTGAAAACATCTAGTTGTTGGAGAAAATCTAAATTCTCATTTTCTTCACATTCATTCATCTCCTCAAATGCTTCAGTCAATGTTGTCTCTGAACAATCTTTTCCTTGAATCGGCCTCTTGGAGTCAGAAACTTCATCCAAGATATCCATTCTAAAACACTCCCTTGGTTCTTTTGGTTTAATCCGTGTTTGCTGAACAAGGTCCACTTCTTTGCTCAGACAGTTGTTTTGCAAGTTGTCCAACCTGAACTTCAAGATTTTTAATGGAAGCCTCAGTATTCTTCTGATTGTTGATGGACATCTGCATAAACTGAGTTAGAGTATCTTCCACTTTTGAAATTCTATCAGGTTGAGCTTCTTGTTGTTGTTGTCGTGTGATAGAGTGCTTTTAGTTAAATTTTTGTCTATCATTCTTAGCTTAGTTGACTTCTCTTGGACCTTTATTTTCTTATTCTAATTCAGTTTTTGTCTTAGGCAAGTAAGTGGACTTAATTGCTAATTGTTGCGTATTTTTGGATTTTTGCTCACTTGACATATCTGACTTGTGCAGGGCCTATAGAATGCTACGGAACTCCGAATGGAGCGTTCTAGACGTCCCTGAAAAGATAACAAAAAGATATGCAAGTTTCCTAGAAATATCCTGTAACGCCTCTTTTTGCTCTCTCGTGTTTGATTGATTTTAGATGGAATCTTGTGCCCACTTTGTATTTAGAATTAGATTGGTTATAAATTTTTCACGAAAATTTACTTCCCTTTGCTTGAAATGTTACTAGTCGCTTATATCCTAAACGAATTCTTTCTCTCCACGATTTAATTAAAATAATAAAGTAGAATCCATCA
>PYAF01000343.1:365754-386931 GCA_007407185.1 Glycine tomentella
CTTGTAAATTCTTTTAAATTTCATCTTATTGCTTCTACCCTTCTTTTATCTTGTTGGCTTGCTCCCCATTGCCCCTCTTTTCTCTTAAGTTTTAGCCTAAATATCCTTTTCTTATCCACCTTTTCCTAAGCCATTCATTACAAGCTAATAAAGTCCTTTTGATCTTTTGATGCATGTGTATTTCAAGTTGAATGAATGAAGAGGTTTGTCAATGCTTGGATGTGCTAGTTACATGTGGTGTTTGAGTGTAAATACAAGATATACACATTATATGAGGTTGAGTGCCACCCTTTGAGAGAATTCTATCACCTTGGTGCATTCTTAAACCTAAACTTGACTACTTTCTCACTTTGCACTTTGTGATCATGTTTTCATGGATTGTTTGTTACCTCAATATTATTCTTCCATCTTTCCATCTCTCTCACTTTTGTGCATTGTTATGATCCATTGAAAAATATGTGTGCCTTGTTCATACCCTTTCTTTAAATTTTCGGTTTACTTTAGATTGAATTTTTCTCTTAGTCTTTCTTTTAGTTTTGCCCAGGAGTGCAAATGTTCAAGTGTGGGGTATTTTGATAGAGTGCTTTTAGTTAAATTTTTGTCTATCATTCTTAGCTTAGTTGACTTCTCTTGGACCTTTATTTTCCTATTCTAATTCAGTTTTTGTCTTAGGCAAGTAAGTGAGCTTAATTGCTAATTGTTGCGTATTTTTGGATTTTTGCTCACTTGACATATCTGACTTGTGCAGGGCCTATAGAATGCTATAGAACTCTGAATGGAGCATTCTAGGTGTCCCTGAAAAGATAACAAAAAGATCTACAAGTTTCCTAGAAATATCCCAAGGCCAATTCTGTCATTTGGAGGGTCATTTTAAGCTTCAAATTGGAACCTCTACACTTGTAATTTTGGGCTGCGAATTTGATTTTATGGTTGTAAATAGCAAATAATTAGAATTGATGAGTTTTGTTTATGGCCCATTCTTTTCTTCAGACTTAGTCACTACATATTAGTGACTTTAGTGAAACTTGGAGAGCACTTTACAATTCATTAAACAAGTTTTATATTTCTTTTCTTTAGTTTTTAGAATAAAAAAAGCTTGTTCTTCATTTTCTCTCATTTGTTCTTCATTGTTCTTCATCTTCTTCATTTCCATTTTGCTATTCTTCCATTTTTCTGCATTTACTTCATGGGGTTTTCCTTGGTGATCATCGTGGAAGGCTAAATCATTAATCAATCCAAGGATCTAACTCAAGCAAGAGAAGTATTGGAGTTTCGGTTCGGTATTTCGAATTCTACTTGAATATTCACCTTCTTCTTCAATTTCTATTATGTTTTCATGATTATGAATGCATTTAGGATTGAAAGTGAGTTAGGATTATGAATTCATGTCCTAATTTCAAATGATAATCACAAGATTAATTGAATGATAGTTCAGTTAGGGTTGTGGTTTCAATTAATTTAGGAGTAGAGTCCATTGAACTGCTTCTATTAAGATTGAATGAATGTTCATGATAGAATCAATTTATGGGAATGATGATGATTCGAATAGCTTGGGTTGGTGAATTGGATTGATGCTTTATAATCTGTTTTACTTTACTCCTTGATAATATTGTTAATTTCTGCATCGTTCTTTAATTTTTGTTTGTGTTCTTGCATGTTTTACTTTGCGCATACCAACTGTTCGACAAAATTTCCCCTTATTGTTAGCAATGATTTAAAGCTAGAACCATATTGATCGTGTCTCTGAGTCGACCTAGGTTAACTCTGTGCTACAGAATTAGCTTAGTTAAATTGTTTTTGATGCGTATCGACAACGTAATACCATCGTGGGGCCATATTTGAAGAACCTACATAAGAGTTGTTAGAGGAACCTGCAAAATAAGAGTTAGTTGGACTATACTATGCATTATCATTTTGCTGCCTCCAGCCATAAAGCTGATTTGAACCTTGACCAATTCTGTAGCCTTGATAATTTCCTTGGAAGTTCTGTTGAGGTCTGGTTTGATTTTGCATATAATAAGCCTCCTCTTCTTGTTGGCATTCACGAGGTACTTGCTAAAATTGTTGAGGAAGTTGGCCTATCTTTTTGGTCAAGGTCTCTATTTGTTGAGTCATGAGCTTATTCTAAGCTAGAATTGCATTCTGAGTATCCAACTCCATTATACCTTTTCTTTGAATCGAAGATCTATCATGGTGAGACTAGTAATCACTGGCTGCTATGGAGTCAATGATTATAATTGCTTCCTCCGGGCTCTTTGACATCATGGTACCTCCAGCTGAGGCATCAAGAATCATCTTTGTCTGAGGTCTCAAACCACTGTAGAAAATATGTAGTTGTGCAATATCGTCAAAGTTATGGTTTGGGCACCTCCGCAATAAGGATTTGAATCTCTCCCATGTTTCACAGAGAGGTTCATTAAACCCTTGGGAAAAAGTAGCAATTGCTGATTTTGCACTTATGAATCTTAATAGAGGAAAGAATTTGGCAATAAATTTTTCCTCCACTTCTTCCCAAGTGCTGAGAATTTTGTTTGGTTGGGATTGAAGCCATGTCTTTGCCTTACCAGTCAAGGAGAATGGAAAATCTCTGAGATAGACAGCTTCAGCATCTGCATCAGAGGCTCCCATGGTACTGCGCATCTCCATGAAGGTAGACAAATGAGTGTATGGATTTTCATGATCTAGTCCTGAAAAAAGATGTGATCCAATCAGACTGAGCAATGCAGGCTTCAATTCCACAACCTTTTTAGTAAAAGGAGGAATGACTATGATGTTGTAATGTTTTGGATAAGCATACTCACCAAGAGTCCTCTTTGGTGGTCTATTTTCTTCTCCTCCTCTTTCATCAGCCATAATATAAATTACAGGTGGCTTTACTAGTGAAGGAGAATCAAAATAGAAGAAAATTCACTCGGTGGCTCTTTGGTTGTTTGTTTTTTTTTTTTTCCTTTATGTTCTTCTTGGTAATTTCTGAATTTAAATAACAATTTATCTGCAAGAAATTTACCTCAAAAAGGAAAAAGAACAAACTTGCAATAACTCGTAAGTACCAAGGTTACTGAAAATAAAATAAAATAAAACACAAGAGAATTTATACAAAATCAAAATAACGAAAGTAAAGAAAAAGTCCTATTCAACTGAAAATTTAAATTTGAAAGAACTGAGTGAGCGATTCAAGTCCCCGACAATGGTGCCAGAAACTTGTTAGGACTCTTGGCAAGCGTACCAATTTGTCATTGTAAGTTACAAAATTTATAAAAGTTCATCTCCACAGGGACTTGAGCTACTCAGTTTTTCCAAATAAAACTCAACAGTTCAATAGTTATGTACAATAAGGATTAACGGAATTTCATGTGATTACGGAAGTAACGGAAAGTTACGAAACTAGTAAAATGAAATATATTTATAAAAGTTCTATCCTTATTGATGCACACATTATTTCACCTAGAATCGATCCCTCGCATTCGAGAATCCTAAGGATATCTACCGAATATTGATCCCTCGCATATGAAGTAAATATCCCAACATTATAATCATAATCGCGTGCTATTTGCAATCAAAACGATATGCCCTATTCCTAGCAACGTAACATAATGAGTAAAATCATTCAGTTCAAATTCTAAGGGCACTTTCCAGTCAAGCTTATAATCTAATTTCATGAAACGAGTGATAAAGTAGAATCAAACATTAAGAACAGAATGAAATTACCAATAAGGAATAGAAAAGATTCATGCATAAATAAATATTAAAAGAGATACATAGGGGTAAGAAGATTACATCCAATCCTTAAGAGAAGCTAGCCAATCATTGTGGAGAGCACCTCCTCAATGGAAGAATTGATGAAGGGAACCATCACTGCTTCTTTCTGACAGAGTCTCCACACTAATTTCTCACTTCCCTCACTCTCCCTAAGCTATCCTAAGCTAAAATTACATTCCTAAGCTTAACAATAGCAACCAACATGCCTTGCTTCAACATTTTTGTGGCTATTTATAGGATTTGGCCTCCTACTTGAGTCCACTTTCCCAGGCGAGTGTTTTTGCCTGTTTTTACTCGCCTGGGTAAACCTTTTCTTATAACTTGAAGCTCACCTAGGCGAGTGATTTAGCCTGAAGATGCTCGCCTGGACGAGTTAAAGACTTAATGGTGAAGAAAGGTCATGGGCCTTGACGAGTTCTGGGCCATTTTGCTTCTGACACCTCCCAACTTTGATTTTTATGCCCCTTTCGCTTGCTTTGCTTGCTTGGATGCTTTGGATACCATTGAAACCTATCAAAATACAAAATATGATTGGACTAATCTTCTAAAATGTGAAAAACAACATGTACATAGGTACTAAATACAAATCAACTAGGTTTAGGGCAATTTTATAAGCAATTTTACTAATATCAAAAGATAAGTGCTTGCATTGTAACCTTAATTTTACTAAGATATGGCACTTATCAGTGACTTTGGCTGTGCTGGAAAATCCATTGGGTTAAACATAATGTACATTTTTTTCTTCAATTAAGTAGTATAAATACTTCTCTATTTGTCCACTTTAAGACATGTGAACAAACATTTGAAATCGCCAAACGAAAAATTAGACATGCCCTATATGTGAAATGCAAGTTAGCTTACATGTATATATAACATTGATATGGGAAATTGGTTTCATATATAGAAATTTGGGTATTCATATAAAAATAGTGTTTATCTTCTCATTTTCACTCACTTTTTAAAACATTAATGTTGAAATACATTATGCATCTACTTTTCAAAGCATGTTTAGGCTAAAAAGCATGTTTAACATTTCTTAAGTGATGGTGATATGAATCTATTTACGGATTGTCTTGAAAATAAGTAAAGAATAAAAGAGGAACTTGACACTAACATGCTAGTAGAACCAAAGTTATCAAGAGAAGTGTGACCCTAATTGTGACCTTCTGGTAGAACCAACACTATAATGTTCTTTAACCCGGGAACAAAGGGAAAGCCACAATAGAGGAACACTTAATTTAATTAATCTGAAAATTCTACCCTTGAAGCTTACTAGAGGTTCCTATTTATAAGATATTCTAGGTAACCTTTAAAACAAAAGAATTATCTTTCCACTAACAATCTCACTACGTATTAACTTACCACTAAGTATTCATTTCCCAGAGAGCATTTTACTTCCCACCAACAATCACAATGGCTCATTAAGTTCCACTAGCCATCATAATAGGAAACACAAAAATACTAAAATTTGAGCTAGAAAAGATGAAAAGACATATGAACTTATCCCCAAAAATAAGAATGAAAATTACATTTAAAAAAATAGAAAATGGGCTTAATTAAGTATTCAGCCTAAAAGCTAGGTAATCCTGCCGAATAAACTTTGGCCTATAGATGCATCTTGAGATTCAACGTTGGGCTAATTTTTTTATACAAATTATTATTTCCAAGTTTTCCAAAATAATCTTCAAATTGTGTACATGAGAAAATTCTTGGATTGGGATTTGAGTTAGCTAATTTTTCTTTAGAATGCACCTCCATGATTAAGCTTAGAAAAGTTTCTTTTGCTTCTTTTTTAACTTCTGCTTTTGTCAATGATCGTTCCATCCATTGCAAAGCATATTTGAAATAACTAGATCTTGACAGGTTCATATAAGATGGACTACCAAAAAGTAATGCATCTTATTGGAATATGTAGTGTTAGTTAATTTCTTTAGTCATCCTTAACTATACAGTAATCCCATGCCTGCAAAACCTTTGGATTCCTCTCATTCGAGTGTGTATTTGATTATTCATGTATCACTATCTTGTTGAAAGTTTGTCATGAACTACTCCTTGTTCATAAATCAAATACACATAAATTCTATTAATTAAATGGAACAATTTTTATTTTTAATTTAGTATATATATTATAATTTAAATAATTGAGTAAATTTCATGTGTTAAGTAAAAAGACATTTGTGTCTTAAGACGAATCAACACTCTTAATTATTTTGATTAGATAAAAATAAATACAAGGTTAAAAGTTGCGTCTTATGCGATATTAGATCATGCTTCAGGAATCTGTGTCTAGAGTTCCATACGAAAGCAAAGATATATCATGATCTGATACAACATTAAAGAATTCATTTAAGGCTTAATTTAATATTATGTGTTCTAGATTTGTTTTGGAAGGACTATCTTATAATACATTCTCCTAGATCTGTCCAATCCAATGAAGAGTATATTAAGCCTAAGCGCTTTGGAGTTGCCAAACAATATCAAAAGACGTGTCATGCTATTACATACCTACTTTGAAGAAAATGAAATGGTTTCCTATTGAAGTATTCTTCACGAAAGCTAAAGAGAGTGATTTTCAAGCATAAAGTGTACGTGGATTCAATGCAAGCATTAAATGTTTCAACGATCACAATCTTCAGACACAAGCTCAACTGAAGAAATATATCCATTTAGAGACAACGAACACTTGAAGAAGAAGACCTATAAATTCCATAAGCTTTGAAAAAATGGGCTACAAACCTACTCGCTAACATTCATATTCTTTCCATAAAAAGATTTCTTTATATTTCTTGTAAATTTAAAAGCTCTAAAAATACCTCGAATATCTTAAGAGAAAAGGCTAAGTACTTAAATTGTAAGTTTGCTTGTAAGATGATTAAGAATTAATTAGTGAGACAACCAATCAACAAATATTTTGATTTGTGTTAGGGTAAGAAATGGCTTTATAGGATAAAGAATACTAGGTTGTTTGTAAGCTTGTTGTGTAAGAGCCAGAAGTGACAATGTTGAGTACTTGTAACTTTTTGAAGTTAGTGGAACTTGGTTGTTTGCCAAGAATTGGACGTAGTCTCAATGGTATAGGTGAACCAGTATAAAATCTCTTCTGTCTGAAATATATCTTTATCTTATCTAACCTTGGGTTTGAGTTGATTTTGTTTGTGAAAATACATTTTTACAAAGGCTGTTTCAATCGTCTCACTGTATCAATTTGAAAAATTCTATTATCTATCCTTCAAATATTTTTTTTTTCCAGATGTTAAGCTTTGTGTTTGCGGAAAAGGTTTAGAAAAATTTTAAAATCACAACTCAACCCCCATTTTTGTGATATTTTACTTTACAATTTAATATCAAAGCTTAATCTCTATGGGTTGAGCTCCTGACAGTGTTTGGATGAACAAATACTGATGGCTGATAACAATGGTCAGTTCATTACTGATGGAGCATCCCTCACAAGGCCTCAACGGGTTTCACAAGAAAGGATTATCCTCACTGGAATGAGAGAATAAAGATGTACATCAAGTCCACTCAATATAAACTCTAGCTAATAATCACAAATGGAGACATACCCATTCCTAGACTAGAAGGAGAATGGATAGACGTTGACCTTTCTATAATGGAGCGTAATAGAAAAGTTCGTTATACTTTAACATGCACTTTATCCAAAAATAAGTATAACAAAGTTTACAGACTAAAAATAGACAAAGAGATTTAGGATTCATTGAGTATAAATTATGAAGATACAAAAGATGTACAATTGAGAAAAATTGTCACTCTGATGAGACACTATAAAAGTTTCTCCATAAAAGGAGAATCTATGGATTACATGTTTGGAAGACTACAAGTGCTTCTGAACGGGCTTGAAGATATGTGAAGTAGACAATCTTTTCTTCAAGGAAGTGGGGGACTACATGGATTGCCAAGAAGCATTGTGAGTGATAGAAACACAAAGTTCCTTAGCCACTTTTGGAAGACATTGTGGGGGTAAGCTTGGTAGAAAACTCTTATTTTCATCAACTGGTCACCCACAAACGGATGGCCAAACCAAGGTGGTAAATAGGACATTGGGACAACTCCTTAGATGCTACATCAAAGGTTGGGAGGAGTGTCTACCTCACATTGAGTTTGCTTACAATAGAGTAGTTCACAAGACCACTTCCTTATCTCCTTTTGAAATTGTTTATGGCTTTAATCCTTTAAATCCTCTTGATTTATTACCTTTACCTAACACTTCTTCTATGGTTAATCATGATGCTTTGTCTAAAGCTTCTTATGTTAGAAAGTTGCATGAACAAGTGAAGACACATGTGGAGAGAAAGACAAAACAATTTGCAAAGCAAGCAAATAAGCACAAGAACCAATTGATTTTTAATGAAGGAGATTTGGTGTGGCTTCATTTGAGGAAGGATAGATTTCCTCATGAAAGGAAATCCAAGCTCCAACAAAGAGGAGATGGACCTTTCAAGATTTTAGAGAGGATCAACAACAATGCTTAAAAATTTGAGTTGTCTAGTGAGTATGGTGTGAGTAATACTTTCAATGTTTGTGATCTTTCTTTGTATGATGTAGGTACAAGTAGGAAAGCAAACTTGAGGTCAAGTTCCTTTCAAGAAGGAGGGGATGATGGAGGTCCATTGCAAGCTAAAGGTCTAGAAGGAGACCTAGAAGCACTTCCTTTGGTGAGCTTTAAAGGACCCATGATAAGAGCTAGAACTCAAGCACTTATAGACCACATCAAGGCTAACTTGGACAAGCAAGAGAAAGCACACCAACTCAAGGATAACAAGGGCTGGATTTTAATGTCTCAAGTTCAATTTAATTCTAATTAAATTTAGCACTTGTTAGAAGCAAAAGTAGAAACAATAAAAAGGCTTTTGAGTGCAATTGTGTAAAGAGGTGTAGGTGCACTTATGTGTAGCAACTTAGTAAATTAGTTGGCTGCACTTAGAAGCTAAAAATACTGCACCTTTCATGAAAATGGGACAGCTAAGAGAGTTTGGGACAACCAAGGGTCACTTAGGAGAAGCTTGCACCACAAGCTTCATTAAGCTTGCTTTAGGCTCCTTTAGTGTGCACTACAAGCTTCATTTGAATTGTCATTTCATGTGTATTAGCTTGTAATTTCGTGGCCTTTATAAGGTGCCCAAAACTGAATGTAAACTAACTTTGGTTCATTAATACAATTCTGAAAATTGTTGTGAGAAGTTTATCTCAAGTTCTTATGAAAGATTCTCTTGTTTCTTATCAATGGCTTCAAGCTATTGTGGCGATTCTTCCTAGACTTATTGAAGAGCTTCTCCATGGTGTCTTCCCCCTTCATCCCTAACCTCTCTTCCATCTTCCATTGTTGAATTAAAAGCTTACAAACAACCTCTTGTTCCACTTGAAATTGGACAGCTTTTTGTTCTTGAAGAATACTTGAAGTTTGAGTTTCATTGCAAGGTAGATTTGGGAAAACTAATGGCTAATGGGTTACATCAATACTATGCAGGAGACAAAGTAGAACAAAAAACACAAGTGGTTGTTGTCACTTTATTACGCCTTGTATGATATCTTGGGAAATCGAGAAGAAAAATTTCATCACTCTAGCTCTAGATGAAGCTAAGTATCTGTCTACTGTCAATTGTTTCTCACAACAACTATGTTTAAAGTGTCAGCTAGAAGATTACTCTAGTTTTGAGAACAATGTACTTGTATATTGTGACAATACTAGTGCAGTCAACCTATCTAAAAATCCTATACAACATTCAAAGGTTAAGCACATTGAAATAAGATATCATTTTATTCATGATTAAGTACAAAAAGGTGTTTTGATACAAAATTTATAGACACAACTCATCAATGAGCTGATATCTTTACTTAGAATTTGTCTGAAGAATCACTTCGTCTGTATTTAGGAACATTTGAATATTCTTAAGTTATCAGATTAATGATGTGTGCTTTTATTCCACATACGATAACATCATCTTATAAGTTTTCATTAATCTATTAGGACAACAAGTGTTTAGGTCTACAGACGAAAATTGAAGCATGTTTACAAAAAATAAAAACCCTTCGTTTCCTCTTTAAAAGATATGCGCCACCCTTTTCACTATGCTTGGAATGACATTTTTTGAAAAATATTTAATTTGATTTAAACCATTACTATTCATTTCTCTTTTCTTTTCAAAACATATAAAAGGCAAGGCATGCATCAAAGAGACTCTTTTGGAACTTTGAATTGTCAAAATCTATTTTTTGATTTTGCTTGCATATGAGAAATCATCTTTAAAAAATCTTTTCTTTCTTGTGAAAAATTTCTTATCTTTGTGATCAATGGCACCCAAGAAGAACAAAGTGATTGTGATTCCAAACATCAATAATGAAGATGATGCCAAGAAGGTCTTTCTTGAGAACACCTTTATGCCTGGAAAATAGGTGAACTTCAACAGCCTTGAAGAAGAGGGTTTTCCCATCAGAAACTTCTTTGATCGTGTTGGACAGACCAATTTTCTAGAAAATTCAGTGCTTAGCACTATGGTCTCTATGTATTGTTCTGGGGGACTGCTTGTCATGACAGAGTCAACATTAGAGGAATAGAGGGGATTATCTCTCCAATAACCATCGTGATTGCGTTTGGAAGTCTGGAAGAAGGTTTGGTGTTTGATAAAGATTGGGAGAATGATATTTCCTAGAAGATAGTGGACCTAATGATATATGGTGGTCCTAGGCCAAACACAACTGATAGAAAGGGGTTGAAAAACTTTCTGACGATTATGAATATGTCATACATGTGCAGACTCATCCACAACATCTTGTTAACACATGGTGATGCTCAAACGAGAGTCCATAGACTATGTGAGCAACAAAGAAAGATTCTACATATACAAGGTGATGGTAGGAAAGAAGGTAAATATGTCACAAGTTATCTTCTACTATTAGTTGCAAGCATTCAAGGGCAGATTCAACCCAAAGGACAAGAAAAAACTAGTTCATTATGGTATGTTTTTTAC
This sequence comes from Glycine tomentella, assembly GCA_007407185.1. Taxonomy (NCBI): domain Eukaryota; kingdom Viridiplantae; phylum Streptophyta; class Magnoliopsida; order Fabales; family Fabaceae; genus Glycine; species Glycine tomentella. The sequence continues at coordinate 376,500 of PYAF01000343.1, forward strand.
CCAAATCATGAGGAATATTGGTGTTGATATTTCTGGAATGACGCCTTTTGCTGGAGCAACACAAATAAAGGGAATGACTTTTGTGAAGATGAGGATTGCTAACAAATTCCCTGAATATGTCTAAAAACACATAAAAAAGAAGGTCAAGAAGGAATCCAAGGAGGGATCGCAATCTGTGCTAGGCTAGACAATAGAAACTCAGGATCAACTTGTTGATCTTGAGTTTACAGTTACATCCCAAACGGAAGGGGAGCAAGCTCGACCTAAACACAAACCTACCCCTTCAGAACAAATCTTCCCAGCCTAGATCCAAACTTTTGACCAAAAGAAAAGACCTACTCTAGCACCATTAGACCCTAAGCCCTTAGACCAACCAAAGAAGCCCATAAAACATTCACCTTCAAATCCTAAACTAAAACTACCCAAAAGAGAAAGGCTAAAAACTCTAAGTTTGAACCCGAATTTGAACCTGCACCTAAAAGACCAACCATCAAGATCAAATGCCCTACCCCTCACTTAAGGATCAAGAGTATGAAGTTGTGATTCTTGAGACTCCAACTCCTTAATCTTCACCTTCACTAGCCCTTCCACTTCAGTCTCCACCTCCTCCACCACCTCAACCCCAACCAAAACCTTCACCCCTTCTAAGCAAAAAGAAAGAAGACGCTTTTGTTAAGGCCAAAAATATGTCCTTGGTTAAATCAAGGAAGAAAGGAAATATTGATAAGTCCTTAGAAAGGAAGAAGGCCATTGAGATGGAGGAAGGAATCTTGGCCTCGGTGGAAGCTCTATCTGTTGAAGAGCACATGAAGAAGCTTGATGAGGATGCAAGGCTAGCATGGAGTTTGAAGAAAATCCATATAATGTTGTTTGGAATCTTTGAAGGCTTTGTCTGCCGAGGAAGTGATTCACAAAGAAGTTGAAGAGGCCACTGTGATGGAGTAGATGGTGAGTTTATGCTTGAGGATGTACTTCTGAAGTTTGTGAAGGCTCACTTAGAAGATTAGCAAAAAAAGTGCTAGAGTCAGAGGGAACTCAAAAGGATCAAAAAGCTTAGTCTCATAGGCAGCAAAGTTGTTAGGCTTTTTACATGTCAATTCAATTGATTGGTAGTTGTAATTTGTGTAAGTCTAAGATGAGACTTCTTTTGATCCATTGCATAAAGTTCATTCATCTTTTTGCATTCATGTTTTCATAAAAGCATAATTTTTGTTAAAAAGCTTTTCTGAAACATAAAGTTTTCATGATTGCATAAAAAGCCAAGTGTTCCATGTTTAAGTTTTGGAAAAATAATTTCTCACTGGTTTAATCAATTACCAGCAAATGGTAATCTATTACTTATGTTTTAAAGAACACTTTAATCGATTACAAGAGTATGGTAATCGATTACACTACACAAAATCACATAATAGTCTTCTTGTGATAATCGATTACGATATGGTGGTAATCGATTACTTAGCTCATTTTGAAACAAAGACTTCCTGTGATAATCGGTTACATTGCAAAATAATCGATTACATTGCTCATAGATCTTTTCCAGAAAGTTCAAGAACACTTTAATCGATTAAATGAGTAATTAATCAATTACATAAGCGAATTTAATCGATTACATTAGTGAATTAATTGATTACTGACAGTTACAACAATTTTCTATAAATAGTTGTTTAGTGTTTTGAAAAGAAACAATGAATTATCAAAGTATTTTCATAAGCTTTCTGAAGAAAGAAAAGATTCAAAGTGCTATTCTGAGTTAGACCCACAAATCATCAAGCTTCAAGATTTCTAAAGAGGATTTCTTTTTGGGCAAAGTTTCAAAAGAAGATTTTGGAAGGAAAGTTCTGAAGTAGTTTTCTTTCACCATTGATTCAAGTTTGGTAATTTTTTGCATACATCAGTAGTGGATCATTAAGTGGTTTCTTTCCATATAACTTGTTTGTAAATTCTTTTTGAATTTCTTTTTGTGTAACTATAACAATAGTTTTTCTTATGGCTTTTCTAGAATAGGTGTTTCTAGAAGTAAGGGTAAAGATAGGTTTTCTCTATGTCCTGATCATAGAAAATCTATGTGAATTAGATATCTCGTTCTTGATCTAGGTGTGATTAAGAGTAGTTGTAAGGGCTTGTAAGAAACAATTGTTATTAGTGGAACTCTAACTTGTTGGTTAGAAGAACTGGATGTAGCTTCTCTAGGTTGAGAAGTGAACCAGTATAAATCTTTGTATTGACTACTTCATCTTTATCTTTTCTTGTGGTTATAACTTGTCATTTGTTAGTGCAACATTTCACAATCAACAGAAAATGTTTTTGATTGCATTTTTAAGGTTTGGTGTTTGATTGGTTGAAAGCTTTCTTGGATTATTTTATGATGTGATCTTTTTAACTCTGATTGTTTAAAAAATTTTAATTGGTCAAGATCAACCAATTCACCCCCTTCTTGGTTCTTGTGTGTTGTTCATACTGTTTTCAATTGGTATCAAGAGTAGGTTATTGTGTGTTACTTAAGATCACTATCTTTTTTCAAAGAAAATGAATATCACACAAATTACCTTCAAGAAGGATGCCTCCCTCAATCGTCCTCAGATGTTTGAGAGAGAACACTTCAATTTTTGGAAAAAATATAATGCAGATTTTCATTCAATCAAATGACCCTGGTGCATGGAATGCAATACAAAAAAGATCCTTTAATTCCAATCAAAACTATTAAAATGAAATGATTCAAAGAATGGGATGAAATGACAGATGTTGAAAAGAGGGTAGTTCAATACTATTTCAAATCAAAGAATATGATAACCTTTTATACTATACATTATTGATATGTAGTACAAAATTGTTATTATTTTTAGTTCATAATTCTTAACTCAAATTCTTACATATTAAAAATTTCAGATATTTATAGCATTATTCACAAATCAACTTATTATTTTAAGTTTTATTTTCATATTTAGAAAGGTTGTTTCACATAAATATTTTGTTAAATCTATTTTTTTAAGTGGGAACTCTTACTTTAGATTGATTGAAATATTTCACAATAATTTAATTAGGATTATTTATGTTTTTAGTTCGTCGTTTAGCTTTCAATTTTTAGTCCCTCAAATATTTTTTGACAACTTTTAGTATTTGAATAATTTTTTGTCATCACTTTTAGTCCTTCTATTTTTTTTATTGCTAAAAAATAAGTGTCAAATATAAAATAAATGAGAAAATATAAATGAATAAAACATAAACTAATTTTGAGTAATAAAAATAAACAAGGGATTTAAAATGGACAATTTTTTTAGATAAACTAAAAATACTGATGAAAAATTAATGAAGGATTAAAAAATTTCAATTTTTTTTGGAAGACTAAAAATTGAAATTTAAAAAATCTGAGGACTAAAATCTTAATTACCTTATTTAATTAATAATTTTTTAACATGTAATTTATTTTTTATGTCTCTCATTTATTATATTTTAAAAACCATAGTCTACTATATATATAATCAATTATATATAATGTATAATAATTATTAATAATTAAAAATGTTATACTTTATCATTTATGATTAAAATAAAAAATTAATTGTAAAAATTTCTAATAAAAATGTAAGGAAAAATTTATTATTTAAAATATTTTATAATAATATTTATGTTTATTGTAACGCCCTGTATGCATCCAGTTCATTATCATTCATTTATGGTCGTTAAGCGCAACAATTAATTAAGACTAATCAATTCGGAAGTGTAATGCCCCGTATGCAACCAGTTCATTAACATTGATTTATGATCGTTAAGCGCATCAGTTATCACAAATAATCAATTTGAAAATGATAAACAAAATGACGTCAACAAACGTCATTAACAACACCCACTATACATCATATATGGTGAACTTTCATAGTATACACTGTATATATATATATATATATATATATATATATATATACACAAAACTGTACATATCCCTCATAGGGTACAAAATAATAGGCATAAATCAAAAGATAGAGCCAACATGCTCTCACTCTATGCCTAAGGTTCCCTCAGAACTATATCCCTCTACTTGGGCCTCTTGCCCTGGGATGTATCAGCCGCTCCCTGAGCATCACCTGTAAAACATAATTTCCAACAGGGATGAGATAACAATCTCAGTAAACTCAGGGTCCTTGGAGGTCTTTCCTCCCCCTGGTTCACTTCCATGCACATAATATCAAAATTTGCATTACAAACTAGCCATCATAGCTATCAAGTCATATTACCACTTGTACATAGCATACATACATATATATCAATGCCTAAGGAGGCTTCATCCATTTATATGGGCACATCTCACATCAGGACTTACTAATTATGCCTGAGGAGGCTTCATCCATTTATATGGGCACATCTTACATCAAGGCTTTCTTTCCTTGCCTGAGGAGGCTTCATCCATCTATGTGGGAACATCTCACATCAGGGCTTATATATATATAATCTATTAAATTTAATTCTACTGGTCAGAGAAATCTCATCAATCAACACACATAGTCTCAATCCATATATATCAAGTACATGATTTCAATCAAAATAGTAACACACAATTTCAATATACATGCATCAATTCATACAATAACCATCACTCCCTCTGGAGATGGTGGAACACAAACAGGGAAACACTCCCAAGAACAAAGAGTTTACATGCTCTCAGCGCTACACCGGCTCTCCCGGCTTCGTGGTCACAACCACCAGCAATATCACTATCACGCCCTACACAAGGCATAAAACAATCAATCAATAACGGTACACAGCCGTTAGAATGAAAGGAAACGCTATTCCTTTCCATTAAAACCTCATTGTTCTCTATCTTAGGGTTAACAGAGCTAACCACCTTATAGGTGATTCACAGACCCTCAACAGGATCTATCTTGGTCCAACCAAGATCTTAGAGTCCCCCTAGACTCTGCATAAGTTCAATTCAAAGCATTTTGTTGCTTAACCATCCTATATTTCAAGGATAAACAAGTTGATCAAAACAATAAATCCAACATGTTTTCACCGTTTATTAAGCCTACTGAGCAACTAGTGTAACAGCACCTTAGCTCATATCTATCATAATATCCTCTACTTCATCAACATTCTTCCTACTCATACATATCTCAGAGTCAAAACCAAACTTCATCAAAAGTTATGATTCAAAGCTTAGTGTTCATCAGAACAACCCCCTGAACATACTTTTCTAAAGAATCTAAGCCTAATTCCAACCCTAACACAATTGGGTTACTATTCATCCCATTATCAATCTCACAAATCAATCGGTAAAACTCAAGTTTCTTACCTCTAAACTATCGAGGAAAGCTGAAAGATCACTTCCCCAAGATTTAGCGTCCTTGAATCGCCTTCTATCCCTTCCAAATCTCAATTTTACAAAGTTCCCTAGAGAAAGGGATCTCTCCTTTTGAAGGTTTTTAGGGAAAAGAGATGAAGGATTCTAGCTCAGAGGAGGATTTCCTACATGTTTCATGTTGGGAGCTAAAGGTTTTGGCCAAAGAATGAAGGATTATGAAGCTTCCAAGGTCCATCAATGGTGGAGCACGTCCAGAGGAAGAAGAAAGGGAAGATTTTGGCCCAAAAACGCAAAATGACCCTTTTATAGTGGCTCTGTCAGAGTTCCTGTGCGAATCGTGCCACTTCTGGCGCTATTCGCGCCAAGTTCCAGCATCTGTGGAGCTAACCGCGCCAAATTCCAGTACCTGTGGCGCTACTCGCGCCAAAATTTTAGCCGTCACTAATTCCGGCGCTAATTACGTCGCTAACGCTTTTTGCGACAGAATTTTTGAAAATTCAAACTTTTCTTTCTCTTTCTTTTATTTATTTAGCCTAGGCTATTATAGGAAGCGATAAACAAAATGACATCATCATCATACGTCATCAACAATAACATATTTACATTATGTGTGGTAATTACACACATCATTTAATCAGAGGACCAAAATAAGCCATATAACTCAGTAAAATTATCTCAACAATGGCTGTACAAAATAAGGTATCATATACCCTGTCCTCTCAGCTTACATCAATATCTCTCAGATGTATAACATATACAAAAATACACACTAACTGTGCATCCTTTCCTCAGGGGTACAAATACAGGCATAACAAAATAAATGGGGCAACATGCTCTCAAAATATACGCCTAAGGTTCACACAGAACCATATCAGAGCTCGGGCCTCTTGCCCTGGGATCCACCATCTGCTTGTTGAGCATCACCTGTAAAACATAACCCCTTCACACGGGGTGAGATACAAATCTCAGTAAACTCAGGGTTCTTGGAGGTTTCTCCTCCCCCTGGTTCACTTCCATGGCACATAGCATTAAAATTGGCATCACACACAATCCAGCCATCACGGCTCTCATAAACCATATCAATGTATATCACAACACAGGTGTTATTCCGTTGGGCGCTACCAACATCAGGAATGCAACACAGATATAACAAATATACGTACACATATAACATTGCCTGAGAAAGATCATCCACTGAAGGGCACATTCTCTCATGACTTTCCGCATCATTGCCTGAGAAAGATCATCCACTTAAGGGCACATTTTCTCAGGACTCTGCACACATTGCCTGAGGAAGATCATCCACTGAATGGCACATTCCCTCAGGACTTTATGTCAATGCCTGAGAAAGCATCCACTGAAGGGCACATTCTCTCAGGACTTACATGAACACGTATGGCACTTCCAAGGGAAGATCATCCACTTAAGGGCACATTTCCAAAGGAAGTCCATAATTAATTTATTATAATGACCAGAGAACCTCATCAATCATACAATATATCATCACAGTGTACATCATATACATGTTCTCAATTAAAAAGAAGTAACACACAATTTCAATACCACGTTCATCATGACATACAATAACCATCACTCCCTTGGAGTATGGTGGAACACAGACAATGGGAAACACTCCCAAGAACAAAGAGCTTACCTACTCTCAGCGCTACACTGGTTCTCCCGGCTTCGTGGTCACAACCACCAGTAATCCTCGTATCACGCCCTACATAAAGGCATATAAACAAATCAATAACGGTTCTCAACTCGTTAGAATGAAAAGAAACGCTATTCCTTTCCATTTAACCTCTTTGTCCTCTATCTTAAAGTTATCAGATCTAACCACCTAATAGGCGACTCACAGACCCTCAACAGGATCTATCTCGGCCTAACCAAAGCACTAGAGTCTCCCCAAGACTCCACCGAAGCCAATTCAAAGAGTTCAACACTCTATTCAGGCCAAAACTCAAAGATTAACAATATGGCTAAAACGGTTACTTCAACACAATTTCACCGTTTATATAACCTCTTGAGCACATATTGTACAAGCATCAAGGCTCATGCATGCCATAAGATCACCAATTTAACCAACATTCATCCTACACATACATTCTTCAGAGCCAAATTCCAAAGTCCATAAAAATTATGTTTCAAGGCTAATCCTTCATCACCACAACCTCCTAAGCATACTTTTCTAAAGGACCCAAGCCTAATTCCATCTCTAACTCAAATGGGTCACTATTCACCTCAAGAACAAATTCTCAAATAATCGGTAGAATTTGTGTTTCTTACCTCTAAATCAACAAGGAAGGCTAGAGGACAACTTCTCCAAGCTTTTTCGTAAATCGCCTCATTTCCCCGCCAAACTCAAGTTTTATGAAATTCCCTAGAGAAAATGATATCTCCGTTTGATGTTTTTAGAGGAAAGTGATGATGGAATTTAGCTCATATGATAATTTCCTTCAAGTTTCATGTTGGGTGTGAAGTGTTTTGGTCAAGGAATGAATTCCCCATTCAACAATGGTGGAAAATGAAGGAGGAAGAAGAAGATGGGTGTTTGGCTCACAAATCATGCAATTGGGCCTTTTATAGTGACCCTGATCGCGTCCTGCGCTAATCGCGCCACTCTGGCGCTAACTGCGCCAGATTCTAGAGAAAATATGCTTTATGGTGCACTTCTAGCACTAATCGCACCAGATTCCAGAGAAAATATGCTTTCTGGTGCACTTCTAGCGTTAACCGCGCCACTTCTGGCGCTATCTGGGCCAGGAACAATTCTGTCGCTAACGCTTTTTGCGACAGAATATTGTAAATTTAATTTATTTTTTAAAACCTTGGTCATTATATTCTCCCCACCTTTTTAATAATTTTGACCGCAAAATTCAAAGGCATACCTGTCAAGCAACTCGGGGTACAGCTGCAAAAGCTCATGCTCCCGCTCCCAAGTCGCCTCCTCAGGTGTCCTTCCTTCCCACTGTACCTTGACTATGGGAATAGTCTTACTCTGAATCTGCTTCTCCATTCTGTCAAGGTTCCGTGCTGGCCGTGTAGGACAAGTCAGATTCTCTCTAATCTGAACGGTGTCAGGCTCCACCACGTGCGAAGGGTCTGGCTCATACCTCCTCAACTGTGACACATGGAAAACATCATGCAGCCCTGACAATTGGGGAGGCAAAGCTAGCCTTTAAGCCACTGGTCCTACTCTCTGGAGAATCTGGTAAGGACCAATGAACCTAGGATTGAGCTTCCTCACACCTAATGCTTGTCCAACACCTGTGACAGAAGACAGCCTCAAAAACACATGGTCGCCCTTATCAAACTGCAACGGCCTGTGTTTATGATCATAGTAGCTCTTCTGTCAACTCTGAGTTCTCAACAACTTATCTCTGATCAAACGGATCTGCTCAGAAGTCTCTTGAACCATCTCAGGTCCAAGAAGCTGCCTCTTTCCTACCTCAGTCCAACAAACAATAGTCCTGCACCTCCGGCCATACAATGCCTCATAGGGTGCCATGCCCAAACTAGCATGGAAGCTGTTATTATACGAGAACTCCACCAGTGGTAGGTATCTATCCCACCTAGAGGTGAACTTCGGATCTCTATCACTGACAATGCTCTCCGGGACACCATGCAGTCTGACAATCTCTCTGATATATAGTTGAGCCAACCTCTCTGCAGTGTAGTCAGTCCGAACAGGTAAGAAATGAGCGGACTTGGTCAGCCTATCAACAATCACTCAGATGGAGTCATATCCAGTTTGAGTCCTCGGTAGTCCAACTACGAAGTCCATGGAAATGCCATCCCATTTCCACTCTAGAATCTGCAACGGCTATAGTAGGCCTGACGGTCTCTGATGCTCAATCTTCACCTTCTGACATACTAGACACTTAGCCACATGCTCAGCTATGTCTCTCTTCATCCCTGGCCACCAGAAGTTCCTCTTAAGGTCATGATACATCTTGGTGGCACCTGGATGAATGCTAAACTGGCCCTTATGTGCCTCAGATAGAACGGCACCACCAACTCACCCTTAGGCACAACAACTCGATCTTGGTACAACACCAAGTCGTGAGTCTCCCAAGAAACATCCTGCTGACCAATCATGGCCCTCACATCATCATCCTGCTTCTGGGCCTCTTGGATCCTCCGTATCAAATCATTATCAACCTTGGTCTCTCTCAACTTGAGACCACGAGCACCTTCTGTCACAGTCAGGTGCATATCTCTAAACCGCTCAATCAGCTCACAGTCTGAGATCATCATGCAGGCAACACTCACATGCTTCCTGCTCAAGGCATGAGCAACAACATTCGCCTTGCCTGGATGATATCTCAACTCAAAGTCATAATCTTTAAGGAACTCCATCCACTGTCTTTGTCTCATATTCAGCTCATTCTGGTCAAAGAGGTACTTGAGACTCTTGTAGTCATTGAACACCACCAACTTGGCACCATACAGGTATGTTGATTTGGAAGATTGCTGAACTAAGGGGGAGCCTTTTGAAGATTAGAGATCTGTAAAGACTTGGAAAAGTTTTGGCTTTCAACATGCTTGAAGGCTTAAAGGCTTGAAGATCAAAATTGTGATTCAATGTAAAAGGAAAGAAAGCCTTCTGATGATCCAAGTTCCAATATGCATACCATTGATAATCATTCATGCATTACATCATAAAAGCTTATTTAATTGATTTGGAACTTAAAAATTAAGTAAAGCTTTTTGGAAAAATAGTTCTAAGTATTTTTAATCGATTACCAAACTTAGATAATCGATTACATTGTTCTTCAGATTTTCTGGAAATGAGTTAGAACACATTAATCGATTATATCATCGTTTTAATCGATTATTTCACTATTGCATTCATGCAGTTTTAAATGAGTGACTGGTTTAATCGATTACCATTTGCTTGTAATCGATTACCTAGCTATTTTGAAATAAAGATAACTCTGTCTTAATCGATTACCATTTGATTGTAATCGATTACATAGTTCAATCATGGTTTATGCATTTCTGTCTTAATCGATTACCATATTTTGTAATCGATTACACTTCACAAAACCTGGATTTTACAAAGTCTGATTTAATCGATTACACATCGGGATAATCGATTAAATAACCCGTTGCTGTAACCCAGAACTTATT
>PYAF01000343.1:399942-416854 GCA_007407185.1 Glycine tomentella
TAGCATATGCATGTCTCATGGATTTCAAACTTTTTCAAATGGATGTTAAAAGTGCTTTTTTAAATGGATACATTGAGGAGGAAGTATATGTTGAGCAACCTCCTGGTTTTAAAGATCATAAACATCCAGATTATGTTTACAAATTGAAAAAGGCACTTTATGGTTTGAAACAAGCTCCTAGGCAATGGTATGAGAGATTGAGCAATTTTCTGCTTGAACAATCATTTACTAGGGGCAATGTAGATAAAACTCTGTTTATCAAAAGGCTTGGAAATGATTTTTTATTGGTTCAAATTTATGTGGATGATATAATCTTTGGTTCTACTAATCATCTCTTGTGCAAGGAATTTTCATCAGCTATGCAGAAAGAGTTTGAGATGTCAATGATGGGTGAACTCACATTCTTCCTTGGACTTCAAGTAAAGCAAATGAAGAATGGAACCTTTATTAACCAATCCAAGTACTGTCTTGAGATCATCAAGAAATTTGAAATGGAGAAGAGCAAGGATGCTGCAACTCCCATGGCTACATCAACATACTTAGATTCAGATGAAAGTGGAAAGCAAGTTGATGAGTCAAAATACAGAGGAATGATTGGATCATTGTTATATTTGACAGCTAGCAGACCTGATATTATATTCAGTGTTTGTTTGTGTGCTAGATATCAAGCCAATCCTAAGGAATCACACCTAACTGCTGTTAAGAGGATTCTGAAATATCTCAAAGCTACACCAAGAGTTGGACTTTGGTATCCAAAAGGTGCTTCTATCAATATTGTTGGATATTCTGACTCTGATTTTGCAGGCTGAGTGGCACTTGTCACCTACTAGGAGGATCACTAGTATCATGGCACTGCAAGAAGCAATCATGTGTGGCACTATCTACTACTGAAGCTGAATACATCTCAGCTGGAAGCTGTTGTGCTCAAAGCTTGTGGCTTAAACAATAGATGCATGACTATGGAGTAGATTTGCATGAAATTCCACTACTATGTGACAACACAAGTGCTATCAATATATCAAAGAATCCAATCATGCATTCAAGAACAAAGCATATTGAGATAAGACATCACTTCCTCAGGGATCAGGTTCAAAAAGGTAACATTAAGGTAGAATTCATTGATACCAATCATCAATTAGCTGATATATTCACAAAACCATTATCTAAGGATAGATTTTATACTTTAAGAAACATGCTAGGAATCCTTGATGAAATCTATATTGTCTAGCTTGTTCATTGCCTAAATCCTCATGAAAAATTTGAATGCCTCATGTCATTATTATGAATTAAACTTTAAAAGCTGTGCTAAAAGTGATAAATGCTCTGTTTTCTGAAAAACGTACTGGAATAATCGATTAAAGCATCGGATTAATCGATTATTATCATTAAAAGTAACATTGTATATGAAAATTATGCTGTTGTAATCGATTACAACTCATTCGTAATCGATTACGTCTCTGTCTAAGCATATAAGCCTTCCTGGAATAATCGATTACCAAACATTAGTAATCGATTACTATGCTGTAATCCTATACAAAGCTTTCCTGTAATAATCGATTACATGATTCAAATATCTATTCTGAACATTTCATGTTGCTGTAATAATCGATTACAACTCGTGTTAATCGATTAAAATGTTCATATTCATGAATTAATTGCCATTCTTAAGCAAATAATCGATTACATGATCAATATAATCGATTACTGGTCATCCTCAACCTCTGGCAATCAAATAAATAATCGATTACATCATGGATTAATCGATTACACCGACTTATACTTGTCATTTGGTGCACTGGAATAATCGATTACAATGCGATTTAATCGATTAATAGAGCTGTTGTGTGGTTTCTGACAGTTTTTTATGGAAATTTGAAACGCCTAAACCACCAATAACCTTCATTAACTGACCATAACAGCTATATTTTTGAAAATTATGAATGTTGGGGGCCTAATCCTTGCCTATAAATAGCTGTTTAGAAGTTCAATTGATTCTTGCACCTAATTTTCATCCTTCTTACATCTTCTTGCTTCTTTTCTCTAATTCTGTCTATCACCCTCAAAATGTCTGCACCCAAAAGAGTTAGAACTGGAAAGAGAAAGGTAGGAGAGTCATCCAACCCTCAACCTCAGCCACCCCCAGATAGTTTAAGTCTTTGGTTCACCAAAGAATCTGATAAAATGCAGTACCTTCAGTACAATGCCACTAAACCCATTTCATCACCCAAATACATAAGCCTTGACTGGTTCATTAGGGAAGGATTCATTTTTCCTGCTTTGTTAGAAACCCAAGGTCTGAGAAAATTCATGGAAATGAAGGGTACCTATTACCCTGACCTGGTTAGAGTCTTTTACACTTGTGGAAAAGGCTCTATGCAAGGGTTTTTTAAATCCACAGTGAAAGAGGTTGAAATGGTGATCACCCCAGAGATTTGGGAGTCTGTAGCAGGGGTAGTTAATGAGGGGGAGAGAAAATTTGATGAAACTCCTGGTGGTTACACCAAAATAGGAACCTATAGGGAGTGTCTTACTGACCCAAACTATCCTATTAGACATAGGTTGAGCACTGGCCCTATGGCTCCTGAAAACAGACTTCTCCACTACCTTATCACATACATCCTTACTCCTAGGGCAACTAATCATGCTCAGGCTACTGATGAGGACTTGCAACTGATGTATGGCCTCACAAACTCTATACCCATGAACAGGGTTCTTATTTTGCAAGAAATAATGATGAAGTCAAAGAGGCTTGTCAACTTTCCTTTCCCTTATCCTGTTCTGGTCTCCAGATTTATTGATTACTTTGGCATTGATGTGTCAAATGAAGTGGTGGACAACACCAATTCTTCCAACAGCCTAATCCAAGAGAAGCATCTGACCAAGCTTGGATTGCACAAGACAGATGATGGCTGGGTCATGGGTGGACAGCCTCCTCAGCCTCCTCAGATGCATCAACCACAGGAACATGCTGCTGATAGTGAAGAATCTGATGATTCTGCACCTGTAGAAGGCCCTTCTCAACAGCCTACTCAGTCAAACTTTGAGTCTTTGATGCTGGCCAAAATGGATGGTCTACTTCAGATGCATCATGACTTTAAGGCTGAAGTTTTCGGATCATTTAGGGAGCTTAATGAAAGATTAGATGATATAGAAGCATCTCTGAAGATGGATGATTCTGAAGACTTTTAGGCTGCTATTTCTGTTTTCTTTATGTTATGTTTTTCATGTATTTTTAATTTTCTTGTTTAACCCTATGATGTACTCCTCTCTACCAACATTAATGCAATATGATGATTTAGTTCATGTTCATATCCGCTGTGCTTTACATTTTTTGTCTTTAAAAAGCCAAATAGGGGGAGAAAAATTGAAATTCAACATGCTCTGCATATTGCTCTGTTTGCCCCTGTTTTTTTGTGTCATTTTTGAACTAAAATTTCAGTTGCTTTATTTGGAAAAGATAGGGGGAGTTTTATGCTAAAAATGATTGCAATGAACTGATATATATCATGAATGATTGCTGAATTAAACACAAATGCTTTTAACACTTGTTCTTGCAAATGATTTTAAGTTTTCAGGTGTTTAGCATATATGGTAAAATGGTATAAAGCTTCTTCGTTCAATCACAAAGACCCACTGCTTTTCAATTTGGAATTTGGCATGTTTAAAGCCAAAATGGGGGAGATTGTTGATTTGAAAGATTGCTGAGCTATGGGGGAGCTTTTTGAAGATTAAAGACTTGGAATAGTTTTGGCTTTCAATATGCTTGAAGGTTTGAAGGCTTGAAGATCAAATTTGTGATTCAATGTAAAAGGAAAGGAAGCCTTCTGATGATCCAAGTTTCTATATGTTTTTCATTCATAATCATTCATGCATTACATCATAAAAGCTTAAGTAATTGATTTGAAACTGAAAAATAAGTAAAGCTTTTTGGAAAAATAAGTTCTAAGTGTTTTAATCGATTACCATACTTTTATAATCGATTACATTGTTCTTCTGAATGCTGGAAATGAGTTGAGAACAAATTAATCGATTATCACATCGTTTTAATCGATTATTTCACCATTGCATTCATATAATTTTTAATGAGTGACTGGTTTAATCGATTACCATTTGCTTGTAATCGATTACCAAGCTATTTTGAAAATAAGATCACTCTGCCTTAATCGATTACCAATTGGTTGTAATCGATTACATAGTTCAATCCTAATTTATGTATCTCTGGCTTAATCGATTACCATATTCTGTAATCGATTACACTTCACAAACTTGATTTTTACAACATCTGGTTTAATCGATTACACATCAGGATAATCGATTAAATATCTTCATGTTGTAACCCAGAACCTATCTAGAACACTTTAATCGATTACAGGAGCGTATGTAATTGATTACATTTGCTAATTAATGATTACAGGAGCTGAATTAATCGATTATTTCTATTACAGCTGTTTTATATAAATAGAACCCTGCCTTTTATGAAAAAAACTAACGAAACAAAAATTGATTTTTGAGCACTACATGTTCTGAGAGCTTTGTAACAAGTAAGAAAGGCATTCTTTGTGGTTCTAACATTCTCGCTTCCATTCAAACCATCATGGGTCACTAAGTTTAGTGAAGCAAGTTAAATCTTTTCAAAGTCTAAGGAGAGGGCATTGATTCTGCATATCATAATTCATTCAACCTGATATATTCTTCACTTTGCATATGTTTCTTGGATCATCAGGTGAATTCTTTCCTTATTCTTTGATGGTGTAACATTCTTGGTTTGAATTTATGTGTATTTGTTCCATTGTATTTTGGTTTTCTTGCAAGTGTAGATATAGTGTTTCTCTAAGGTTAGCTGAGTAGTGTTCTCAGTGTGGGTATTAGCTTCTAAGGATCTAATAGGGTTTTAGATCTCTGTACTTCATCTAGGGTTGATGAAGAGAAGCTTGTAAATTGTTTGTAAGGATTTTGTTGATATAGTGGAACTCTACTCTAGTGTTGAGTAGAAGAAACTGGATGTAGCCTCATAGGTTTTGAGGTGAACCAGTATAAATCCTGTGCTCTTTCATTTACTGCATGTTAGATTAATTCTTGATGTGATTTCTGAAAGTTAATTTTATTAATAAGGCATTACAAATCTTGGAGGCTGTTTGAATAAAGTTTCATCATTGGTTTTTGATAAAGATCCAAAGGGAATTTAAACTCTGATATTTTACTTGGGAAAGAAATTTTTAAATTTAACAAGGCTAACAAATTCACCCCCCCTCTTGGTTAAGTGTGAAGTGTTCCCTCATTTTAACACTCAGCATCAGAGGTATTCCACCTCATCATGGCTTTCACAGCCATCTATCAGAGATCAAAGCCATAACCATAGCATCAGAATCTCATACTGGCTCTCATAGCCTGTCTCACAGAGGTACTATCATATCAGTGTCAACTACTGGACACTATCCACATCAGAGAGGCACCGCCTCTGAATCATACAAACATTGCCTGAGGAATCCCTCAACTCAGGACTTCACACATCTTGTCTGAGGAGCTCCTCGACTCAAGACTTTGAGAATACAGATATGGCTCATCTAAGAGGCCTTAGGCTCTAGTCCCTCTTGGGAAGCCCTCTCTTAGAGATACAACATATCTGCCGGTCCTCTGGCCTGGAAATAGCCCTCCAGGACTTTCATAAACACTGGCCTGGGAATAGCCCTCCAGGTCTTTCCATTCACATGCCTGAGGATAACTACTCAGGACTTCCAACATCTCTGCCTAAGGAGGAACATCCACACAGTCCCTTTTTTTTTTCCTTAGGACTTAGGTGGAGAACAGTGGCACCTCCCAAGGAATCTCAGCCATTCCAGGGAGTCCTCAAACTCTTCCTCTGGCTAGGGAACCTCAACTAGCCCGATACCAGTCCGGTATCCTATAGGTTCCATCACAGACCATCTCATGATCTGCATTCCATCACAGGCCCACGGCCACTCACACCTGCCATATCAGGTGTCTCAGTACCCTCACACTGTCTCAGTGTCTATCCTAGGGTTCATCATTACAGCCCAGCACACACTAGGCCGTCACATATCCCAGATATTCAGAACAGTCTAAGATTCACTCAAAGCACCGTTCACCAGCCTATCAGGCTTAGCGCGCATACACACACATATATATATATATATATACATCACCCGCTCGGGTGGCAAACCAAAATAAGGGGAAAATCCCAGAACAATGAGCTTACCTGGCTAGCCGTGCCTCACAGCTCTAGCATCGACTGATGGTCTGCTCCTCCGACACCCTCGGTGTCCAGCCCTACCAAGGCACACAAGCACACATGTCACAGACCATACAAGCATTCAAACATGCCTAAGCTCATCAAGCAGACATCAACCGCCTCTGGGAAGGAACCACAGTTCTTTCCCTCAACCCGATTCAACTACTCTAGGGTTCATCAGGCTTATCCACGCAAGCCTTCCCATAGACCTTCAGTGGTCTATCACAGATCATCCATGGCCTCAGAGTTATTCTAGACTCACCATCAGCCATTCATACTGAGCATCACAGCTCTCACAACCCAAAACCTCAGGGTTTCTCAGGGCTTGAACGGTCTATTCCACAAGACACTGTTCCCCTGGCCTCTTAGGCACAACAAGCCCATTTGTAAGTCTCTGGCATGTCTTAGACCAAGTGACTTAGTCCAAGTCACACATGCCCTTACCTAGAGCCAAAACTAACAGTCACCGAATCACAAACCAAAAGCTAATCCTTCCTCCTCTCATCATTCTGAACACATCTCCCAACTGGACCCAGAGCTAATTCTAGCTCTATCACAAATGGGTCACTATTCATCAAAACCCCCAAACCAGAAATCAATCGGAGAAACTCGAGTTTCTTACCTCAGTGGTGACCAAGAAGGTTGCAGGACAGCTTCATCGAGCCCCAGAGTCCTTTCCCAAGCCTTGGATCCTCACCATGCTCGAGTTCTCTGACTTCTTTGGGGTTTCTCTCAAAAAGGAGTTTCTGAAGGAACGGAGGAAGGATTCTCACTTTCACTCGGTTTAAAGGTGATAGGAAGGGCTCAGGAGGTGTTTAGGGTCATATACCAAGAACATGGGAGCTTGGGAAGCTCTTCCATGGCTGCTGGGGTCCAGAGGAAGAAGAAAACCATTTCTTCTCCTCCCAAAACGTGACCCCCCTTTATATATTGGGCCTGCCAGAGGTCTGGCGCGATCCGCGCCAGCCCTGGCGCTACCCGCGCCAACTGTGCCGACCTTGTGGCGCCAACAGCGTGGAACCCACGCCTCCAGCGTCAACTTCCAGAATCTATGGCGCCATCAGCGCCAACCCCGCGCCAACCTCCAAAACCCAGCTGGTGCCACCAGCGCCAACCCTGGCGCTAATCGCGTGGAAAATCAGGGGAAATGGGTATTCCAGGCCACTTCCTGCGCCACTCGCGCCACATTGGCGTCCCTCGCGCCATGTTCCAGAAATTCTGGCGCTAACCGTGCCAACCATGGCGCCAACCGCGCCACACACCACACAGGGTTTTCTTAGCAGGACCTCTGGCGCTATCCGCGTGGATTCCCACGCCATCCGTGCCAGGACTCAGGGTTGTTATAGAAAGTTTCCACCATGATTGCTCAGCTTTGTGCATTTAAGAGGATTAAGTTCTCATTAACATATTTGATCAGATACATTTTCATGCAATGATTAAGTTTCATTAGGGAATGGACATTGCCACAAGTTCCTTTGATGTCTAGAGGGAACAAAGACACAAATTTCTCAATTCTGGAGGACTTATTCAAACCTTTGTGCGTATAAAATCATATTAAATGTTAATTGAAAATCAAGATTTTCAAGCCTGAAGATCCCTGTAGCAAAACAGGTTCACTAGAAACTAGTTGTTTTGAACATAAATTACCCTGAAAGTTCAAAAAAGATTTTATGCAAAAAAAAAAAATATAATTAGTCAATATGCTTTTAGGAGATTGAAACTTTGCTTCTTATGCTTTTAACTTCTGAGTTAGATACTACAATTAGATATGGAATTTGAACCGTAATTGAGTGGCCATAAACCATCTTAACACATTCTAAAACCAACAATTTTGTTGTTGCAATAACTCTGAATTCAAAAATAGTTTATGATTAGTCTTCTTAAAGTATTTGCTTGTTGTGATTCACTACTACAATTGTAGCAAACAATATCGGTCTTTATACCCCTACAAAGTTGGTTATCCAACCGTCTTTGTCTAAGACGACGTTCAATAGAGGCACGAAACAACGACGGTTGAAGAAGACCGTCTTTGAATGCTAGTTTTTTTTTTTTGTATAGACACATTCAAAGACGATTCTTTAAAATAATCGACTTTGAATGGGTGGTTAGAGAGACAATTTAAGACGGTTGTTTTAAATAACCGACTTTGAATCCATTAATTTAAAAAAAAAATGAAGGATTCTAAGACGGTTATTTGAAATAACCGACTTTGAATCTATTAATTTAAAAAAAGAACAAAAAAAGAAGGATCTAAGACGGTTATTTGAAATAACCGACTTTGAATCTATTAGTTTAAAAAAAACAAAAAAAAGAAGGATCTAAGACGGTTATTTGAAATAACCGACTATGAATGGCTATACGGACAATTTTAAGACGGTTGTTTTAAATAACCGACTTTGAATCCATTAGTTTAAAAAAAAAAACAAAAAAAGAAGGTTCTAAGATGGTTATTTGAAATAACCGACATTGAAGGAGGGGTTAGACAGACAACTAATTTTGTAGTAGTGTAAATTTGTTTCCATTTAATACTATTAGCCTATTTGAAAATAGGTTGAGAATAGAAAAAACATATTTGAGTTATAGTTATTAGTTTATAAAAATCAAATTTAACATACAAGTTAGGTCGTCTTATTTATTTATTCTTATATCAAAAGAAGAAAAATATATAAAATATGAAGGGAAATTCTCTGAACTAAAATCACTGTAATTTAGATTCATTTTCAAATAAACAGTAATTACTTAATAGTGAGTTCTTATTCATGGCATGCACACATCACATCATTAGTGGCTCTAACATAAAAATATCTATCTTATTTTTGCAGAGTGAATAACTCATTTGAGTCTACTGCAAATAACCTATATATCCTGCAATACAATGTGATTATCCAATACACCAAACATTTTAGTTATCCTCTTACACAAACTGAGCTGTGAAAAGAAAACACTCACTCTTGGTATATCTATGAATAAAAAGGCTAGGATCAACAGGCTTTTGAACAATTGGGTGCTCTCCTTAACACTTGACAAAGCTGTAAGAAAACTGCTCCTAGCACATAACTGCACAACGAATTCATGAACAGGAAAAAAGCAACATTCAGAAACACACAAAAAATAGAGATAGATTGAGATTAAATCAACTAAAATATAGGGGGAATATAACCAATGTCAAACTCCATTAACAAAAGAAAAGCATACTTACACTTCTGTCCTTAAATAATTTGAAAAATCAATAAGAAGGTATGGTTGATTCTTGTGCTTGCAAGAAAAATATAATTTCAGCATAAAAAATAAAGTGTTGAAAAGAATATAGGCTGTGAATTCAAAGAAAATAGGCACATAAGAATATAAATAACTACATGTATGAAATTATTTACAGCAATCAAATTGCTCATTATATTATGGGTAAGTTATAAAAACAATGATCGAAATTTCTCTTCTATACTGCTATGCTGCAAGGTGATTTTGGGTTCAAGTCCTGGGTATGCAATTATGACGTGATCTTGGGTTCAAGTCCTGGGTAAGCAATTGTGTTAAATATTAGAGGGAGAGCTTTGTCGTCCATAATGGTACTATCCAGCTCGAACAGGATTACCTCTAGTGGAGGATACCTGTGGTTTAGACCAAAAAAGAATAATTCACAAATAACTTACTTATCATTGCCTATTAGCAATTTCTACCTCCATCATGTTCATTAATGTGATCAGTGATCACGTCATAATTATTGAATGAAAAGTAAAATGAAAAAGGATCATAATTAACAAGGATCTCATAGTTAATTGCATTGTGTATGCTGGTGGCTCTGTGTTAGACTTTTGGCAAGCGTACCAATTGTCGTTGTAAGTTACAAAATTTATAAAAGTTCGTCTCCACAGGGACTTGTGCTACTCAATTAATCCAAATAAAACTTAACAGTTAAATAGTTATGTACAATGAGTATGGTCGAGGTTTTGATGATTTTACGGAAATAAAGAAAAATTACTAAAGATTACGAAAGCTAATAAAATGATTTTAATTAACTAAAGAAAAGCGTAGGATTGGATTTCATAGTTCATACCCTTAGTATTCAATTAATATTACCATGCATAAGTTATTTTCTATTATTATTGATGCACACATAAAATCACCCCAAATTGATGTCTCGCATTTGAGAATCCTAAGAATATTTATCAAATATCGATTTCTCGCATATGAAATAAATATCCCAGCGTTACGATTATATTCGCGTGTTTATTTGCAATCTAAACATTATGCTCTATGTCTAGCAACGTAACGCAAAGAGTAAATTTATTCATTTCAAACCCTAAGATTACTTCTCAGTCTCACTTCGAGTTTAAGTTCATGATACTAGTGATCAAGTAATATCAAGCGTTAAGTATGGAATAAATTTACCAATAATAAATAGAAAGACTTATGCAAAAATAAATATCAAAAGAAATACTGTAAGGGTAAGAAGATTACATCCAATCCACAAGAAAAACTAACCAAGCATGGAGAGAACCTCCTTAAAAGAAGAATTGATAAAGGGCCCCATCACCGCTTCTTTCCGGCAGAGTCTCCTCACTAAATCTCACTTCTCTCACTTTCCTAACCTACCTAATACTAATATTTAAAGGCCTAAACTAAAGAAAAAGCTTACAAGAAGCAAAAGAAAAGAAGAATGGAGGTTGAGAGAGATGTCATTTGCCTTTGGGGGTGCATGGCTATTTATAGGGGTGAATCTGCTCAAGTTTGGTCGCCCAGGCGAGCTAAAACCAACTTGCAGCCCAAGTTGCACGTCCACTTGGCCAATTGGAGGCCCATTTGCAGTTTCTGCTCGCCCAAGCGAGCAAAATACACTATATTGACTCGCCTGGGCGAGTTAAAGTGTTTCCAGAAGTGTCTTTGGGCCTGATTTTGCTTTCTGCACCCCCAGTTTTGCTGTTCTGAGTCATTTTTTGGGTCTGGTTTGCTTTCTGCACCTCCCAGGTCTACTTCTTTTAGTCATTTTTGCTTGCTTTAAATTTACGGAAGCTCCGAAATGTCAAGAACGCTAGCAAAATAAAAAGGAAAGTTGGATGAATCTTCGAGAATCATAAATGCTAAATGCGAAATATAAACTAACTAGATTAGGGCAAATTTTTATAAATATTCTTAGTTAAAACACAAGATAAGTGCCTTAAATGTAATCCAAATTTCACTAAGATATGGCACTTATCACTCTGCTATGAAATCTTCCTACTGTTTAACACCATTGATGTAGAGTTCCCCATGATTAACCTACATTTGAAGATTCAAGTGAGAAAAACCAGATGTACGTGCTATTTCTCTATGCCATCAAACAAATTATTACTCATTGGGCTTGACTAAAAAAAATTATTTTTCCTTGTCAGGACGTTGACAATAAATCATTTGAATCAAATTATTTCCAATGTTTGTCATAGTAGCACATGAAACTATGACTAGTTTGAACGATTGACTAAATCACTAAAACAAAGAATAAGAACAAAACATTGCCTCAGTTTCAAAGATAGTATATTTAGGAATTAAACTTCCATGCCCGTGAATCTTGTGGACATATTTGTGTGCAATTTTGGCCTTACCAAATTCCCAAGTAGATATATAACATCAGTTTGATGCAAAATGAAAGGTAGTATCTAGAAACATTTATACCTCAACAGTGTCTCCTGCTTTTGCTACAATTCTCTCAATAAAAATAGCATCTGTGTTTTCTCCAGAGGGCTACATAGAAAACCAATCAATAACAGAACTGGAGATCTGCAAGTAACTACAGATTCTATACCATTGCAGAATACCTGTGTTGGATCCTTAAATGTTACAATATCATGTATATCTGCACTTCTGATGTAATATGAAGCCTGGAAAATTTACAAGATAATTAAAATTCAAATATTAAAAATGAGGAAAGAAGTAGAACAATAGAGAAACGACCAAAGATATCCATTGGTCTAATTTCTGAAAGTTTAGTAACTAAAATATTTTATGATAAAAGTCGGTTACTCAAAACATCTTTATTTGATGAAACGTGACTGAGTCAATTTCAAGCTCTTTCCTTTTATCTTGTGCCCAACTTCATTAAAACTCAAGAATGAGATTAAAAAGAAAAACAAGTAAGGACGAGGCTAGTTAAGATAGGGTCAATTACTTTATCCAGAGATCTCTGTGCAAACTAGGAATATTAAATAAATGGATAATGAATAGATCAACTCACCATGACGCTTAATGTAAAATATCTTGAAGGCTTTACTTTTCAATATGATATAGTATCAACTGCCAAAATAACATTGAAAGCCTCAATAATATTACAGGTGCTAGTCATTTTAAACATCAAACTAAGGAAAAGTAATCCATTTAACTGTTTTAAGATATTAGACCATAGTTGTGTCACTTAAAAACATACAAGCTTGAATGGAGCACACTTCTGGCTCTGCTGGTTCTCACATCAACTGATTGGGTACAGTTTATTATATTCCAATCAGAAAGAGAAACATTTCAACATTTCTATGCACAGATAAAGCACGACTAACAATGGCAAATCAACTGGTCTTTCATATAATATGTTCCACGAGAGTATATTACTCTCAGGCTTCATGAGAAAAGAGAGTTTCCTCCTTATGCAGGCTAATGAGCATACTTTATTTTAGGGTGTATAGTTCCTTGGAATTTGGAATGATTGCGCAAATAGATATCAATATATCAATATATACACGAAATTTAACACTTAAATAAAGGGAACTTATATACTTTCATACATTATATTAGGACAAAAATAGCCCAAAAAGGATATATTTACCACTATTATCCTCTCATGAACATGAACTTGAACTCAAGTCCATTCAAAAATGTGTTAGGGGTTATCATCAATATCATAAATAAGGCAACACATTACACTCTTTCTGCATAGCATTCATGAATTCTTTTTTTTTTTGTTTTTTTGTTTTGGCTTAGGCATTTCATCAAACAGGCAAAGTGTGAAATGTGTGGTTAAGTGAGTTAGCACTGACCCTGAGCTTATCTTTGAGGCCACGTTGGAGGACGCGCTTCTTGAGAACCTGGACCATGCGGTGATCGATCTCGATGGCTACGACCTTGTGCGAGGCTTCCAGGAGCTTGAGGGTGAGGTTGTCGGTGCCGGGTCCGTCTCCCACCTCTCCGCCTCGGTGGGGTTTATCGCGAATCTCCGAACGATGGTGTCCAGAACTCGAGGGTTGATGAGAATGTGTTGGCCTCTGCTCTTGTAGAAACGTAGAGCCTCTTCGCAATCCCCATCTCCATGCACTTGCCGCACCGATCGAGGCGGAGAGGTTGACTCCTATGCGTTGATGTTGAACAAACACGGACGAGGCAGAGAGGTGGGAGAGCGAGGCGGAGACGAAGAAGCATTTGGCCTCCATGGCGGAGGTTTGGAGCGAGGCGCGGATGGAGGCGAGGGAGGCGTGGAGGAGGAAGAGGGCATCGGCGGAGATGAGGAGGTGGTGGGCGATGGTGAGGAGGAGAACTGTTATAATTAGGTAGAGAAGGAGGCGGCAGGGGTAGGGAAAGGGGTGGAAGGGTTTGTTGTTAGTTGGGGGGAGTAACATTAATGTATTTTTTTATTTTATTAAAAAATTTTAAAAAAATCAAAGTCAATTATTATAAAAACTGACTTTGAATAGGCGTTATACAACGACGATTATTAAATAACCGACCTTGAATCTATAGTAAAATTCAATTAATTGCAAAACTACCACTGGGTATCCTACAACATCGGCTTTTTCACAACCGACGTAGATTGTACGTCGTCAAGAGGGGCCCGTGTAGTAGTGAGTCCCACTACACTGAAAGAGTTTTACAGTAGATTGCTTTTGCAAACCAGCTAAGGCTAATCAAAATGAAAAGCAAGATTTTTGGATATAAGAAAACAAAAGAAAATAGTCTAGAAAGACCCTAACTAAAGGAGCATGATCACTCACCATATATTGCACAGATATCTCTTCGCCTTTCGGGAGTCATTAGGAGAGTTCCTGAAAGGCAAAAACCCAAATGAATATAAAGTTGACATCCTCACATGAAGGAAGGATAAGAGAAAGCTAACCCATGTAAAATGTTTTAGCATATTCTGCACAAATTTCTCCACAACGGTCATATATATATATATATATGCTTCATTCAACAAGCTCAAATTCCCAGGCAGAACAATATCTAGCTTTGCATCATGTTTACCTGTAGTGCCCAACTTCCTCTTAACCAAAGATGCCTGCTTCAACACCACATCGTAGACCTTCTGTTATGAAGAGACAACCACTTATCCTGCTGCTGGGTTTGCAAGCACATCAGCTATCAGAGGGAAGTTGCTAGCACTTTCTAAGCCAGACCGACCAACACATGCGTACTTCATATCTGTACTCAAAGAGCACAGTCTCCATCCCTTTTCCTTACCCAGCCTCGCTCTAATCGACCCAAAATCTCGAGACATAGCCTTGGAGGAATCCAAGAACTTCACACTCCAAATAGAATCAAGTAACCCACTGGAATGGGAAACCTCTAAACCAGGGGAGGAAACAACCCATAATAATGTCACAGACATGACTAACTCTTGTGTTCTTGAAACCTGCTTGTGGAGCTTATTCCTTTCCTTCTTGACTTCCTATTCCTCAAATATTTCTCAAATATTATTCCTTCAGGCTTTGTTTGGGAGTTAGGAGGGGAAGGGAAGGAAAGAGATTCAAGGGAAAGGGAGGGGAAGGAAAGGGAGAAAAATGAGGGAAGTTCCTTCCTTCTTATTTCGGAGTTAAAAATATATTAAGAGAGGAAAATGGAGAGTTAATAAGATATTAAATGTCAAAATTATATAATTTAAATGTGTAACTGGGATAAGATAGTAATTTTAATTACTTTGCCTTCTAAAAATCCCCAAATTAAGGGGAACAACAATTTTTAGGCTTTGAAAGATTTCATAGGAGTTTTAAAAATCCTCAAATCCTTTTCCTCAAAAATTAAAACTCCCAAACAAGGAGATGTCATTACCTAAACATTTCCCTTCCCTCCCTCTCTAAAATCCCTCTCCCAAACAAAGTCTCATAGAACCATTAAATTGAAAACACTGGCAAATCATGAAAAACAATTGCCTTCAATCCTATGAAAGTCTCGGAAACCACAGTTCCAGCAACTACAAAACTTGTTCTACCAAAGCTATCTGTGATTGAACCAACCAAAACAAACATCATATTCTGTATCACAGTAAAACCAGCCTAAAACAAAACAAAACAACACAACTCAAAAGAGCCCCTTTTTCATTAGATACAACAAGAATACAAAAACTCACCTAATGAGGATCCAAATCCAAACAACACCCCCTATATGATGTCAAAATCTAGTAGTTGGAGATAGATTAGAATAATTGGAATCTGTCTCTAGACCACTTATTGCTATGTCAACGGGCATATATGTTGTGTCCAAGGGCCTTGCATGATATGAATCTCACTTCATGCTTCCTCTCACCACTTCTTCACTCTTGAAGTAAACATTTTTTTCTTTATTTCTTTTTTCATTATCCTGAATGCGGTAAATGGTCCATGTTACACGAAACTGAAGAAGCATGAGGCAGTTTTTTTGGAGATTTTGCGGGTATTGCCTAGATTTGATGATGAGTTAGTAGGTTTTAAACAATGTCCCTGACAAAACTAAGCATCTCCAGTAACTATTCCATGGATCATTAAATGCTTCAAGTAGTACTAAACTTGTAAATGCCTTTGTCCAACTTTAAATCTTTCCAATATTTATGCTGAATTTTCAATCTCAGTGATGTTCATGATCACAAGAGGGAGCAGACATACTTTAATTTTGTAGTTGAATTCGTTTGAGCAAGATCTTTCTATAGATTTTTTTTCCTCTGCAGCTAAATGGATAACCTCATCCTAACTAAAATGTAATGTCTTAAATCTGAAGATATACGTCATTAGTGATTCTCATTGCCCATTGGATGGTTCTAGAAAATGCATCCAACTACTATTCAACACGGTCTTGTTTTTAAATTTGGCGACAAAATTAACAGATGCTAATCTAGCTAGGTCAAAATAGTGGATGATACAGTATTTCATATGATATGGTAGACGAGTTTTAATCATTGAGCGCCGCCCCATCTGCCCATTGAGCCACGGACTTGACCAAATAGCAGCCATATATTACCACATTTTAGGCAGACAAAAAAAATACTAATTTGTTAATGTTTCTTTTCACATAATCTATTTTTTTATTCCTTAACAAATATCATGATAAATGGACTGACAAACCATTTAATAAATCCATTCATGCAGGTCTAGTCAATTATTGTGTTCCTGCTGGTGGAGCTCATTCAAAAGCACTTGCAATTGCTCATGATATCAATCAGAAGGTATCTCCTTGGGTTATATAATTCTGAAACTGATACAACCGTGGTTTATGAGTATAAGAAACGCAGGAATTGGGCCTTTTGTCCCATTGAATTTAGAGTGGTACTAAATACACTATATGCATTTCTAATACACCATATATAATTTTGAAAATGCCAAAACTGCCCCTGACTCTATTTTTAATGTTACTGCCTCTGTTGCCTCTCTTGAAACCGTTGTTTGCTGTTGCTGCTCACTTGGGTTGTGATTTGGTCTATTTTTTGCGATTTGGTTGTGCATTGGAGGTGTTGGTGTT
>PYAF01000343.1:422216-439747 GCA_007407185.1 Glycine tomentella
ATTTTTATCTCTATCATGACTAAAAATATTTTATTTGTGATATTATTGATAAAGTAATTTAAATTAATTAATTTTAGTTGTCTTATAAAAAAAATCAAACTATTATTTTTTAATTAATATATTAACTAAAGGTTATTATGCTGGTTATCATAAGAATTGAATTAAATAAAAAAATTAAAAATTCTCAAATCTTTATTAAATTTAAATAACTGGACTTGCACTTTTGGTATGTTTTTTATTCTCATATAGCATACATATGTCTAGATTTTTATTGATGTTAAATTAATATGTAGAACTATGAGAATAATTCAAGTTTGATAACTATGAGCATAAAGCTATGACTACCAGGACGTATGAGCAGGTTAAAACATTAGCATGAAAGATCAGTACATATCATGATTTGATTAGTTACAATACTTTCACCCTAATCACTCAATTAGCTCCCAGGTGATTAAGATCGTTGACATCTCCACAACTTTAAGTCAAATACAGCAACAACACACTAATAAAAACCAATAACAGTTTTCACCAAAAAAAGAAGCACCTAAATTCTGTGAAATAATTAAATATATAAGGCTAACTAAGATTTTCTAAGTGCAAACTCATTCTTTGAAAATTGAAAAATGGATAAATTGTCAAGCCTGTTCTGTTGAAGCTCCAACTTCACTGAAATCACAACTAAAAAAGAACACCAGATAACGTTTAAAAATTAGTAACTATTTTTACCAAAAAAATTGCACCTAAAAACCGTTACATAATCAAATATGTAGAGTTTGAAACTGAAAAACTCTGTAAAAGAGTTTAAGAGAGAAAAAAACAACAAATATAACAACATTAAGAGGAGAAAAGATAAAGGCACTAAATAGAATGTAAAACACCAACTGGGATCTGCTAACAACTTTACTGAAATCACCACTAAAACAGACACTGATTTTGTACTAACACGAGATTATTTAATATCTATATACATGCCATACTCTTCCAAGTGCTATGCTTTCTGCTAGCAGTGTGCCATTTGAAAGAAAATTACATCAAGGCAACTGTATATAATCTTGCATATTTTGTGGCCTGCAGGAACTGTTAGAATATTAATCGGACATTCTCATGGGAAAATCTAACTATTTTACTCTTCTACTCTAGACATCAGTTATTTTTCTAACATAACTTTCCACTCAAATTTCCTTTGGTTATTGTGGCTTGTGAGAAATCAAGACATGAAATATTTAATCTAAGCAAGGTAAATTGATTTCATCATTTAAAATGAGTATTATCAGCAAGGATGTGAAGAGTAGAAAATAGGTGAAAGCATGATTTTTCACAAACCACCTCATTCTGCATATAACTTTTCATTTCCCATAATACAAGATGAATAGAAATATAATGGTGAAAGGGATTCAAGAACATATAGGCATACCCTGTTTTTACTTCTTCTTATGTCCAGAAAGAATGAATTAAATATCGTTATGCATCCCAAATCAAGTACTGTATGACCATCTTTCAAATTTGATCTCTCGCAGCACAATTCAACATTGCTTCTTCAGCATCATCCAGTGTCATAGAGGCAGAAGGGACATAGCAACAGCTGCATCAGTTCCTGCATATACGAATGTTATATTAGCCATAAGGTTGTGTGTGTATTTTACCATTCAACTGCAAGCCTAAATAAACTTATTTAGGAAAATGATTAGCACAGGAATATAGGTGGAATGCTTGCTGATGGCACCGCTCTACTATCAAATCCTCGAATTTACATTTTTTGGGTCTGATTTTTGCTTACCTTGTTTTGCCTGATCAATATGATTTATTACTTTTGACATCTATTATAAAAGCTTGATTGTAGAGAAGGGCTTTAATCATCTATATATATATAGACGTAGGTTGTAATATTCAAAATGCAAACAAAAAGAAAAACAGTAAATTTGAACTCATAACCTGCCACTATGATAAATATAGTACTGAATATTTAAGAGCTTAAATTCATCAACAACATTAATGATCTTGTAAAACTCACAATCACAAGTGTTTTAATGAAATTGGGTCAAGGTGAACTGCTTTTATAAACTCAAAACCTTTCAACTACCAAATACATCACCATCCCACAAAGCTTCAGGAAATGTACTTGTACAAACACGTTTAAATTCATTCTCTGATTAATGGCGCTAACAGCGTGGGATCTCACGCTGATCGCGTGAGATAAGAGTGGAGAACAGGTCCTTCAAGCAGCTGGCGCCAATAGCGTGAAGCTGGCGCGGCTAGCGTGGGCAGGCAGAGAGCACTTGTTATCTCATTTTGCTTCCTAAACAGCAAAGTATGAATAAAATAGGTAATAAACCAAGAATTGATGACACTTACCTCATTTTATCCTATATTAATAATTTATGATTGAATTATTAATCAATTTAACCTAAAAACTATTGTATGCTAGCAGCATATCAATGTTAGAACAAATAGTTGTACAGATACATGCCACAGGAATGGTCATAGCTATTGAACAAATGATGATAATGAACTACAGAATGTGAACATTCACTAGATCACTAATATAGATCAACATGCACCAACATTGGGGAACATAGGACTATGGCCAACATACATGTGCACATGCTGACGTGAAAATTTCTATATTGTTAAAGAATAATATGTCCTACAAGAAGCAAATGCAATTTGGATGTGTTTGGGGATGAAAGGTTAATATCCAAGCCTAAAAGTAGGTGTGCCTGCATAAACTAAAGCAAACTGGGGATCAGTCTGCTGCCTGTTTAGTTAGAACTTCATAATAAAAAATATCAAGCTGAACCAAGGGATTAGTCACCCACAATTGGTCCCATTTGTCTCAATTTTGTAATTCTCTCGTGAACCACCCAGTTCAGTTCATCAGCTCTAGTAGTATATGAGTAACATTTTCTGATCTTCGACATATTTTTCCAACTTGATTTTGGTAATAAATTTACTACAAGTTAGAACACCAAAACCATTTTGGTGACATGTTTTTTACAGCATTTGGGTTGTAATATTCAAAATGCAAACAAAAAAGAGAAACAGTAAATTTGAACTCATAACCTGCCACTGTGATAAATATAGTACTGAATATTTAAGAGCTTAAATTCATCAACAACATTAATGATCTTGTAAAACTCACAATCACAAGTGTTTTAATGAAACATGTATTGTTCAAAACGTAATATTGCTACAGAGGAAAAAATAAATTAAGTAAAGAGAAACATAATACTGTGCAATGAAATTGAGTTCCTTTTCAAAATCTATTCACCCAAATGCAAACAATGTAGAAATTGCCTTTCAAAATATACAGACTCCACTTGACAACTCTGACAATATAATAATTTTGAAGCTAAACATAATGGAGAAAATCCTGTCAGAGGTTAAAACTTGCCAAAAAAAGAAAAGTTAATAATAACTTAGAAGCTAAACATAATGGAGAAAAAACACAAGCTTGAGTCTACATTCGCTGTCCACTATTGAATGTAATAACCAAGCCAGCCAACCAACCATTACTCGCATTCAAAATATCATGACAGCACCACAAAGGTCTTACTACACAAACTCAACTAATGGAGGAGGAAGATTTTGCAATTGTTGTAGGAGCACCGGATACATTGGTCTTTTGCATATTCAGTATTAACTACACCTAAACCAAAAATAGAATTCTGATGCTATCTCTAGAGTTTTCCAACTCATATTCATCACCCTTCTAAAAAGAATGGGAATTCCAAAATAACATTATTGTATTCAACTATCAAATGTTACATCACAAATTCCCTAGTCTTTGCTGCCAATACCATGTGTTGTCTGAACCAATGTGTAAAAACAGAATGCAAGGAATAGAAAACAAGAGCAAAAGACTTCACAGCTAAAGACAAAATCTATAGACAAAGGATAAGAGAAAGCTATCCATAGAGATCATAAAGAAACATATATACACTACCTCAGCCTGTACACTACCTCAAACATCATTTTTTGAATAGCAAATACTACCAGAAAACAAAATTTCCATGAGTATAATTTAATGATTATTTACACCAAAAAATAATCACGTATTAAATTTGGCATCTAACACTACATTATGTAATCCAACAGAGTCCACAACCAGTTAGGGCACATTTGTCTTGCACACATCAACGACAGTAGGAAAATCTTCATTCCTGAAGGGTGCAACATCATGTATTCATGTTCATCATAAAATTGCATACTATTCCAAGAAATGCAGTGACAATCAAAGAAGTGAAATTATAATGAGCAATTACATTATAAATGGTATAAAGTTTAAGAAGCCTACCACTTCCATCAGCATCTTTATCTCTAGCTCAGCCAATTGTGATTTGTGAACCAACCTTCCGTAACCCAACCTTCAGCTCCTCATATGTTACTTAGCCATCTTGTATATTCTGCACATAAACAATTTTAAAAATCCCAAATAAACAACATAAACAAATGTGGATTTAAAACAAATTATAATTGAAATGTTTCTCACAAAAAAAATTGAAGGTGGAAGAAAGTGAAAATAAAAAATAAAAAAATTGTTGTGTTGCATGAGAATTACGATTAAAAAAAAGGTGTCTAGAGATAATAATTACACTAACCCAATGGTGGTGATAAACTGGTTGTGAATGAGCCATCAGAAAATCTCAAAAGCAGACAACTCTTCCTGACACCTAGAATAATTAACGATCAAAGGTCCATGCATAAAGCAATGAATTGAATTGAATCTAGGAAAAAAGAACTCACCGCTGTCGCCGATAAGAAGAAGCTTGATGAGGTAATCGTAATAAGCCAAACTACAAAGTAAAGTCTCCATTATGGAAATACAAAGTAAAGTCTCCATTATGGAAATACACCAAATAAAGTTAACAAAGGTAATTCATATATGTTTAACATGACAAGTAGCTTATCTGAGGGTGGAATCGACGTGGTGGTGGTAGAAAGAAGAGAAAGAGAGAAACAGAGGAGAAGGATTTGGTGGAGAAGAGAAAAAAAAAGAAAAAGAACCTCGTGGTAGTGGTCTACCTCGCCACCAGCCTCAATTCCATCTGAAGAAAACAAAATACCCAAATAAAAAAATGCAAACAAAACATACCCAGAACGTGAAAAAAACGCAAAATAGAAGAGGTATAAGAGAGAGAAGAAGAAAGTAGAGAAGAAAAGAGAAGAAAAAACAAAGGAAGCTACAGATGAAGGGAAAAGAAAGCTGTATAAGAGAAGGAGAGAGAAAATTTGAAATTCAAATTGGTTGGTGAGAATGCAGGTCAGCTTGCTTCTGCTTTACCGCAAATTTTCCCGCTTTCCTCCTCTGCATTTTGGTTATGCTTCAAGCGTTAACTGTTGAAAATCTGTATGTGAGTTATTAGATGCATTCCATGAATTGTGCAGGTTTGAAATTCAAATTCCCGGCCTGCAGAGTTGGTAAGCAATTTACTGGTCATAGTTGGTGAGATAGTAGGGCATCAGTGATTGCTTCTGGTTTACCGCAAACTTTCCCACTTCCGGGTGCTTTGGATTTAGCTTCTGCGTCAGTTTTAGCTTCTGCTTCAGGTTTGCTGAGTTGCTTATTTGTGTGAATGAAAAACCAAAGCTGTGCTAGCTGGACACGTGCAAACCGAGCCTAACAATTGCTGTGAGGATGACAGCTCGGGTACAAAGCTGAAATTGGCTAAGAGCAGGACACGTAAGCTTTTCCAGCCTTCTTTTATAACAATAGATAGATTTGTTTTCTTTTTCTTTCAGACACTTGAATTCTTACTGCAACACAAAAGGAGTTGAAGAAGAATAAGTAGAAAGATTCAAAGGCACAACATATTTTTCAACAAGTAGTGGATGACACAATTTTTTCAAGAATAATGGATGTCATAAATGCTAAAGTTGCGTGGAGTACACTGCAGGAGGAGTTTTAGGACAGCGACGTGTACGTGCCATTAAATTTCAAAGTCTAAGATGGGACTTTGAGTTAATAAAGAGGAAGGAGTCTGAGACTGTTAAAGACTATTATTCTAAAATAAAAAAAATAGTTAGTCAAATGAGAGCATGTAGGGAAAATATTCTTGAGAAGAAAATGGTTGAGAAAATTCTTATTTTTATTCCCCATAAATATGATGCAATTGTGACTACAATAGAGCAAACCAAAGATTTGTCTACTTTATTAGTGACAAAACTTATGGGCTCTCTTGAAGCGTATGAGAAAAGATTGAAAAGGCATGATGAGGACTTTGGTGAAAATGCCTTTCAATCAAAGCTCAAATTGCGGTCTCAGAAAAAAGAAAATGGTGAAAGGAAATTTGGAGAAGTTTCTAGAAACAAAGAGAATTCTAGAAATTTCTCTAAGACAAATCAAGAAAAATATCCTCCATGTGGCATCCGCAAAAAGACAAGTCACTCAGAGAAGGATTGTTGGTATCGTGGAAAGTCACAATGTCACTATTGTAAAAAATTTGGATACGTGGAGAAGAATTACCGCAATAAAAATAAGCATCAAGCAAATTTCGTTGAAGAGCATGACAATGAACAACATATTTTCTATGCTACCCGAGATTCTAGTGATGAGATAGGAAAAAATTGGTACTTCGATAGCGATTGCAGCAATCACATGGCTAATGATAAGAGCATTTTCAAAGAAAAAGGCACTGTCATGGTGGAGACAAAAAAAGGTACGAGATTCATGAAAGATGTCTTACTAGTTCTCAATCTTAAAGAAAAACTCTTGAGCATTGAACAAATGATGGAGAAAGGCTATTATGATCACTTCAAAGGAGATACATGCACAATCTATGATAAAAATAACAAAAGGCAAGAGATTGCCAAAGTTAAAATGGAGAAAAGAAATAGAATCTTCCCAATAAGTTTCAAATACGCTACCAACATTGCCATGAAAGTCCAATTTGTGATTCATGTTTGTGGCATCGAAGGTTTGGTCACTTCAACACTCAAGCTTTGAAGTTGTTATATCAAAAGAATATGATGAAAGGTCTGCCCTATTTGAAAGAAAATAATGAAGCTTGTGAAGGATGTCTTTTTGGGAAGCAACACAGATTACTGGTTTCAACTGACCAAGCATGGAAAGCTAAAGGCGTGTTGGAGTTAATCCACACTGACATTTGCAGACCAATGAGGACATCGTTACTCAACAACAACAAGTACTTATTCCTTTTCATTGATGAATTTTCTAGAATGACATGGGTTTACTTTCTTAAAGAAAAATCAGAAGTATTTGGAATATTCAAGAAGTTCAAAGTCTTTGTTGAGAAACAAAGTTGGAAGCATATGAAAGTACTCAGAAGTGATCGAGGCAAAGAATACAACTCACACGAGTTTGATAAGTTATGTGAAGATAAAGGCATTGAACGGCAGCTGAGAAGAAGAACAAATGATCATAGAGATGGCCAAACCAATGTTGAAGGATAAGGGATTGCCTAACACATTTTGGGTAGAAGTAGTTTACACTGCAGTCTACATACTCAACAGATGTCCGAGTAAGGCAGTCCAAAACTTGACTCCTATTGAAGCACGAAGTGGACAAAAGCCATCAACTAAACATTTAAGAGTATTTGGATATATTTGCTACATACATCATAAGAGACATGAGCTACAAGACAAGATTACAAGAGGAATCTTCTTGGGTACAATACACAATCAAAAGGCTACAGAATCTACAACTTGCAAACGGAAAAACTCACCATTAGTCAAGATGTTGAGGTTGATAAAAATGCTTGTTGGAATTGGGAAGCATAAAAACTTCAAGAAGTGGTAGAAAAAGCAAGTATGCTTCTATCATCACTACAACAAGATTCTTCACCAGAGTCTACTCCATAACAAGTAAAATCCTTGGTAGACATATATGAAACTTGCAACACAGCTATACCTGAGCCTAGATACTATGAAGAAACTGTTGGTTTTATTTTGTAACCAACCTTAATTGGTTAACTATTCCTGTGGTTAACTTCCCAACTGCTGTTAACTTCTCAACCGCTGTTAACTTCCCATTATAATCATATACACAAAAACACCTTTGATGGAAAAGGTCTATATATAGGTGTGTATCTTCAATTTCTGGGTCCCTAAACTCACTCACATATAAAGTGCATATACACCATCCAGTGCAAATTGAGAGAAGAGTTTGGAAGACTCAAGAAATCACTTCACATTGCAGTATTAAAACCCAATTCAAGGAGCAATGGCGGGAGGTATTTATATTCTATTTTATTCCGCATTGATCTAATATTATTTGTGAAAATGATTAGATTATTAAGTATATAAAAATCTAACATGTGGTATCAGAGCGAGTTCAACCTCTGCCTTGTTTTTACGTTTTGCGTTTTTTGGGTTTTACTGGATATTTTGATTTAAAGTCTTAAAATAAAGTTTGATTTTGAGAATCATAAAGAAAATAAATTTCTAATGATTCTAGACTTTAAATCATGAAAAATGGTGTAAAATTTTATGAAAACAAGTTTTAAAATTAGAACCCGTGATTTAAAACTTTGCGTGCTTCTATATCCTTTTGCTTAAGGTTGAAGACAACTTAAGTGTGTGTCATTTTATTAAGTTTCAAAATGATAATTTCTTTTGATTTTGACATTATTAAGATAACGTGCATGTTCGTGTACTTTTACTCTGAAAAATAAAAGCAAGTTCTTGTTTTCAATGCTTTTATGATGCAAGAAATGCTATTTTGTCATCTTATGCTTTATAAATTCATAATTAAGATAAAATATTAAATTATATTATTGAGTTATCCATAAGAATGAAAAATATAATTTGATAGTTTTATCATAAAATATGTATAATGAATAAATAAATGTTTAGTGATCCTTATAATTTAATTAATTAAGGTTTAGCCACAGCACCCTTAGTTAGTTAAATTACAAATTCAGAGCCTCTAGATCACATAAGGAAAATAACATTAATTGTAATTAGTCGTATGTAATATGATAAATATCATCTCACAAGATTATTTATCATGTTTTTGTATGATTAATTAGGATAAAAATATTAAGTTATGTTCTTGATTTGCCCACAGGGATTAGGAAATATAACTGATATGTTTTATCATTAAGTTCATATGAATTTTATTGAATTAAAATTTTGGCCCACAGGCAAATTTTATGTCACTAAATTCATAATTCTTTGAGCATGTTTTACATTGGTAAAGCATGATAATGATTTATTTTTGCCTCAAATTTTAAGAATAAGCATATAATTTGCAGTTGTACAACCTGTTAGTTCTATTGAAGTTCCTGAATTGAGAGGGGACAATTACCCAATTTGGAAGGAGAGAATTCTCCTGAATTTAGGATATATGGACATTGATGAAGCTATCAGAAAACCTGAACCACCAGCTATTACTGAAAACAGTGAACCAGATGAGGTGGATCATTTTGAAAAATGGGAAAGATCTAACCGTTTGTGTGTCATGTACATTAAGACTAAGATCTCTGCTGGTATTAGGGGCTCAGTGGAAAAGCATAACAATGCCAAAGTGCTCATGAAGTCTATTGATGAGCAATTTAGGACTTCAGGAAAATCACTGGCCAATACTCTAATCATGAGATTTTCATCAATGAAAGGGGTGTGCGTGAGCACATTATGCAGATGAGGGACATTGCGGCCCAATTGAAAACTTTGGAGGTGGATATGTCTCTGACACTTTTCTTGTTCATTTTGTATTGAACACTCTCCCAGCACCTTATGGTCCCTTCAAAATATCCTATAACACGCATAAGGACAAATGGTCTATTAATGAGCTCATGACCATGTGTGTTCAGGAGGAGGGAAGGTTGCAATTAGAACAAGGAGAGAGTTCTTTACTGACAATTGAGAAAAATGACAAGAAGATATAATATAAGAACAAGAGAACTGGTAAAATACCAACCCATACTGGAATTAAGAAGGAATCATCCAGATGTTTTTTTTCTGTAAAAAGAAAGGGCACATGAAGAAAGAATGTTCTAAGTTCAAACAATGGTTTGAAAAGAAAGATATGCCTACCTCTTTAGTCTGTTATGAATCTAATATGATTAACATAAATCATAACACATGGTGGATTGACTCTGGTTCTACAATCCATGCTTTAAATACCTATCAGGGTATGCAAAACCTAAGGAAACCAGTGGGCAGTGAACTGTGCATCTATTCAGGCAACAAGATGAATTCACCTGTGGAGGCCATTGGAACGTGCAGTTCAGTTTTAAGAAGTGGTTTTATTTTGAATTTGGAAAAGACTTTTTATGTTCCTAGTTTTTCTAAGAATTTAATTTCAGTTTCAAGATTTGTACCATTTGGTTATTCCTTTTCATTTTATGAAACATCTTTCAGTTTATTTTATAATTCTGATCTCATAGGGAATGGTATTTTATGTGATGGTCTTTTCTATATTAATTTGCAAAATGATACCACTTATGACGCTATGCATGTTAATGTTGGCATTAAGCGATGTGTTATGAAAGGATTCCTCTATGCTGTGGCACCGGAGATTAGGACACATCTCCATTCAGAGAATTAAAAGATTAGTGAATCATGGAGTACTTAGTACTTTAGATTTCACTGATTTTGAGACTTGTATAAATTGCATTAAGGGAAAACACACAAACAAGTCTAA
Source organism: Glycine tomentella (assembly GCA_007407185.1). Taxonomy (NCBI): domain Eukaryota; kingdom Viridiplantae; phylum Streptophyta; class Magnoliopsida; order Fabales; family Fabaceae; genus Glycine; species Glycine tomentella. The sequence goes on from PYAF01000343.1 coordinate 432,820, forward strand.
AAAGGGTGTCAAGAGGAGTACTAAATTATTAGAGATTATACATACATATATCTGTTGTCCTGATATGAACGTATATGGTAAGAAATACTTCATCTCTTTTATAGATGATTAATCACGATACATGTATCTCTACATGCTTAATAATAAGTATGAAGCCTTAGATGCCTTTAAGGTATTTAAGTATGAGATAGAGAATCAATGCGGTAAACAAATTAAGATCGTGAGATCAGATAGAGATGAAGAATACCATGGTAGATACACTGAAGATGGACAAGCACCTGCTCCATTTGCGAGGTTTCTTGAAGAGCATGGGATTGTTGCCTAATACACTATGTCTGATTCTCCGAATCAGAATGGTGTAGCAGAAAGAACAAACCGAACATTATTGGATATGGTGCGAAGTATGCTCAGTAGTTCCAAGCTTCCTAAGTTCTTGTGGAAAGAGGCACTTAAGACAGCAATGTACATATTAAATCGAGTTCCAACTAAGGCTGTTCCAAAAATGCCATTTGAGTTATTTAAAGGATAGAAACCGAGTTTACGACATGTACGCGTTTGGGGATGCCCATCTGAAGTTAGAATTTATTACCCACAAGAAAAAAAGCTTGACCCGAGAACTATTAGTGGGCATTTCATTGGATATAGATTTTACTGTCCATCTCACAATACTAGGATTGTGGAATCAAGAAATGCGCTAAATTTCTTGAGAATGACTTGATTAATGGGGGTGATCAATACAGAGACTTTGTTTCTGAGAAGGATCATTCAGTTGCTCAACCATCCACTTCAAACGCAAGACTGATTGTTATCCAAAATACCCCTCCAGTTCAATTGGGTGTTATACAACCAATCATACAGGATCCACAACCTGCTGATGATCTAGTAGATCAAGTTGTTCATGAGGAACATGAAGAAATTGTTGACCAACCAGCCGAACAACAAGTTCCTCAAGAAGCCGATGTCTCAATATTACAAAAATCTATTAGAGTAAGGAAATCAACGATACCTAGTGATTATGTTGTGTATTTGCAAGATTCTGATTATAACATAGGAGCTGCAAATGATCCTGAAACGTTTTCATAAGCCATGAATTATAAAGAATCAAATTTATGGTATGATGCTATGCATGATGAGATGAATTCTATGGCATCCAATAGAGTCTGGGATCTTGTTCAATTGCCTGATGGTATAAAAGCCATTGGATGTAAATGGGTTTTTTAAGACAAAGAAAGACTCATTAGGAAACATTGAGAGATATAAAGCAAGACTTGTAGCCAAAGGATTTAATCAAAAGGAAGGATCGATTATAAGGAGACATTTTCTCCTGGGTCGAAGAAAGATTCCCTCCGTATCATCCTAGCATTGGTTGCACATTTTGACTTAGAGTTGCAAAAAATGGATGTGAAAACAACCTTTCTCAATGGAAATCTAGAGGAAGAGGTTTATATGAAACAACCAAAAGGATTTTTCTCTAGTGGCAATGAGAAATTGGTGTGTAAGCTTAAGAAGTCTATATATGGATTGAAACAAGCCTCCCGTCAATGGTATTTAAAATTTCATGATGTTATTTCCTCATTTGGTTTTGTGGAAAATATTATGGATCAATGTATATACCAGAAGGTCAGTGGGAGCAAAATTTGTTTCCTTATTCTATATGTGGATGACATTTTACTTGCAACCAATGATAAAGGGTTTGTTATATGAGGTGAAACAATTTCTCTCCAAAAATTTTGATATGAAGGATATGGGTGATGCCTCTTATGTCATTGGCATTAAGATCCACAGAGATAGAATATGAGGTATTCTTGGTTTATCTCAAGAGACCTATATCAATAAAGTTTTGGACAGATTCAGGATGAGTGATTGTTCACCAAGTGTAGCCCTTATTGTGAAGGGTGATAAGCTTGATTTAAGTCAGTGCCCCAAGAATGATCTCGAGAAGAAACAAATGAATAACATTCCTTATGCTTCAACTGTTGAAAGCATTATGTATGCTCAGGTCTACACAAGACCTGATATTGCTTTTGCTGTTGGAGTACTAGGGAGATATCAAAGTAATCCAGGTTTAGACCACTGGAAAACTGCAAAGAAAGTAATGAGATACCTTCAAGGGACTAAAGATTACATGCTTATGTATAGACGGACTGACAATTTGGAAGTAATTGGCTACTCTGATTCAGACTACGCTGGTTGCATTGATTTGAGAAAATCCACTTCAGGGTATGTATTTATGCTAGCCAGCTGAGCTGTCTCTTGGAGAAGTGTCAAGCAGACCTTGATTGCTACTTCCACTATGGAGGCTGAGTTCGTTTCTTGTTTTGAGGCTACCTTACATGGTGTATGGATAAGGAGTTTCATTTCTGGGCTTAGAGTTATGGATTCCATTTCTAAGTCATTGAAGATATACTATGATAATTCAGATGCTGTTTATATGGCTATGGCTAAGAATAACAAAACTTGTGGTTGAAGCAAGGACATCGACATTAAGTATCTAGCCATAAGAGAATGTGCTAAAGATAATACAGTAGTTATTGAGCACATTAGCACTGAATTAATGATTGTTGATCCTTTAACTAAGGGCATTCCACCATTTAAATTTAAGGATCATAACGATATTGTTTTGATAAAACTCTATTGTGATGTTTTCATTCAGATTATAAAAAATAAAGTTTGGACCTAGAATAAACGTTGGGTTTATTCATTAAGTTATATGGGCTTGAGAAATATAATGCAATGTGATACATGGAAGATAATACTCACCTACATTAGAGGACCTATCGCCATGATTCATGTATTTTATTTCTCATTATGTAAATGATGGGATATGTGAACCAAGTGGGGGAATGTTGGTTTTATTTTGTAACCAACCTTAATTGGTTAACTATTCCTGTGGTTAACTTCCCAATCGCTGTTAACTTCTCATTATAACCATACACACAAAAACACCTTTGATGGAAAAGGTCTATATATAGGTGTGTATCTTCAATTTCTGGGTCCCTGAACTCACTCACATATAAAGTGCATATACACCATCCAGTGCAAATTGAGAGAAGAGTTTGGAAGACTCAAGAAATCACTTTACATTGCAGTATTAAAACCCTATTCAAGGAGCAATGGCAGGAGGTATTTATATTCAAAATAAAAATGATATTAAAATGATATTTTTACGATAAAAATGAAAATAATATTTTTGTAAAAATCCTTAAACCAAGCGAACTGTTAATTCAAACGCTATAATGGGAATAAAAATGGATAAGATCGTATTCTAACAAATAATACTCTTTTGGTACAGTCCTATCAAATAATATAATTGTATTCCATCAAAAGATAATTAGTTACTTTTACAAATTGAAATTAAATTTTGAATATCAATTTTGTATATTTTTAAAATATAATTTAAATTTTGAAAAATATATTTTAAAAAGAAATGTATTAACATTGTCGATTTTTTTCCACACAAAAAATAGATATTGGATTAAATAGATGGATAGAGGGCAACGCAACTTGTATACCAGATTCTAAGAAATTTATATCATGTTTAAACAGAAAAATTAAATAAAAGGTTAATTCAACATGGATGATCCTTAAATTTCACCCTTTTATTTACTATACAATTCAACATTGTTTTATAGCATCCAAGAATGATTCATTGCCTGCTATGACCAAACCCTAAAGAATGGAAAAGAGGAAGAAAGAGAGAATCTGTATGAATGGATAATGGCTTTACAGTTTTATTTATTCAACATTATTCTTAAATTTTAAATAAAATCTCAAACAAATGTGCGAGGAAAAAGGGAAGTGCAGAAAAAAGGTAACTAACTTCAACATGTATACCACCAAAAAAAAAAAACAACAAAGTGTGATCTACTATTTTAGAAAATTACTTCCTCGCATATACATATTTTGTTTAAAGAAAAGAAGTCGGAAAGTTATAAAAAAAAAAAAAAACTGCACTATGCAAACGTGATCCTTGTATGCAATTAGTAAGTTTTGAAGACTATTCTGTTGTTAAATTTTAATCTTAACCTTTGAGGTGCATCGAAGGTTTGGAATAAAACTGGAGAGACGTTGTAGACATGTATGCGGAAGAGGATCCAATTCCTTTTTGGATAACATATTGCGTGAATTCCGTCAAAAATTTAATTTTGTTATTTTTTATATTAATATTTCAACCTATTAGATTAAACATGTCATTTAGTATTGGGTTTGTGCAGAAAATCTTTGCACTATATAGCAATGCTCCTAAAAAAACTGTACAATTAAATTTCCCAATATAAACAATAATAATATATCACTACTACAAACAGCACAAACGAGACGGTTCTAGAGCACAAACGACGACGGTTCTAGAACCGTCATGTATGCGCGTGTCGTTGTAACCTGGACCTTTCGACGACGGTTCTTAAAACCGTCTTCGTATGTTTTTTTTTTTCGACGACAAACAAAGACGGTTATTAGAAAAACCGTCTTAGTAAGTGAAGAAACAAAGACAGTTTTGTAGTAAACCGTCTTTGTTTGTTTTATTTTTTTTTTTTTCATTTAAAAGGAAGATACAAAGACAGTTTTTCCCAAAACCGTCTTTGTAGGTTAACTTACAAAGACGGTTTTTGGAAAAACCGTCTTTGTTTCTTTTTATTTATTTATTTATTTTTATTTAAAAGGAAGATACGAAGACGGTTTTGGGAAAAACCGTCTTTGTTTCTTTTATTTTATTTCTTTTATTTTATTTAAAAAGTATATACGAAGACGGTTTTTCTAAAAACCGTCTTTGTAGGTGTACTTACAAAGACGGTTTTTAAAAAAACCGTCTTTGTTTCTGCTATTTTTATTTTTTTTTTTAAACGTGTTCTTTTCTTTTATGCACCTGTTAAAAAATTAGATACAACATATAAATATTATAAATGCAATTTATTATATTCATCATATCAATATACAAAGTCACCAATGTAATTGTCAACCACACGATCAATCAAATAGTTACCAACAAAAAATTGTATTATAATTACATGACAGAATTATACAACAATAATTTTGAATGGCAATTTAGGCAACGTTGCGTAGCTTTTCCCGAAAGACATAAATTGGCAGGGCACCAACCGCAGTGCCACTCAAATCAAAATGGAATTCAGCATCTGACACTCATCAGTGATCACTTGCCTGAGCAACCACAATCATGTAATTGCACTTTACCTGAAATGATATTTATCCAATTAGAATGTGCAAAAGTATTAATTAATTTAATAATCATGTTCACTTTGCACTTGAATATAAGGAGGCTTAATAGTAGATGATCTAAAAAATTTTTGTTTAACACATTGCATGTTTAAAATTATTTGAAATTTATTTAAAACTAAAAAAACCAATTAAAAAAACTAAAAAAGCAACATGGGCAAGGCATCACAATATATCAAGAAAACCTAGTGGAATGCATCTGCTATTGCAAAACTTAAAGGAATCAACAGTAGCAAAAACCTATCTAGGAACCATTAGCTTAAACATGTCCAAAACAGAGTATTGTATGCCAAATATAATTGAGCAAAGAACAAATTCACATTATTCAAGAGTTAGGAGTTGTCAAATCATACTGAAAACCCATATAAGCAATAATTTTAAGTAATAGCTGTTGGAACCTGAAATGCCAGCATGAAATTAATGTCATAAGCATGCAACCAAGGACAGGCAAACCTGTGTGATGGAATTTTCAAATGAAAATTTTGCTGTACTTAAACTGGAATTAAGTTAAAAGGCTAGGGATACTTGGCAGACTTTCGTTGTTAAGGAAAGAATAAAGCAACCAGTTAATTATAGTTCAGAATGTAAAATACAAAAAAGAGAAGGCAGGCCTTGCAAGAATCGTAAACACAAACTCCGGAAAAATTAAATATAACAAATTCTTTGAAAATAATAACAGAAGACCATCAATTACCATTTCAAAACTGTTTATAGAGACAAAAGTTAAATTCAGGGAAGATAAACATAAAAATTATCACTGCAAAATTTCCTTCAGTCACTCCTACATTTTCCCTGCAAACAAGTTCCACCTTCCATTTTGATCATTATTTTTCAATTTTCATAACAAATCTTTATTTTCCCTTTACTTATCTGAAATTCCATATTCCTGGCATATATCATAGCCAAATATGTAAGTGATCCATGGCCAGCTTAAAATTTTCAATAACAAGACTTTGTTAGTACATCTAATTACAGCAAGACACATATCAGTTCTCCAATAAGATTAGTTCTCCAAACGAGGTTAGTGTCAAAAGAGATAATCCTTGTCATTTGACATTACATAGATGGTCAATATTACAAATACAGGCACAAACGCATGCAGATGGCCACATATGTGCATACCCACACTCCTAAGACACAAATGCACACACACGCCTGCATACAAACACAAGTTATTCAAATTACCTACCATTATCCACTTTAGTCACCTATACTTAATTATACCTGCTACAACCTCAAAGGTTAATAATTAAAGGTAAACTGTTGGGAAAAAATACTTAGATACTTATTTGATAAAGTAATGTGGTTTGTGTGTGTTCAAAGTGAGAGTCTTGCATCACTCAGTAACAACGAAGCCTTGTCTTGTCTCACATGGCAGAGCCAGTCACAATGATCAATCAACCCACAGGACACTCAGACAACTCAATTATCCAGTAAAACCATTTAGATTTTGCATGGAACAATTATTAATTATTAATAATAAACACACTATTATTAAAAAAACAAAAAATAAACACTCTTGTCAGAATAGTCAAAAATTAAACATATTTCTTAAGGAAACTCCTTTAAAACACATGCCAGAACACCATTCTGACAAGGACTTACCTCCAGAAAAATACTAGAAAGTTCCTCAGGCGCTGTTGCACTTGCTACACCAGGACTCTCTGAGTTAGGCATTATGAATTTGACAACCCAT
>PYAF01000344.1:8291-19227 GCA_007407185.1 Glycine tomentella
GGAACTCACTTTTGCAACAAGCAATTTGACAGCTTGTTAGCAAAGTACGGAGTCAAGCACAAAGTGGCAACCCCTTATCACCCTCAAACAAGTGGCCAAGTAGAGATTTCCAACCGTGAATTGAAGCGAATACTTGAGAAAACTGTTGGAACATCAAGAAAGGACTGGTCTAAGAAGCTGGATGATGCTTTATGGGCATGCAGAACTGCATTTAAAACTCCAATAGGTATGTCTCCCTTTCAGCTTGTCTATGGTAAGGCTTGCCATCTCCCTATTGAACTTGAACATAAAGCCATCTGGGCAACCAAGCTTTTAAATTTTGAACTAACAAAAGCTAATGAAAAGAGGTTGCTTCAGTTGAATGAATTAGATGAGTTCAGGTTAGCCGCCTATGAGAATGCCAGAATCTACAAAGAGAAGACAAAGAAGTGGCATGATAACCAAATTCGCCCAAAGGAGTTTGTTCCTGGCCAACAAGTGCTGTTATATAATTCTCGCCTGCAACTCTTTCCAGGTAAGTTGAAATCACGTTGGTCTGGACCATTCCTTGTGCGAGAAGTCTATCCCTATGGCACAGTGGCAATCTCACCTTTGGATAGTGATCGAGCTTTTAAGGTAAACGGCTATCGTTTGAAACATTATTTTGGGGGAGAAGTGGACAGAAATTCAAGTTCTCTTCCACTCAAAGCCATTGAGGTTTAAATGGAAGCAAGAGTCTAGCTTAAGACGTTAAACGAGCCACTGGTAATGTACATAGTGCTTTAGGTTTTGTTTAACATTGTTAGCAGTAAAATCAGCATTCTGCAGTATTTTCTTTCTGCATATTCCATAGTAGTTACTTAGGTTCATGCATTAGTAATTAGGAATTCAAATTATTTCAAACTTTGATAGCTTAGGTCCATCTTTATACATGTTTCCATAATAGTTAAGTTAGGTAGCATTTTATTTAAGTCATATAAAATTAAAAGCTAAATAAAAAGCAAGGAAAGAGCTGAAAAAGATGTGGCGTGACTCGCGCCAGGCGCGGCGCTACCAGCGCCATAGCTATGATCAGTCCACGCTAACCGCGTGATATCTCGTGCTGTCCGCGCAAGAAGTTCGAATTGGCAGCCTCATCTGCATAAGTTGGCACGACCCGCGCCAAGTTTGGCGCCAACCGCGCCACAGCTACAGTTAACTCACGCTGTTAGCGTGACATCCACGCCAACCGTGCGAGTTGCACGACCCTGAGCCTCAATTCTGCATTAAATCACGATAGTCGCGTGAATAGTGGTGCGACTAGCGCCATTGGTTCGAATCAATTGCCCAATTGTCAATGTTCCGCGCTACCCGCGTGGAACTGCGCGCGAACCGTGCCAGGCTTTCGAGCCAAAAGATCCTTTCAATGCCAGATCACACGGATCGCGTGAGATTCCACGCGAATCATGCAGATAAGACGAAACCAGAGCCCTTCCAGTGCATAATGGCGCGATCCGCGCCAATGTTCGAGCTATCCGCGCGGCATCGTGGAATCAGTTTTTATTTTAAACTCTCCCATTCGCGCCCTCACTCCCTCACTTCCCAAAACTGCTCCCTGAATTTCGCCCTAACCCCAGCCATCACCATTACCCACTTTCCCTTACTTTTATCACCATATAAGCCTACCCAACGTACATTGCCTTCTCTCACTCACGTTCTCTTTCTCCCTACGCATTCATTCTCACACTCTCTACCTCACATTCGATTCTCTGCACGGCTTAGATCATTAGGGACCCAAAAGCTTCAAATTGTGGAATGGCTGGAGATAAGGTATTTTCTGAACCTTCAATGCTATGTAAGGTACAATGGTATAACCATGAACTGCAGAAAACCAATGCCCCATGTTTAAAATCTTCTCATTCACTTCTGATGAAATTTTGGGAAAACCTTAGGGTAGAGACCCAATTGCTTTTGCATTTTGTTGTTTACCAGTGTTGTTGTTCAAATTGGGGTGTTGATATGATGAGAATAGGCATATTGTATTGAATTGATTATATGCCCACTAAGTGTTTGTCTAAATGCCTGAATGAGAAAGTAGACTCAACCATGGTAAAGTTTGGATTGATTATGGGAATGTGTATTAAGTCTTTCAATGATTTAAATGTTATGATGTGAATAAGGCTCAGATGCATTAGTTTTAATTGAAATATGCATGTATGACTTTGTTGTGCTTATAAAGGCCTATGCTTATAAGAGGGTTGTTTGAATTGAGTCTTGGATTGAGCAAGTATATTGTTAAAAATTTGAATGTGGTTTCCACAAATGAACCTCTGGTGTTCAAGTCCTGTTGTGAGCAGAAATGAAATACAAATGAACAAAACATGCTTGAACTGATATGCAAAGGTTCACAATGTAAATTTAACCATTTTGATAAACTGGTTGTTGTATGCTAAGCTGTCATAAGCATTGAACAGGTTATGATCCAAAATCTGGGAATGGAGAACCTTTGATTGCTAAGGACTGAACCAACTTAAGTTGATAAGGAACCATGCTTTGTGTTCAATTGCTTGAAACCCACAATAGTGTTGTGATTAAATTGCATTCAAAATTGACATTCCTGCATTATTTTTGTTGATTGTCGGTATGGAATAGAATTAATCTGGGAATTGTTAGGGCTAGTCTCAGGTTATGAATAGAATTTGTTTTACCCCTATGCTTGGCTGAATTTGCAAATAACCAAAATGCTTAGGACGAAAATGCTTGATCTGTGTTATCTTGGAAGAAATATGAGAAAAATCCTATAAATGAATTGATTATGGTCATTCAAGCATATATATATCTCTGTTTTTGCCTGAACTTGTAAATTAAGAACACTCATTGGATTAAATCTGGGAATCCAGATGATATCATTCATTTCCCTATTACATGTGTATATTGTTTATGGGTTCAAATGATGATTTTGAAGTGGTGTGAATAAAATGATAAAAAAGGCAACTGATTTGGTGTATGTAAGCCACCTAAATCTGGGAATGGCAGACCATACCTTGATTGTAAACAACTACATGGAATTCATAGAACTAGGCATGCTATTATTGTGGCTGGTACCAAACTTAATTGCATGAAATACATAAAATTGGTTCTGCTAGGTAGTATCATGAAATAAATCTGGGAATCATAGCTATGTTTAATACTGCTACATGATAGTTGCTATTTGATTCTTCCAGCAAGGCTAAACCTGATTGACATGTGAACTATGCTTTTAATTTATTGAACAAGTACTCTGAAATATTTGATCTGATCCTATGGGAAAGAATAAATCTGGGAAATAAGCTTATTGAATTATGCATCTATATTTGGATTTTGTTCTGAGTTACAGGGAAAACAAATAGCCAAGGGCAAAAAGAAGGCCACAGGAGCAGGAGGCACAAAAAGGGCCCGAGTATCAGATTATGATGAGGCCAGATTTAGGACAGTAGAGTGCCAAGAGAAGTTTGATACTTGGTATCTGCAGAAAAAGATTATATCAGAGAAGAAAATCCTTTGGGACACGCTTCCAGAAGGGAATCCAGTTCTAGAAGTTATCCTCAGACGACAATGGCAGTGCCTTGTCACCTTTCCAGAGCCCAGTTCCAGCATGATTTTGAAAGAATTTTTAGCTAATGCTGATCCAGATACAGTATGGAGGACCAAGATGTCTTGGGTCAGAGGTGTACAGGTGTCTTTTGATGACAAAGCCATAGAGCAACTATTGGACACCCAATATGATCCGTTTGAGGAATGCGACTTCCTCCAGCTCTTCCTGAGGATGCAGCCCGATGCCCTGACAAAGATGTATAGGGATGACGTTCCCCAGCTATCCACCACCATCCGCAGGGCCATCACTAGCCTCTATACAGCTTGGAAGCCCAAATCTAGGCTAGATTATATACCAGAGAAGCTGCGGAAGCACGATCTGGTGGGGGATGCAGCTTTCTGGCATCAGTTCGTGAATCACACAGTCATACCTTCTACTAATATGACTGATGTGAATGTTGAGAGGGCCATCCTGCTTTATACCCTTCGAGGTGATGGTAACCTCCTTATCTCTAATTTTCTCTCTAACAGGATTCTTCACATGATACAGGACGCTAGCAGCAAGTCCTGGCTGGCACACCCCTCCCTTATTCTACATTTATGCCACCAGGCGGGGGTAGAAATTGTGGATGACGAACCCATGGACGTCCCGATCTCCTCGCTTATGAGCCACAAGACTTATATGGACGCCATGGAGACAACGACTAATGAGCAAGTTCTCCGAGCTTCAAAGCTCAAACCTGAGGAGCTCGCAGCCTGCAGCCCCAGAGACATGCCAGCTCCAGATGATCCACAGCCAGCTCAGTAGACCAGCACCACCAGCAGAAGCACCACCGGTTTCAGCTCCATCTTCTTATACCACTCCTGGACATGAGCCGCTCTACACGGATTCTCCTTCCTATATGGCGTTCCAGGAGTTCGTCAGGACCCAGCTTGCTTAGCAGACCAGCATGCTTGGGGCTATCTGCAGACACTTGGGCATTTCTCCAGCAGAATATCAGATACCAGCAGCTACAGTTGCAGCTTCAGACCCTCCTATACCAGCAGATATCACACCTCCAGCCACAGAGACCCCTTTTGCTCCCTCAGATGCAGATACAGCAGTGACCGAGCCACCCATTACTTAGCATACATCCAGAGGCTGCAGTCATTGTAGAAAGGAGAGAGGGAGAGGAGTGATCAGGACACATTTTTATTTTCTGTGTTATGTTTATTGTTTCTAGTTTTTTTTGTTTTATTTTGGATTCTGCACTTAGACATTACATTACATTCTGCACATTTACATTTCTGCATTTATATATATAGTACAGTTTCACTTGATTCATGTTTGCAAATAAAAGTTGTTTAGATCAATGATTGAGTTGAATGCGATTTTCTAAATAATGCTCAAATTTTTCCAAAGCACTGTGACCTTATTTGTGGTTGTTGGGGACAGCAACATATAAATCTGGGAATGGTCGTTACACATTATTTCGCAAATCACAATCAAAGAACAAGTGACGTCTAATAGAATTTTTCAAAAATTTTTCAAAAATAAGCAGCACATCAAATTTTTCAGAATCAAAAGTGAATGGACACAGTAATGAATAGGATTTCTGATGAAAGCTTGATGAAATGAGACATAGCATGAATTGCATGATGCATGAATGGAATTTGACTGTTGGTATGAGAAATGCATGTTGAAGTTGAAATGATGCTTGAAATGCAGTCAGCTGAGATTGACTTAAGTGCTAACACCTGTGAGGATTTGAGCCAAACAGCGGTAATGTTTTCTTTCCGAGAGACTCCAATTTCATTGTACTCTAGAACTTGAATTGTTTCTCTGGATGCAGGTGTGACTTGATATGATTAAGGCAGATTTTTCTTCTGAAACTAGGGCCAAATTGACTAACCTTCAATTAGTTTTCCATTTGTACCTCATTTGAGCCTAAGCCTTTCATTTCAAAATACCCAAATCAGAGCTTTATTCCTTTGACCAACTCCCTGAGGCTAGAAAAAGTTTGATATAAGTCCACGACAACAGAAAAACCAGGGAATTGTCCATCAAGGTATGAAAGGAGCACAAGTGAATCCAATTGGTTGTGAAGAACAAGAATAAACAAGCATAAGCCAAGTTGGAAAACAATAAGCCCATCAGCTGGAATTTGAGAAGCTACAGTAATCTCTAATTTTGTTTAGGTTTACTTTTATGCTTTTAAAAAAAAAAAATCAGAAAGAAGTTTATTGCTCTGTTTTACTTTAGAATAAATGGTTGAATAAAGTACCAGGTTTTGAAAAGGAAGACAAGGAGCATGTTGTGGACTTAAAGGACTGGATCTAGCCTCTCATGAAGCTACTTATCCAAAGAATTTCCTACCCTTAGCCCAGCCACGTTACAAGCCGGAAAGACCTTTTGATCAAGTCGTACTTGCAACTGTTGAGAATATTTTCAAGCTTATGGTAGTGTTGTGACATTGTTGAGTAAGAGAGTCATCATAACCTTATACACTTGAGTAAATGAGTGGATTAAACACAACTTTAGTGAGGAATACTCAAGTAACTCTCATGAATTGACAGCATTGAAAGTGCCATGGAAGCTTTGATGTGAATTTGATCATACATAGCATGATGATTCTAGGATTGTAACCTGTGGCTTGTGTTTGATTATTGATTCTTGCTTAAGTCTTGAATTCTTTCTGTTGCTTAGGACAACAACTTTCAAATCTGGGAATTCTTTGATGTGTTGCAAACACATCTTAGTTTTAGGCTAGTTTTAGGTTATAATTTAGTTAAATAATTAGGAAAATAGATTAGAATTAGTTAAGTTTATTATGTTATTGTTTTAAATCTCATTTCAATACATTTGAGCATTTTCAGGTTAAAAAGAGGAAGTTCCAGCAAAGAAAAGAAGAATAGCCAAATCAAGGTCCCACGCGACTCGCGCCAGGAGCCACGCGGATCGCGCCAGATGGTGAATTGAAGGCCCCAGTTTCGAAGACTCCACGCGATTAGCGTGGAGGTTCACGCCACCAGCTTGACAAGGCCACAAGCACCGCGCCACCAGCGCCAAAGCCGCGCCATCAGCACTAGGGACAGAAGAAAGGACCATTTAACTCGAACAACCCATGTGGATCGTGCCACAACCACGCGGTTAGCGCAACAAAGCTCAGCATCAGACATTCAGCTCGAAGACTCCACGCGGTTAGCGTGGAGTTCCACGCGGTCAGCGCCATTAATTCGAACAAGCCGCGCAGTTAGCGCGGGACTCAGCGTGGATCGCGTGGAGAAGATCTTGTTTCCTTATTTAATCTATCTGTTTCGGGATTGAGCACTATTTTAGGCTTTATTACTGTAATTAAATCATTCTATAAATACAAAGCGTCTGAGGACTGAAGGGAATAATCCCATTATTCATCTAAAAACCATATTCCATCATTCTAAACCTCTGGAAATCAAGAATCAAGGTTAGGGTTTCAGCACAATCATGTATTATTCAACAGCTTTGATTTTCTTGAGGCCTATGGCAGGCTAAATCTTGTATTGTGGGAAGGCCATGAACTGATGTAAACTCCTCTGTAATTTGACTGGTATTGAATAATAATGGTTTGATTGTTTTATTCTATTCTATTCTTATTTTCTATTCTTATTTGGAATTGATCACTTCACTTAAGTATTGAGGGTTAGGATTCGCAATGGGGACGTTGGGGTTCTAATTTCTGACCTGTTTAGAGTAATAGTTGTTCATCACCTAGGGATAGGGATGCGTGGCTGTAGAAAATGCTTAAACTGATAGATTTCACTAAGGAATTAGGTTTTCGATTCAGGTTAAAGGGTTAATTCACTAAGGGATTAGGGATTAACTAATCTAGAAAAGACTTATTTTCTGAACAATCATAACAAGAAACCCTTATGATATATTCTCTAAATGCTTAGTTTGACAGGATTGCTAAGGGGTTAGGATTCTCGATCGAACTAAAGGGATAAGTCGCTAATAATTTAGGATTTACGATATTAGGAGAGATTTATCATTTGTGTAAATTAAACTAATAAATCAGTCAGGTGAAGGAGGTAGGAATCAAAGGGGATTGTGCCTTACCACAATTACTCTTCCATTGGTAACTTCTTGATTTAATTTACTGTTTATTTAATTTCTGTTTTTACTCAACAACCAAATCAATCAACAACAACTTCTTTCAACATTTTCTGTTTTACTTTCAATCTCATTGATTCCTTATTACTGTGAATTTCACCCCAATCCCTTTGGAGAACGATACTCACTTACCTATTTTATTACTTGAAACGATCGGTGCACTTGCCGTAGTGTGTAGAAAAATCGCAACACTATGTCTGAGCCTTCTGCTAAGAAAGTAAGGAAACCCAAGAGGAGACATGGTGAATCCTTATCTAATCCACCCCCTGCACCTGCCTCTCAACCCATAGATAGGCTTGATATTTGGTTCTCTTTGGAGACTGACAAAATGAACTATCTGCAGTTCAATGCCACCAAACCTGTGGCCACCCCCAAATACATAGAGCTTGACTGGTTTATTAGGAAAAGATTCTTATTCCCAGCCTATATAGAGTCCCAAAGTCTTAGGAGGTTTCTTGAGATGAAGGGTACATTTTACCTTGATCTTGTTAGAGTTTTCTACACCTGCCTAAAGGGATCCATGCAAGGAGACATGAGGTCCAAGGTGAAAGAGGTTATCATGCACATCACCCCTGACATCTGGGAAGCAGTTGCTGGTGTTACTTGTGAGGGAGCAAGGAGATTTGAGGAAGAGCCTGATGGATACAGCAAGATGGATACCTACAGAAGCATGCTGCAGGATCCATAGATGAGGCTTAGAACAAGACTTGGCACGGGGCCAATGACAGCAGAGGACAGGTTGCTCCATTACCTAATTACCTACATCATAACACCCAGGGGTACCAAGCATGCCCAAGCAACTGATGAGGATCTTCAGTTGGTTTATGGGCTCAAGCATCACATTCCTATGAACTGGCCTCTGATTTTTTAGGAAATCATGCTTAAGTCTAAGAGTTTGGTTAACTACCCATTCCCATACCCTGTGTTTATTTCTAGGCTTATTGATCATTTCAACATTGATGTTGAAAATGAAGTCATAGACAACACTTTCTCCTACAACAGTCAAATTAAGGAGAAACATTTGACTAAGATGGGCATGAGAAAGACACCCAATGGATGGGTTATGGCTGTCCAGATTGGTGCTACAGAACAAGGAGAAGTGGCAGCAGATTCTGAAGATGAAGGCCAACAAGATCAACCACTGCCTAGACAACAAGCATTCTCTGACTTTGAATCTCTCATGATTCAAAAGATGGATTCTATGTTGAAGCTGCAAGAGGACTTCAAGGCTGAGACCCATGAAGCCTTGGAAGAAATCAGAGAGAGGCTGGATGCTATTGAGGCAAACATGGATGATCAAGCATCAGCAGAAATCTAGGATTTATTTTGTCTGATCTGCCTTCTCTGTGCAATGGACTTTGTTTTGTCTTGATTAGATTTAGTGTTTGTTTGATCTGTTAGTAATGGACTATGTTCTATTCTGTTTTCTTTTACTTTTTCACTATGTAATGCCCCTATGTTCATTCTATTAATGAAATTATGCATTTCCAGTATTCAATCCGTTGTGCCTAACTATTTTTGACTTTTAACAAGCCAAATAGGGGGAGAATAGATTAAGGGGGAGTGGTATCAAACATGTTCTGTTTGTCCCTGTTTTGTGTTTCAATTTCTGCCCAAAAATTGATTTGAATGCATGCTGGAATTAAGGGGGAGTTAGTGTGTAAAATTGAATGTGATCAATTGGTACTATGCTTAATTGAATTGTTCATAAAGAACATGTGCTTTAACACTTGGTCGTTGGCAAGGTATGTTGAAAATTTTCAGGTTTATAAAAGTTCTTATATCACTTTAAAAGCTCTGATACAAACTTGTCAACAATGGCTGATCAAGACAATTCCCAAAGCAAAGTGTGCTTAATCAAATTGAAGATTTGGCATGTTTAAAGCCAAAAAAGGGGAGACTGTTGATTCAGATGAAGTCAAACATCAATGAATGAAGATCAAGCTTAAAAATTTTGTGTTTTCAACATGCTTAAAGGCAAAGGTTCAAGAAAAAGCTTGAAGACCAATTTGATTTTGTAAAAGGGAAGCATATGATCTGATAATCCATCTATGCATATCATGCATTCTACATTCATAGAGGATTATTAGGCTAGAATGGTTTAATTAAAGGCAAGTCACAAGTAAGGGATTAAAAAGCTAAGTTTTTGGAAAAATGAAATCTGACTGCATTAGTCGATTACAAAACTTGTGACATCGATTATTTTGTTCTTCGTGCCTTTAGAAAACAAGTCATGAACATTGTAATCGATTACATATGCAAAAATAGGGAAAACATGATTGACTGTCTTAATCGATTACAGAAGGGTCGTAATCGATTACATAGTACATTTAGAAAATCATGACTCTCTGGCTTAATCGATTACGTGTCGGTTTAATCGATTAAGTGGTTCGTTCTTGGAACTCAGGAGTCACATTGAGCATTTTTAATTGATTACCATCTTGATTTAATCGATTACATATGTGAAATAATCGATTACTGGAGCGTGTTTAATCGATTATACCAGTTAAAAATCAGTTATAAATAGCACCTCTTAAGCTGAGGTTTGAGACTTTTTGTGCAATTTGAGAAATACAAGTTCTAAGCATTCACAAACACTCTGAGCCTTCATTAGTAACTATTTCTGAGTTTCTAACATCATTGTGGCTTCATCAATTCACATGGGTTATTGATTTCAAGATTGAAGCTTCATTGATTCATTCAAAGCATAAGGAAAGGATTGCATATGTGTTGGTAATCTGTCATTAAACCTGTGATTCATTCATGTGCATTCATTCTTGGATTATCAAGTGATATCTTTCCTTGTCTTTGAAGGTGTAAATTGTTTCTTTGAATATTTGTAAAGATAACTCTAATGTAAATGGGTTTCTTGCAAGTGTAGAGATAGTGTTTCTCTAGATTCAGCTGAGTAGTGTTCTCTGTGTGGGTTTTGGTCTCTAAGAGTCTAATAGGGTTTTAGACTTCTGAACTTTATCTAGGGTTGATAAAAAAAGGCTTGTAAAATTGCTTGTAAGGATATTTTTGCAATAGTGGAACTCTACTCTAGTGTTGAGTGGAAGAACTTGATGTAGCCTCAAAGGGTTTGAGGTGAACCAGTATAAAAATCTGTGGCTTATCTTTCTTCTCTCATAATCATCTCTCAATTACTTTGTTTGTGAATCAATTTCATTGCACAGAATACTATACTTTGTTTTCTATGGTTCTTGAAAAGGGGAGTTGATTGAATATTGATTCTTGGTTTTGAAAACAATTTTGAAAGTGATAAAGATCCTGTGG
>PYAF01000344.1:37814-49399 GCA_007407185.1 Glycine tomentella
GCCATACAAGTGTCCTAACACTTGTCTTGGTCATAATGATTGCCTTTCCAAGTGTCCACTTAGTTGGCATGCCTTTACAAGTGTCCCAACATGTGTCCAATTTCATGAAGCTTCTCCTTGCTTCATCAAAGTTCACGTGAAGGCTAGGTGGAGGTGGAGAAATCTTGGCTTCATTTTCATATTATCTTGCATCCATGCCGTACAAGTGTTATGCCACTTGTTTCTATCATGTGGCTTGCTTTCCAAGTGGCTTATCATGAAGTTTCTTGCCTCTTCTACATGTTTTCTCATGTGAATGACCAATCTAAAGGGAAGGAATACAAATTTTTCTTCCTTTCATGCAACATGTGGTCATTTTTTATGATGAATAAAAATCTAGTTTCTAATATGGCATTTACACATGGTATATTCTTAAAAAGAAATCAAATTTAATTTGAATTATTTTATCTAAAGATGAATAATAGAACTCTAGATGTTCCTAAGAATTTATCTCAATGATAGTTTAAATAAATCACAAGTAGTCTATACAGAGCAATATATAAACTTTGTATACAAAATTGCTCTTTATCTTGTTTTTGATTGGCCTATACTTCTGCTGACCATCAAAATTACTAAACCATTTTATTAAATTGGTTTATACATTCTATAATTAAGATAAAATTCCTTATATTATATGTATCATTTTTCCATATTTTTCTTATGCTTGAATTTTCTTAAATAAAGTCTCAAAGTTGTTATCTTATAAAATTCTTATAAATTTTATTCTAGAGTTTTCTGTCACAAAATATTTTGATGCTTAGTCAGCTAAGTGTACTCTATAATTTCATCATGTTCCTACAAAATTTTTAAAG
Source organism: Glycine tomentella (assembly GCA_007407185.1). Taxonomy (NCBI): domain Eukaryota; kingdom Viridiplantae; phylum Streptophyta; class Magnoliopsida; order Fabales; family Fabaceae; genus Glycine; species Glycine tomentella. Next base: position 38,666 of record PYAF01000344.1, read on the forward strand.
TTATTTGAGCATTTTTGGCCTAGGGGCATATTGGTAATTTTGCCATTCATCCTAGGGGCATTTTGGTCATTTTCCAAAATATGCAAGGGCATTTTTGTAATTTTATCTTAAGGGTATTCTAGTAATTTCTACTTCATGGAAGGAGTGATTTAGTCATTTTTCTTTAAACATACATGTATCTAAATATCATCATATTTCTACAAGTAATTATAATATAATTTTGAGGATGTTACATCAGATGTCATTTTTCCATATTTTTTAGTTCGGACCATCTTCCACTTCATCTGTCTTGGAATTGGAGATGGATGATAAACGACAGATGATGAATCTTCAGTATTCATCATATCTTCTTGTCGTTTTTTAATCTTCTCCTCCATAAGCTTCTTTTCAAGTTTATCATAGCCCCCCGAGACAATACGTGTAGGCAATCATTATGTTTTTGAGTTTCTTGGGCCTTTTTCCTAATTCCCTGTCAACCCAAATATTAATGGTAATGTCAGCTATCAATAGCATAGCATTGACAAGTTCATGTCATTGATGTCCAAAAAATTCAATATGTATCTAACCTGCCAATTTATAGATGTCCGACTCCCAACAAACTCGTTCCATGTCTCTGTGTCCAGACCATACACAAGTGAGGGATCGTCTTTACGTTTGTTGTTGGGGTCAGCATATATGTATTTAGTTGTTAAAGAAGACTTGAATTGTCTCCATCTTGTGCCCACAGACGCCATAACCTTCTTCTTTGCTTTTACAGCATCGAGGATATCAAATTTAGCCTGCAACAACATGTGACAAAACACATTAATTGATTTAAAAGTGTTTATCAATTTAGTTTCACCCAAGTCAAGACCCCATTAGTAACCATACATACCAATATGTCATCCCATACTAGATCCTTTAGGGAGACTGGGACATCTTTCCAATAGGCATGTGTAATAGGAATCTTCTCCCTTGCAACGACCCCAAGGTAGTTGTGGAACATCTCTTTGCTATCGCCTGTTGCTCTCCCAGTAGCATGGTTGACAGTTACCGTTGGCCTTGGCTCATTCAAGGCTCTCAAAGTCAACCTTCTTAGCTTGGTAGACTGTCTACTCCTCATAGATGTGGATTCAGAACATATGTTTGTATTGGGAGGGGACACAGGCGGTGTTGCCATCAATCTGCAAAACATAAGTTAAACCAATAAAATACATAAGTGATAACAACAATATATTTGGTGTATAGTGAATGTAGTAAATTGAAAACTATTGTAATTTGTTTGTGATTGTGGTAGATAAAACAATTACTTTATTATGTTGCAGTTATGTTTAATTTTCTCCCAAAAGCTTTCATCATGGTCAACACAATTTGCATGTTCATCGTCAACTTCTTGGTCTTCAACAATGGAAGGCATGTGTGTTGCAAAAGCAGGCATGTCACCAATATCAACAGCACTTGTGCCATGTTGGTGACTTGCGCCCCACGGTCTTCCACGTAAAACCACAAAAAATCTTGCATCAGAAGGATCTTCGATATAAAAGACTTGTCTTGCTTGTTCAGCCATTATAAAAGGCTCATCCTTGTAACCGACCTTATCAAGTTCAACTAATGTAATTCCAAACCGATCTTCATGCACCCCAGTGTTACTGTTGACCCACTGACACTTGAACACAGGCACCCTGAATGCAGTATAATCAAGCTCCCATATCTCTTGAATGAATCCAAAGTAAGGCATTGTAGCAAGAATTGGGTTGTTGTCAGATGCACCACAAAAATGCTCAGATGCCACGTCAACACTAACCCCGCTGTTCTGTACGTTACTATGTTCATCTTGTCCTTTTGTGTAGAAGGAATAGTTGTTGATGTCGTATCCCTTCCAAGTGGGGACATTGAGACTTGGACCAACAGCTAACAGTCTTAACGTTTTCGATGCACTTTCATGTAGAAGTATTTGGTCCTTAAACCAGCTAACAAAAGTTCTATTATGTTCTTGCAACAACTTCATAGTGTTCATTCTTGGGTGAGCGTCTTTCAAATATTGTTTGTGTCTTTCAATATAAGGAAAGACCTCTTTGGTGTTATTCAAAACATACAAATGTGCTTGTGAAACCTCCTGTCTACTGAATGTGACAACGTTGTATCCCCGTGTACCCTTACCTCCCGCTGACAATTCATGACGGGTTTGTGGAATGCCAATAGGTTTAAGTGCATCCATGTATTCAGAACAAAACTCAATACTTTCTTCGGCAACATATCTTTCAACAATGGAAGCCTCAGGACGGTATTGATTCTTGGTATAACCTTTTAACACCTTCATGTAGTGCTTAACAGGGTACATCCACCGTAGAAAAACTGGACCACACAATCTGATCTCCCTAACTAAGTGAACTATCAAGTGGACCATGATGTCAAAAAAAGATGGAGGAAAAAACATCTCCAATTGAAAAAGAACAACGACAGCCTCATTCTCCAAATCATCTAATTGTGTCGGGTCAATGACTTTGCTACAAAATGCATTGAACAAGAAGCACAAACGAGTAATTGCAACCCTAACTTTTTCAGGCAATATACCACAAATTGCAATGGGCAAATTTGTTGCATCAACACATGACAATCATGAGACTTCAACCCTACCAATTTCAGCTCCGTGACCGATACAAGGCTCTTTATATTAGAAGAGTATCCTTGAGGGACTTTTGTTTTCCGCAAACACTGATAGAATTGTCTTTTTTCTCTTGTTGACAAGGTGTGACATGCAGGTGGCAAATATGTTTGTCGACCTTGCTCAATTGGATGCAATTGGTGTCGTATACCCATGTCAACCAAATCTTGGCGAGATTTCAAATTATCCTTTGTCTTCCCTTGAATGTTAAGGAGGGTGCCAATTAAACTATCACAAACATTCTTCTCAACATGCATCAGGTCTATACAATGTCTGACATCCAAATCCGACCAGTATAGGAGATCAAAGAATATGGATCTTTTCTTCCAAATTTGCTTGTCAGTAGCATCCTTCTTTTGGGTTTTCCCAAAAACATTAATGATGTCCTTCACACGATCAGAAACTTGTTTTCCTGTTAACGGTGTAGGAGCAATTTCCTTCTCCTGAGAACCATAAAAAGCCTTCTTCAATCGTCGATATGGGTGATAAGGTTGGAGGAATCTCCGATGCCTTGTATTAGTTGGACAAAGCATGTATGTTTTTCACATATTGGACATGCATGATGTCCTTTGACACTATATCCACTCAAATTCCCGTATGCTGGAAAGTCATTAACTATACAAAACAGCATGGCATGCAACCTGAAAGTTTCCTGTAGATGCCCATCAACGACATCAACACCCTCAACCCACATTAGTTTCAAGTCTTCAATCAAAGGCGCCAAATACACATCAATATCATTTCCTAGTTGTCGTGGACCCGCTATCATCATAGACAACATAATGTATTTTCGCTTCATGCACAACAAAGGATGCAGGTTGTAAATCATTAGCAATACAAGCCATGAACTGTGGTTAGTGGATAGGCTACCAAAAGGATTCATACCGTTAGAAGCTAGGGCAAGTCTCAGGTTTCTTGGGTCATTGATTGTGGATACATATGGTCTATTGCCTTCCATTGAGGAGAATCGGCGGGATGCCTGAGATTGCCATCGGTAGCTCTTCCATATGCATGCCAAGTGAGGTTTTTAGCGTCATTTGCATTAGCAAACAACTGCTTAAACCTAGGAATAATTGGAAGATACCAACAGGCTTTTGCAGGACGACCTGTGAATGAGTTTGAGTAATGACTGCCATCATCGTCTATCAATTTGTATCTTGGGGACCCACAAGTGGGGCAGCTGCGCAGTTTGGCATATTCCTTGTGGTACAATATGCAATCATTAGGGCATGCATGTATTTTCTAGTACTGCATCCCCATAGGACACAAAATCTTTTTGGCTTCGTAATGACTATTGGGCAAAGTGTTATCCTCAGGAAGCATCTTTTTAAGCAATACAAGCAACTCTGTGAAGCTTTTGTCACTCCATCCATATCTGGCCTTCAAGTTAACCAAAGACAACACCGCAGACAATTGTGTGAACGATGTGCAGTCAGCATACAAAGGTGTGTTTGAATCAGTCTCCAATTTTGAATAGGTCGGTGCATGTGCTTGCCGGAAACTTTCTTCACCCAAGTCGCGTATCATGTCTTCTATACGGTCAACGTTTGACTCACGTTCAAATGTAGGTTGTGTCGTTGTTTCAGTGTTTGATCGTTCACCATGCCATATCCACTTGGTATAAGTCGAAATGATGCAGTCACATATTAGATGAGTTCTGATGTCATCTATGGATTGGTGTCTCCCATTCACGCATTTCACACACGGGCAAAAATATTTTCCCCTCAAACATGGTGCATTTCGGGTAGTAAATTGAATAAATTCTTCAACCCCATTTTCGTACTTATCCGTAATGCGTGGTGCTTTCATCCAACTACGATCCATGTTTTCCATCTGATGGCAAACCTTTTGAATCAAAAACTTATATGGATGCAAATGTATGTCATGTATACATTAAAGGTATGGCCCTATCCCATTCAAGAAGTAATGTATTTTATACATTATTTGTACATCAACATTACATAAGGTTTGTTAAATTTAATGAAATTTCAGTAGCATTTCTCATTGGTCTCCGAGTAACGACATGAAAGCGGAGGTTTTATTCAACTGCAATCAGTATGGAGCTGGAGAACAACGGAAATTTCCATGCACCAAAATTTCATTAAATATAAAAACCCGTATGAAATGTTAATGTACAAATAATGTATAAAATACATTACTTCCCAAACTATCCAAATGGACAATTCAAGATTCAATTCAACGATTAATCCAAACTGTCTGTATTAATCATTAACTTGAACCTTGAACGGGAAACTAAGGTTGTAAAATGAAATGCATGTTATGATAAAAAAAAACTACTAACTTGACACAATCAATCAAAGTAGGACAGTAAATTAAGTTTCATAGGACATACTTGAAATAGGGAGTATATCAATTGCACTTGTGTAAACGAGTATTTGTTGCTTTCAAAATAAACCTTTACGACCTTATCGAGTGAATAACTTGGACCTACAACAACAAACAAAATTTATTTAACACAATGTTTAACACACACATAAATAAATATACCATGTTCAACTTCTACACCGCATATGAAAAATTTTTAAGGAGTGGGCAGCAACAACACAATGGCATAATAAATCAATAATACAAATAGGGGACACAGGCCTACGTAGAATCAGCAACAATTGAGCAAGAAGTGGACAAGTGCACAATGAACATGATGAAACAAAATAAAACAATGAATTAAGCCATGGTGGGCCTATTGACTAGGGATTGTATCACTTAACAAGTTTAAACAAGGGAGAAAACAAATTTTAAAATTTTTGACATAAATATTTTCCCATCATACATTCAGGATTTATTAATGATTGTGTTTTGTTGTTGTTGTTCGTGGTTGACATTCTTTAACTTAATTGTGATGAGTGATGACAGATACTTACAGTTTTGTATGAAGTTTAAATTGTTATAGCATGAAAATTGAGCCCAAGGTTGAACACTATGGCTGTTGTTTGCTCTTCTGCCTCAAGCTGGTTTGGTAGAAAACTCAGAATAGCTTATAAGGATGGTAGCTGTGAAGGCTGGATCTGCAATATGGTAGCATTACTTTCTGTTGGAATCCCCACTTAGACTCAGAGGTTGGAGAGATTGTAGCCAACAGTGACATTATTGAGTTGAAACCACAAGATATTGGGCCTTATATTTTGCTGTCAAATATGTATGCTGGTCAAGGGAGATGGGATCATGTTGAACGTGTGAGATTGATGATAAAAGGGGTCAAATAAAGAAGCACTGTAGCGACCCGCCTCGTCGCTACGACATCACAAACTCTAGACATATAAGTTTCAAATTTTAATGAAAACTTCATTAGTTTGATTATGAAAATGGTAGTAAGTTTTTCACAATAATACAATCATCATACACAAGATACAAGTACAACAATTAAATACATATGTATACATATACTATATCAGTTGATGTGTTGCAAACACATCCTAGTTTTAGGGTAATTTTAGGTTATATTTTAGTTAAATGATTAGGAAAACAGTTAGAATTAGTTAAGTTTATTATATTATTGTCTTTAAACTTATTTCAACACCATTTGAGCAATTTCAGGCCAAAAGAGGAGTCCAAAGGAAAGAAAAAGAAGAAAACAAAGTTTTAAGTCACGCGCGGATCGCGCCAAGTGCAGAATTGAAGGTATCAGTCTCGAATGATCCACGCGACCAGCGTGGAAGTCCACGTGATCAGCGTGAAGAAGCCGCAAGCACAGCACCAACCGCGCCAGAAGCCGCGCCATGAACACAAGCCAGGCTAATTGATTCGACCAAACCACGCGAGTAGCGCAGAAAGTCCTGCATCAAGCTTGAAGATTCGAATAACTCGCGCGGATCGCGCCAAGGCTGCGCTACTAGCGCCACAGGAGACCAGAATCAGCCAATTTGCCTCGAACACTCCACGCGGTTCGCGTGGAGCTCGCGCCATCAGCGCCATGCTTTCGAACAGCCCACGCGGATCGCGCGGGATCGCGCGCGGGTCACGGCAGAGTGATCTCTTGCCTGAATTAAAAGATTTGTTTTGAATTTGGCACAGACTATGGGCTTTCTTACTGTAATTAAAGGATTCTATAAATATTAAGTCTCAAAACAGAGCTAAGAGAGTTCCTCTGCATCCAGAATAGCCAGAATATACATTGTCCATCCATTCTTCATCATCCAAAAACCCTAGAAATCAAGAATCAAGCCGAGTGTCTGCACAACAATGAATCATACTACTGCTTTGACATTCTTGAGGCCTATGGCTGGCTAAACATTGTATTGTGGGAAGGCCATGAACTAATGAGAATTCCTCTGTAATTTGACTGGTATTGAATAATATGTTTTGATTGCTTTATTCTTTTCTGTTCTTAAATTCTATTCTTATTTGAATTTGATCACTTCAATTAAGTACTTAGAGTTAGGATTCGCAATGGGAACATTGGGGTTCTAATGTCTGACTTGCTAATAATAACATTCGTTCATCACCTAGGAATAGGGATGTGTGAGTGCAGATTTTATAATATGACCTTTGAATGCTTAAACTGATAGATTTCACTAAGGAATTAGGTTTTCAATTCAGGTTAAAGGGTTAATTCACTAAGGAATTAGGGATTAACTAATATAGGAAAGGCTTATTTTCTGAACAATCATAACAGGAACCCACATGATATAGTCTTTAATTGCTTTGTTTGACAAAATCTCTAAAGGTTTAGGGTTCTCGATCGAATTAAAGGGTTGAATCGCTAGTTATCTAGGATTTACAAATATAGGAGAGATTTATTATGTGTGCATATTAAGTTGACAAAACAGTCAAGTGAAAGAGGAGGACTCAGAAAGGGATTGTGCCTGACCACAATTATCTTTCCATTGGTAACTTCTCCAATTTATTTACTGCATTTATTTACTTTCTGTTTTTGCACTCAACCAACCAATCAATCAAACCTTTCTTGTGTAATTTTCTGTTTTAAGTTCAATCACATTCGTTAATATTACTGTGGAATTACCCCAATCCCTGTGGAGAACGATACTCACTTACCTAACTTTATTACTTGAAAACGATCGGTGCACTTGCCGTATTTATCGTCCATCAAGTTTTTGGCGCCGTTGCCAGGGATTGGCGAACAGATTTGACAGTAATTTTTAAGCTTTTGTGATTGAATTTTAGTTACTAATCACTTCTCCAAGTTTTTATGCGAGGTTCAGTTAGCTTTGAAGATTTGGAATTTGACCCAGAAATAGAGAGAACAATCCGATGGAGACTAGCTAGACAAAGAAGGAGAGAAGCTAAGAAATTCGACTTTGATTCACTTCCAGAATTAGAGTCAGAAGAAGAAATGGCTGAAGAACAACCCAATCAGCCAAGACGGCGACCGGAAGATGAACTAATGGAGGATATTCTGGCTCCAATGTTCACAAGACCTAACTCCAGTATTGTGAGACCACCAATCCAAGCTAATTACTTTGACATAAATCCTTCATTGATAGCATTGGTGGAACGCAGTCAGTTTGGAGGGGATGATTCGGAAGACCCACATGACTTCATAGACAGATTCCTCAGAATCTGTGATACTATAAGACACCAAGGGGTCTCAGACGATGCAGTAAGATTAAGCTTGTTTCCCTTTGCTGTGAAAGGACATGCTTTGAGATGGCTGAACCGTCAAACATCCAATAGCATCTCAACTTGGGAGGACTTAGTCTCAAGGTTCTTTGTTGAATATTTTTCCATGGACAAGTATAATCGTTTGGTGAATGAAATCACCAATTTCACTCAGAATGGAAGAGAATCTATATGTGCTGCATGGAATAGATTTCAAGAGTTAATTAGGAGGTGTCCACAATATGATATGCCTGTAGGTAAGCAGGTATGTATATTCTTTAATGGTATGACTCCTGAAACTCGTATGATTGTTAATGTTGTAGCCGGAGGAACTATAAGATCCTAGACAGCAGCTCAAACATATGAGCTTATTAACTCTTTGGCTCGGAATGAGAATGAAAGTATGACACATTAGCCCAAGAGAGAACCAATTCAGCTTTCCACTAATGATGCAATGCTTGCGGAACAGAAAATTTTGGCACAACAACTTGCCAAATTAACCGAGAAGATTGATAGATTGCAAGTTTCTGCAGCACAAGTGGCAGCTAGCCAACCACATATAGTCTGTGAGTATTGCCAAGGTGAGCATGAATCTAATGTTTGCCCGATTCTTGTTGGTGCTGACCCTGTGCAGGTAAACGGAGTTTGGAATGATCAAAGGCAACACCAACCATACCAGCAGCAGTCTTATCAACGTAACAACAATTATTCTGCTGGAAACAACTACCAAAGGAAGTTCCAAGGAGGTGGTTTGGATTACAAATCCAACAACTACTTGCAACCCCCTCCTATTCCCAACAAGGAACCCTCTGAACTTGAAAAGGTTGTGTTGCAGCTGTCAAAAACAACAGTAGAGTTCATATCTGAAACAAAGGCTCACAGAACTAATCAAGATGCTTCCATTAGAAACTTGGAAAACCAAATTGGTCAGCTTGCAAAACAATTAGCTGAGAGACCGCAAGGCCAATTTCCAAGTGACACAATTGTGAACCCAAGAGAACATGCCAAAGCCATCGCAACTAGAAGTGGTAAGGTGTTATCTACTCCGGAAAGGCCTGAAGCAAGTAAGAAGGAAGCTGAGAAAAATTCTACAGCAGCTGAAACATCAAAAGAGAAAGCTGCAGAAAATTTTGAAGAACAAAAATCTGCACCTCAGCCAAAGAAGTGGGACTTTTCTCGCTTTGAAAAGCCTCCTTATCCGGTACAAACAAAGCAGTAATTGCAGAAGCAACAATTTGCCAGGTTCTTAGATATGTTTAAGAAATTGCACATTAATATACCATTCGCTGAGGCATTAGCTAACATGCCCAACTATGCAAAGTTCATGAAAGAAATCTTATCTAAGAAACATAAGCTGAAAGATTGTGAAACTATAGCACTCACTGAGGAGTGTAGTGCAATTATACAAAGAAAACTTCCACCCAAATTGAAAGATCCTGGAAGTTTTAACATCCCTATAGCCATAGGTAATATAAATGTAGGGAGAGCATTATGTGATTTAGGGGCTATTATAAATTTGATGCCATTATCTATGTGTAAGTCCCTAGGTATTGCTGAACTTAAGCCTACTAGAGTGTCTTTGCAACTAGCGGATAGGTCCATAAGAACACCCTCCGGGGTGATAGAGGATGTTTTAGTTAAGGTGGATAAATTTATATTTCCCGCTGACTTCATTGTGCTAGACATAGATGGGGAAAGTGAAATTCCCCTACTTTTAGGAAGGTCCTTCCTAGCCACTGTTAGGGCCCTAATAGATGTTGAGCAAGGAAAACTTGAGCTAAGATTGAATGATGAATCTGTGGTATTTAATGTATTTGATGTTATTAAACATCTAGTTGATGAACATGATTGCTTTCGGCTAGATGTGTTGGATAATGCTATTTGTCCAGGTATTACAGCAAGTATAAAAACAATTGAAGCTGAGAATTTAGAAGAAAATATAACAGCAACAATTTATGCAGAAAATTTGATAGCAAATGCAACAGTGACAAACTTTGCAACTAGTTATGCAGAAGAGGAAATAGCAACAGCAATTACAGCAGCGACCAATTATGCAGCACAGACAGTAAATTATGCAGCAATTGATTGTGTAGCAGACATAAAACCAGCAGAAGACAAAACCACACCTGAACCTGTTTTGGAAAAGCTGGAGCTTAAAGAAGGAGATATTCCAGCTGGTTTGACATATGTTTTCCTTGGAGATATTCCAGCTGGTTTCAAATGTTCCGGTAATTCCTTCAGGTGGAATATCTCCTTGATGGTTACTCTGGGTATAACCAAATCCCAATAGCACCGGAAGATCAAGAGAAGACATCCTTCACTTGTCCATTCGGGGTGTTTGCCTACCGGAGAATGCCATTTGGTTTGTGTAATGCACCTGCCACCTTCCAGAGATGCATGTTGTCAATTTTCTCTGACATGGTAGAAAGAGGGCTTGAGGTATTCATGGATGATTTTTCTGTTTTTGGCCCTTGTTTTAATTCATGTTTAACTAATTTAGCTAAAGTTCTTAA
>PYAF01000345.1:5786-21654 GCA_007407185.1 Glycine tomentella
CGTATACTAATATATCTCATTTCATGTTTAGATTACTGAAAGAGAACTTATGAATGCACTATCTTGATTAACATTTTAACTATACACTAATTTTTTATTTTGAAAAAAAAATATTTATTTTGTTGCAACTTATTTTATAACTTTAGTGAAGCTATCTTTTCATATCTTATTTTACATGTACCAAAAAAATCAAGTCGTAGTTTATCTTCCTTTCATTCTTTATTAAATTTTATTCTTCAAAATTAAATACAAAATATTATATAGTAAAAAAGCATAACTGATACAAAATGAATCTAAAATTAATTCATGCTAATCAATTTATAATTATTATAAAAAAAAAAAATTTACTTATATAAATATTAGAGTTACAATGACTTCATAAATAAAATTATAAAATTATAAAATAAAACATATATGTTTTAAATTAGATTAGATCATATAAATAGGTTTTTAAAAAAATAACTTTAAAATTTAACGGAATCTAATATATAATTTTTACAGTTTACGTTAAATGAGATCGATTTATCAGCATTTTGTCCATTTCCACCCATGACGTACATATATCGAATAAAAATTTATATAAATATATAAACTAGTTAATTACCGTTTCCATAAACCTAGTGATAGTAATTTCTCATCTTTAGTCTTTACTCAATGTAATTTTCTCCTGGCAAGTTTACCTGAGACCTACCATAGCCGGTACAACAACAACTTAGCCGACCGTTAGATCCATCTTTTTAACTCTTAATACTCAAATCGTAGGGCTGGAAGACCAAGGCTCACGTTAAGCGCACAAATGGAATCACGTAAATTCTGCTGAACAAAACTAACTCCCTCAGTCAGCGGTTGACAAAGATAAAAATTACACCAAAAATAATTTTTAAAAAAGTATCTCTGGAGTCCAATACGCTCACGAATATCTCAAAAAGATAAAAAAATTAAAATTAAAATTTTAAAATTAAAAACTAAAAAGTGAGAAGTAGAGTGAGAGGGAGAGAGAGAGAGGTATATTATCTCTTCTACATAGAGTGAGAGAGAAGAAAAGAGGAAGAAAACAAAAATAACAAAAACAGAAAACTGATGAAGAGCGGTGGTGGTGGTGGTGGTGGTGGTATGGGCGCGGTTCCGTCGTACGGCGTCCCAGCGAAACGGCGGTGGAGAGGGCTCGTAATTGCGGTGCTCGGTCTTGTCATTCTCTCCATGCTCGTCCCTCTTGTCTTCCTGCTCGGTCTCCACAACGGTTTCCACTCCTCCGGTACGATCTCGTGGAGATCTCTCTCCTCTCTATAAATACCCTTCCATTCTCCCACATTCTCCCTCCACAACAGATCCGAGTCAATTTCACCTCCGATTTCTCTCTTCTCACACTTCCGAATTGGCTAGATCTATCGTTTTCTCGCGCTTCGCGAGAAACGGCGTCGTTGAATCTTTGCTTGTTCCAAATCAACGAATCGATGTGTTCTGAGTAGTTCGAGCTCGAAACGCTTTTGCTGTTAATGAAAGATCTGTTTGCTCGTTTTCTTTTTTATAGCGAAAAAAGTAATAATGAATAGGATAAAACTTTTAGATAGAGTTATTGAGGTGCTTTTGGTGTTGTTCTTCCATAGAATTGGAGTTTCACCTCAGTAATTTACGTCGCAGTAAATGTCATCATGATGCGTTACCGAAGTAAAACTCCAATTCTGGTTAAAAAACAAATACGAAAAGCATATAAGGAATTGCATCTAGGTTTTTTCGCAATAATAGTAATAGTAAGAACGTGTATACGAGGGAAAACCACACATGACGTATATGTTACAATCAGTGGCTCGATTTTATTTGTTTGTTTTTGTTTTTTAGATTTGTGTGAAGTTATGGATGGAATAATTTCATTCAATTTTGAGTTACGTGAAGAATCTGCGTTTTACTTATTTTTCAAATGGTGATTTTTTTTTTGAATGCCAAATAGCGATGTTCTGTTAATGATTATATATTTATAGTATAGTAGAATTCCAAAATTAATGTCTCATGCATTGGATATATTTATGCGTATTTATTAGCATATATTTATGTATACTTATTAGCAGTTGTCATAAATGCACTGTTATTTGTACTTGAATATGCTCTACTAATCAAAGATCTTGTGCCTTGACTTGACTTGATTTTTCTTCTTCTGACTCTTGGATTCCATTTATCATTGCAATTTTGCAGGATATATATATGAACAGAAGAATACTCCTTCGGTAAGCTTTCAATTCAAATGTATCTGTGAATTGTTACAAATTTTCCAGCTCGGTGTGTTGTCATTGTATTGATGTTGCTGTGTGTTTTTCTTTTCTCCCATTCACCTCTGTTCTTTTCCAATTCAGAATGAGAAAAGTCTTGAAAGATATGATAGACATGATGTTGGCCATAATGAGTCTGAGGTATGGTGGTTTACACCCTCCCCAAGTTATTTGTAACTGTCCATTTGTTCTAGCATTCTTAGGCAATTGTGGTTAAGTTACAGTTGTCACCAATTGCAGAAAAAAAATAAAATTTTTGGCGTAATTTGTCGTTTTTAAGAAGTCAAATGAGTGAATACTTTTCAAATTTTTTTGTTGGTGTGCACAACCATTGATGGTATGTTCTCAAAACAAAGAAAAATGAGCAAGCAATTCATACATTTAATAGTCTATCAGTAATCGGTTATGAAGTCTAAAAGAAACGGATAGCCGTTGCACAAACGTTATAGAACTTATAACACAAACATAAAGTTAAATGTTATTCCCCCAAACTCTGAATTCATGTTGTCCTTTTTGTAAATTTCTTTTGCAGGGAGAACAATCAAGTCATGTGGAGGATCTTATCACAAAGTTTGAACCAACTCTTCCAAAGGTTCTTTGCATAATATTGTGGTGGTTAATATTTGTACTTGTTTAATAAAATATCATATCTATAAACTGTTGATTCTCTCATCCTTTTAATTGAGTATTGAAAATGTACATGCTTATTCTTGCCTACTGTAATTGAACAGAAAACTGAATAGTGGTTGGTTGGAGGGAAATGGAAGGGAGGGAAGGAGAAATAAGAGGGCGAAAATCCTTCCCCTCCGATTTTGCCTCTCTCCAACGTTTGGGAGTTTGGAGGGAGGGGACAAAGCTTAGAGTTTGTGAATTGTGCTGACCTAATTATCCTTTTTATGCTTAACGGTTTTCTTTGTTTACTCTAAGGTTATAATAGTAAATTGCTCTAGTTACCAACCCCTTCTCTTAATTAAAATCCCTCCTCTGCCCTCCTTTGAACCAAACAGACCGAGAGTAAATCACATTTATGTAACTGTCATCATTATAATTTTGGTTCCATGTCAATCTTAAAATTTCATCCATGTAAGTTGTTGAGGATTTTGGTTTTTCCTTATAATTATAGTGAAGTAAATTCATTAGAAAAAAATGGGGAAAAGGTACAGATGAAAAAGGAGGATAAGAATTTCCAAAACAGAAAAAGAAAAATACATACGAGAACAAGAGAATATAAAAACAATGTATCAAAAGCTGCCCAATCTATAAGCATTTGTTAAATGGCAGTTTAGAAGAATATCATGTATGCTATACTATACCATAGTTAAGAGGTATAAGATAATCCTATCCTAACTACTTATATGCACCAAAGGACTGCATAAACTGCATATTGCCACAAAATATATGCCTCTTCTATTTTGCTGAAGCCTTTGTATCTAACCATTATAAATTGTTCCAAAGTAGGACACACCCTATGCTAACCAAAATCACCAAAAAAAAAGTCACCACCTTACAATGCAAGAACCGGTGCCCAAAAGTGAAGGTCTATTTTCCTTTTGATATATTTGAAGCTTTCAAATTGATTTTCTTTTTATTTAATGAGACATGGATTGTACGTGTATTTTAGTTCTTTTATGTAGTATATCTTTAGTGATTTGCATAGTAATCATACTTCAGTTTACCTTATGCTGTCATCTTTGATCTGTCAAATGTTGGGTTTTAAGAATTCTCCCTTCCTTTCTAACAATTATATTTAAGGTAATGAGTTTAAAGACTTTTGCATTATGATATTGTATCATCTTTGGATTTCCATAACCAATGGCTGGAACCATGGATGTTAGTGCAGCTGCCTTTCTATTTTTATAATTATTTATTAATTATTAATGAAAGATTAACCTCTTAAACTAGGAAGTTCATCCTTTGAACATGATTGAGTAATAGAGAATATGATAAAATATTATTAGTTTTATATTATTATCTCAGAGACTTAGACAGTTAGACATAATGCATATGGTTTAATATGGTTATATAATAGTATAAATGATAATACTAGTATCAGTAATATGTATAATTGAGGATACTTTCCTATCCTAATATGATTATGAGATTCAGTTATAGTGTAAGAGAATACTCTTCTCTTTATATTTTCTTTTACTGTATATGTTCTCGTCAGTTATAACTGTCACTGTCAGACAGTTACAACTGACTCCTCCTATCTTAGCTGGTCCTGATAGTATATATAGGGTTGTAACTCAGTGACTTTTGTACTTCCCATAAAAGATCAATAAAAGTTTGTTTTCTATTTTCTCTGTAAATCTAATATATAGGGATTTAAATTTTATTTGGTGTCTTTATTGTCTGGATAAGGATTTAGTGTGTGAATTTTTGCTCTGAAGTCTTCTCAACATATAAGAATTAAGGATTTATCCAGATGGTGAGGCATTGCAAATTTAGATTTCCATATAATTAGAAGCTTAACTATTGAATTTAGTGTTATTAATTATTATATCAAGTCTCCTTCAATCTTCTAAACTCCTTGCTCCATATTAACATGACTCATTTATCTATGGATTACAATTCTTTTGTATTTTGGGGTATAAATGTACTGATTTGTCTAAGATTGTATGAAAGAAAAGAAAGATCAAGGAGGATAAGAATCCATCTTGTTACACTGGAACTTGATGGGGTTGGGGGGACACTACATCATATAGATCTAGAATATTTTTGGCGTAATCATTAATTATCAATAATTTCATGTCAGGATGTTCTCAAGAAATATGCTCGAGAAGGAAAGAATGATAAACAAAGAGGTGGTCTAATGATTCAATATTATTTACTCTCATCCCATGATACCTTCTTGTTTCTCATTTCCTTCATATCTTATGCTTTTAGTTTTAAATGATTTTCAGGTTCTAAGGCGCCACCTAAGGGTGTTCTGCAATCACCTCCAACTTCAAATGTAAGCATATATTACTGTAACTGGTTGAAATTTCTGTTGAACACATTAATCTAGTAATTGAACTAAATAGTTCAATTTTTAGTATTGATGCAGGCCCCAATTTTCACTAATAATCTAAACAAGCACAAATCTTGTATCTAGTATGACTATTACTATCCTAATCCAATAACATTCACAGCATACTAAGAATTAACATAATATAGACAAACTCATGCTCTCTAACACTGCCCCTCAAGTAGTAAAACTGTAAGCAGAAAACATAGACTGGGTCTTGCATCAGTTATGGGAAAAAGAATGAAAAAAGAAAAGTCTGAGATGAGAAACAGATAATGGTATACATGACAGTTCAAGGTTTGGGGGCAACACTATTCTGCACAGTAGAAGGGAGGTCATGAAGGAAATCGGAATGTAATGCTCTTGCACCGTGTTGAAACTCTTTCAATGATTATTGATTGCTCAGAATAGTTTAATTCATGACAGACTTAGATTTATACTAATTAATATAGGTCAACTACTAATGTAGTACAACTAATACAAGCTCAGCCCAATAACATTCACTGGCTCAGGTTATAACATTTTAGTTATATAACAAAAATTTATTAATCATTTAATAAGTTTATAATTTCACTTTCAAATTCTTATAATTAGTATCTTTTAATATCTTTTTATTTCATTGAATATAATATTAATATATAAATAAAATGAATTCGAATGAAAATAGAATAAATAAAATGGACAAGGTATAAATTGCATATACTGGACTCGGTGTTATTCTCCAGCAAAGTTCTTTACAAGCTATTTTATATATTGACATTCATGTAAGGACTTGAACTGATTAAATTCTGCAACAGAATCCTAGAAGTGGTCAAATTGAACAAGTTAACAGCCCTAAAACAAGCTCTACCGATGAAGGTGGAAAGTCATGTGAGCTCACATTTGGTAGTTATTGCCTTTGGCAACAAGAACATAGACAAGAAATGAAAGATGCTCTGGTTAAGAAATTGAAAGACCAACTATTTGTTGCCAGAGCTTATTATCCTAGCCTTGCAAAACTCCCAGCAAACGATAAGTTGTCTCGCCAACTGAAACAGAATATACAGGAGATGGAGCACATGCTTAGTGAATCTACAACAGATGCTGATCTTCCACCAGTGTAAGCTGACATTTCATATTATATTTCCCTTCACCCTAAGTTTTACTTGTCTGAGTTGCATTCTGTTTGAGCTGCTATTGGAATTTCATAGTTGCAATTGGGCAAAATCTCACCTTCAATCAAGTAGTCTTATAAAAAAGTTATTGAATTTCATTTTTTATATCTGCTTGCAGATCAGGCTTTTGGTAGTTTTTTTTACTCCAGCTGACTTTCACATTTTCAGAGTCCTTAAAGTAGTTCAATTGTCTACAACTTCTGTTCTACTGAAATACATATTTTAGCACCATTTATGGTTCCCTATATAACTATTGGCCTAATACATTATTCTCCAAAGCGTAGCCTTATCTTTCTTTCTTGTCTCAACTTTAGTCTATCAGTGAGTTTAATATGTCCTTTATTTTGTTTTACCTTAAACCAAAAGCTATTGCTGTCTTCCTCACTTTCAGGATTGTCATGAATCAGCTCTCTTAAAAGCTTAAGGTTTTAGGTGTAAGCACTTGAATGGTTTTATTATCTCTTAAACACACCCTCATGCAAAAGCCTTTGGGCTTGAAGCATGAACAATGCACTGGCTCATTTTTATCATGTGCTGAAATTTAACTTTAATTTAGAAGAATTGGGGGCCATGAAGGATCAAACTTGTGACCACTTGGTGAAGGAGGTTCTAATATCATTTCATGAACCAACTCTCCAAATGCAAAGCTCTTAGGTGTAAGCATATGATTGGTTTTATTATGTCTCTTGACAAGGATTGACTGCACCTGTTTCTCCTTTTTTTTTTCCTCCTTTAAAATGCTATAAATTTGCAAGTAATTTTACATGGCAGTCAATATTATTTTACAGGGCTGAAAGTTATTCAAAGAAGATGGAAAATACAATAACCAGAGTAAAATCAATCCCTGTGGTTTGCGAAAATGTGGACAAGAAATTGAGACAAATATTTGATTTGACTGAGGATGAAGCCAACTTCCACATGAAACAGAGTGCATTCTTGTATAAACTTAATGTTCAGACAATGCCAAAGAGTCATCACTGCCTGTCACTCAAACTAACTGTAGAATATTTCAAATCCTCGCATAATGATGAAAAGGCTGACGAAGAAAAGTTTATTGATTCTTCATTGCACCATTATGTTATTTTCTCTAATAATGTGCTTGCAGCTTCAGTAGTTATCAACTCAACTGTATTTCATGCTAAAGTATGTTATGCTTCTAGTCTTGCACTACTAATTTGATAGAGGTTGAGTATTATGGGCTATAATAATCATTTACTTGTTGCTGCACAATGTTTCAGGAAAGTTCGAATCTGGTTTTTCATGTTTTGACTGATGGAGAAAATTATTATGCAATCAAGCTCTGGTTCTTGAGAAACCATTATAAGGAAGCTGCTGTTCAAGTGCTGAATGTTGAGCTGGACAGCCAAAAGGAAAATCCATTGCTTCTATCCTTGCCTGAGGAGTTCCGTGTTTCATTTCTTGATAATCCATCCACGAACCGGATTAGAACGGAATACCTTTCAATTTTTTCTGATTCACACTATTTACTTCCTCATTTATTCAGCAATTTGAATAAAGTTGTGGTTCTAGATGATGATGTTGTTATCCAACAAGACTTATCTGCCTTGTGGAATATAGATTTGGGACACAAAGTTAACGGTGCAGTGCAGTTCTGCTCAGTAAAGCTGGGTAAACTGAAAAGTTATCTGGGTGAGAAAGGTTTCAGTCAGAATTCCTGTGCTTGGATGTCAGGGTTGAACATAATTGACCTGGTGAGGTGGAGAGAGCTAGGTCTTACTCAAACTTACAGAAAGTTGATAAAAGAGGTAAGTAACTAAGTTCACTGCCATCGCAATACAATCTTTTCGGAATTGGAAATAAAGGTATTGAGATAATCTTGATGAAAATATCGTTAGTATCAATAGGGGTGTCAAATTTTGGTCAAGCTCAGTGGATTCAGTTCCAACGTGCCTGACCCACAGACTCAAAACTGCCAAAATCAACTATTAATCAGTTGGGCCTACCTGGTTTAGAATTTAGATTAGCCTCTAACTTAGGAGAGCTTTTTAGTGTTGAATAAACTTAAAAGTTTAATGGGTTTAATTAGCAATTTTGTTTTAGGAAAATGAAAGGTCAAGAGTCAACAATGATTGTAGTTGTAGTTTATGACTATGAATGGATATAATGGATTTTGATTGTAGTTTATGGCTATAATGGGTTTTGGCTATTAATAGAATTTAAGCCTTTTAAATTCTTGAAATTTTTTATTACAAGTTAATAAATAAATCATTTGGAAATTTGTATATTTTGGTCGCTTTTACATTTTCTGATTTTTCTATTACCTTGTGTAGTTTACCATGCAGAAAGGATCTGTTGAGGGTATTGCATGGCGGGCAAGCTTGCTCACCTTTGAGAATGAGATATATCCACTCAATGAGTCATGGGTTGTGTCTGGACTGGGTCATGATTATGCAATTGATACTCAGTCCATTAAGACTGCTTCGGTGCTACACTACAATGGGAAAATGAAACCTTGGCTTGATCTGGGAATTCCTCAGTATAAAAGCTATTGGAAGAAGTTTCTGAACAAAGAGGATCAGCTCTTAAGTGAATGCAATGTAAATTCATAATAAGTTATAGTTCTTGTGTAAGCTTGCATTTTTGGAAAATTGTAGGGTTGAGCTCTTAAACAAGAGGATGCCTGTGCTTTGGGTGCTCAATTTTCTGATCTAGTTTTCGAAGGGGTTTTGTTGAAGAATCAATGGTGGACCTGTGGTGATGAACTTAACACACCAGTTATAAAAATTAATCAGTGAATAAGGAACCTGGAAACTTCCCTGCATTTCTGGCAAAAGGATCAAGAAGTCTGAGTAGCCTCACAGTTTTAAAGATAGCTAATTGGTGTTGAAGTTTTCCCCACTATGCCGGTGGGCACTATGAAGATTTATACATGAGCAAGGCAGTGGTCCATGAAAAAATAACTCAATATAAAAGAGTAAAATTGTTTGTTTCAAGATTTTATTACGCTACATGATGTAAATTATTCGTAGCTGAGAAACAGTTAGAGCTATTCCTTCTAGTTCTTTCCATTCATAATTTGCCCAAAGTTTGTTCTTATTTGATGACCAGAATGTTGTCCAACAGCTCTATAAATGAGAGAGAGAGAAAAAAGTAACAATTTTGTCCTCTAGCAATTTGTTTAAAGTAAGTAACTACTCTCCTTTGCAATTCATTATTGTTTACTGTATCAGTGAAACACGCTTTTCATGGGGAGTAGGAGCCAAGGTCGGAGTGTGGTATTTTTGCTCTCTGGATGTATGCTGAGGCAATGGGATTAGGATTGTCTACAGTATTTTGCAAAAACTGTAGACAACCTCCGTAAAAATCGCTTTGGTTATTCAGCCAAAAAGTGTAATTTAATATAAATGATTGAAAGGTGTGATTGAGAGTGCAGTTCGTCTTGAACTGTAGAAGATTAGGATCCTAGGCTTCTTAACAGAGTGGTCTCTGGTAACTGATGAGTGAAATCTAATGAAGAGCACAAGACACGTTTGGCGGGTCAAACCAACTGCTATGTGGAAGGTTAATGGTTTGCAGAATGTTTGTTAGAGGGAAGAATTCTTGGATGGCACTGAAGGACTAAGGTTTGGCATGGATTCGACATTAGTGCGTGCATTAGTTTAAATTATTTTATAATTATAACTTTCTTTTACCAGTTTCTCGGAAATAAGATGTTTATTAAAAATAAAAAGTAGGTACGAAAATATTTTTGTTTAAAAGCTTAATACAGAAAGCACCAATATTTTTTAATTAATTGTTATCGGGCTCAAACTTCGAATGTAATTGAGACACTTGTCTTTTACTTTGGCTTAACCGCTTCGTAAATGGAAAAGAAAATAATAAATGAATCGAGCTGTATTATGATCGAATATATAGATCTGAATTCACATTACACTATAAATAACTCGATGAATAATGTAGACCATTTTTTTTTTATTGAACCTCGTCATTATTCATTTTCAATTGCAAGAGAAGAGTTATTTCAGGTACCCAAATGGATTATTTACACATCAAACTTTAAACAATGTTTACACATGTGATGGATTTCAATGTATAAATGTTATTTAATTCTATCGCAATGTTTTACAATGCAAATAAAGTTCATTGCTTGCTAATTTCAGTGTTTAGTAAATTTTAATGTATAAAAACAAAATTTTTGTGAAGAAAGCCATGTTTTCCAAAGAAATGAAAGTACCATTTTACTTTAGAATATGCAGCTTTTAATTCTCCCTTCCCTCACAAACAAACGAGTATGCTATAAATAAGAAAGGAAAACGCAAAGTGCTTACAAAAAAGACCGTTGAATGTTCCTAACAGAAGTAATGAATGTGGATTCCTCTACAGTGAATTGTCTTCTATAGATCTCTTTTAACAGGACTTCTTGAGAAAAGAAAAATGAAACTATCCAAATTTAGAGTATGCTTTCCCTTTGTTCTATATCACGCGGTTGATAAGCCATTCAAGTCACTGTTCCAAACCAAAATGAACAACCAACAATTGAGGTAACAAAAAATTACACTAGACAATAGTATACTTCAGGTAATACTTATTCAGTGAGAAAACCAGCAACTAATAACCATTAACCAACTCACTCATTAGGGGTAAGTGAGTAACCATTAATATCAGAATATAAAAAGTAACATCCTTATAAGGGTAACTACTAAAAATCAGAATATAGAAGTAACATCCTTATAAGGGTAACCATTAAAAATCAGAATATAAAAGTAACATCCTTATAAGTTCTCTTAATAAAATACTATTAGAAAAACTCCCAAGTGCTCCCCGAGCAAGAGAACTTTCTTGCATTATGTCAATAAGTGGGGTACCCCTTCAACCATTTGGTCATATCACTGTTTCCTATTTTAACTATATCTTCTTTTTAATGTTACTGCTGAAGGGGTACACATTGGGCAAGAAAAATCACGTGCTTTGGGATCACCTTAACAATCTCTCTCTAAATTAAGTAACAAAGAGGGGGTGGATGCTACACATGATTAGAATAATGAGATGATGATGAAAAAGGCCAACACAAAAGCCTAGTTGTGATGGGTAATGGCACTATGGAAGGGTGGTCTCCAAGCTGAAGCAGTGAGCAAGCAAAGGTCCTTCCAACCAAGTTTAAGAATGCCATTGTCCTCCACCAAGGTATAGCCCTCAGATGGGAACATACCAAGGAGTAGACTAGCTTGTGTGGCAGCATTACCAGCTAGAGATATGCCTCTAAACCCACACTGTTGAAGCTTTTCCCTCCAGTTATGAAACTTTGCCTCTCCAGTCCTTGATGGCCCCCCAACAGCTAGCACATTTCGAATCTCCCTAGACAATAGTTGCTGTTCCACCACATGCCTCTCCTCACTCTCCTCCCCATAGCTTGACCCAAGAGAGTCAAATAATGCTGAGTAGTAGTGTATGGCTTCCACAAACCTCCCCAAGAATGAACCAGTGTTGCTTAGGTCCTGCTCCACCACAGTCACCACTTTAGGTGCCAGCCTGCAATAAAATGTACTCTTCCATCCAATTATAATCCGATATATAAAATGAATTTACGACAAATGTTAATTAACAAGTATCTAAAATTGTATTGTTCATAATTTCTTCTATATTCTCTTGTGATTTTATAATAAATATTTTTTAAAATTTCTTAATCAGTATGCTAAAAGCATTGGTTTTGGTTAGCAAGATACAAAATTTATTAACTTCTATAATAAATAAACACTTTAAAAGGTGATATCAAAGAAGATTTCGGATTGGTTTTACACTAGCATGCCTTTAAACTCCAGAAATTATTTAGTGTGCCAATGTTAGTAATGATAAATACACGAGACCCATCATCGTATCATTCAATCCTTACTATATACATTCTACAGTTCTTTTTTTGGTTACTCCCCATTAATATATGTGCAGAGAGTGATTCAAAAACAAGACATAATCATTGTTCCCAATATTTCTTAGAAAAGAAAAAAGGCAGACATAAAGTGGGTACAAGAGCCTATAAAGGTGAAAAAAGGTTTTTGGGGAATTCTTTCATGAAAAGTAGTACTATAACTATTTCCCCATTTACTAAGCAAACCCCACCCAGCTCATATCAGCTCCCTCTAGATCATGCAAATTATCCAATGCATAAATATAAAGCCATGCAGTGCATAGAATTAAATAAATGAATGAATGAAATAAATGGACCTAAAACTAAAACCCTTTCTTCACCTACCTCTGCAAGAGCCACAAGGTGTTGGTGTCTGAGCCAGTGACATCATAGAGGGAATGTTGCAACCAGTGAACAGCAACAGCTTCGGTTTTGCTAACATTGAGCCTCTCAGGGTCAAGGTTCCCAACTTTCTCAGCCACAGGGAAGAACTCAAAGGGAAGACCAAGTTTGTTTGCAAAATCAGACAAGCGTTTTCCCGTGGCTTCAAGTGCTTCAATAGAGGTACCAAGCCCTGTGAGCCTCACAAAAGGTGCTCCACCAGGTCTTGAAGCTAGAATGTGAAACAAACCAGGCCACTGCAACCCTTGCATTATGTCAAGATCTATGATGTGCACCCTCTCTTCCCTCTCGAAAGCTTCTTGAATAGCTTGGTTTGCAGTGAAGTGTGAGAACTTCACGAAAGGACTAATACCATTGAACACTTGAAAAGCTGAAGCCACCTTGTGGCTTTGGTGAGTGTGTGGGAAAGTGGCATATATCCCTAAGCATGAACTCACCAACCTTGCTGATATGGCTTCTGAGAAATATGCTGCCACACGCTGTGCTGAAGTGCCGAACGGTGTTGACAACTGAGAAATCTCCAGCAGCATCTTGTTGGCATCTTCTAGATTCTCAGCTGAAACCGCTTCTGCACACTGAAGCAGCAAAGTGAGAAGATGCAAACCCTCTTCATCTTTCTTCTTCTGTTCACGCAGCTCCTCTTTCTTCTTTCTTGAAAGTGCCACCTCAGCAGTGCTGGTTGCTGCTAGATCCTCTTCTTGAGGGTGCTTCTCTTGTGGTGGTGAATAATGAGGTGGTGGTAGTGGTGGTGTTGGTGAAGGCAAAGTAACCAAAGAAACTGAAGGGTTGTTGTTATTGTTGGTGTTGGTGTTGGTGTTGTTATCATGGTGGCGAGTGATTTGAGACACACCCCAATTGGACAACATGTGCTGATTCACAACCACATCACCTCCTGAAGCATCTGTGAAGTGCAAATTAGGAAGAATGCCATCCACAACACGGTTGTTCATGAGCTTCACTGAGGAAACAGAAGGAGGAAGAGGCACCCCTTCTGTGCCTCTTTTGTTTTGTGTTGTAGACTCAGTGAGAAGAAGACGCAACCTGTATTCAAGAACCATTGCAAGGTTGGGGTTGCAAGGGTATATGATCTCCCTCACGTTGCTGATTAGTTGAGGAATCGAAAGACTGTTTGAACTGTGAATGAGATCCTTCAATATACCATCGATCCAACCACTTGTTGCTGCTGCGGCTGAAGTGTCATCCATGGAAGAAGACGAAGAAGAAGCAACCACGTCAAGAATGTTTCCACCACTGTTTCTTATGTTGTTGTTGGTGGTGGTATTGTTGTTGCTGTCTCGGTTTCTTTGGCTTTGAGATGGAAAAAGTGGTAACCCTGAGAATCCACACACTGCTGGCACAGGGTTTTGCTGATGGTCCTGGCTTTCACCGAGTCCTTGGAAATGATGGTGTTGGTGGTGAGTGCTGTAGTTTGGAGCAACACCAGAGGAATTGATAGTGGTGGTGGTGGAAGAAGGTAGCAGCATAGTGGAGTAGTTGGTTGTGACCGTCACAGTGGGGTAATTTGGAATAGCAACGCTATCTCTTGATGAAATATTACCACTATTACTATTGCTACTATTATTATAAAGATAACTACTACTATTACTATTTTTATTATTATTATTATTATTGCTATCACTACATGTACCTCCGGCTAACGCTGTTGTTGTTGCTGTGGTGGTACTGGTGGACCCTTTTTCTAACATGTTCATGTTGGTGCTGCTTCGACGAGGAAACCTAGGATAATCACTTGTTGTGGAGGAAGAGTTGTGTGGTGGAGTTGCGTGAACGTTAACTTCCATCTCAGAAGCCATTCTTTTTCTCACCATTTTTCTTTCACAATGAGGCTGTGGCATGATGCCACCACCATGTAGGTTGTGTTGTTGTTCGTTGCTCGTGTTGCTAGAGTTAGAGGCACTTGTCAAAGGAGTGCTAGAAGCACTTCCACTTCCATTAACATTGGCATCTTCGGTAATGTTACCGCCACCACTGAACAAAGCACAAGCAGCCATATATGGGGGATGAGAAAGTGAGTGATATATATATGTATTAGAAGAAGAATTAATGAAAAAAGTGATGATGGGTGGGTAGGTAGGTACTTCAGATTGTGAAATACTGATAATTAAGGTAAAGGGTGGGTGGTATGGTTTAAAAACAAGTTCATATGTGGTGTTGGTTTGAAATGAAATTTGTAGGTAGGGAGAGGGGGGGCATGGCCAAAGTTTACAAGCAGATAACGTTGTGAAGATTGGGACAGTGGGTTATAGGATTCCCAATATTCACACACCTCTCTCCAACACGATTCTCTATGCCTTTTGCCTTTTGGATGGTTGCAAAACGAGGGTGTTGTGTTGGGGAGGGATGTATGGCACTAGCCACGGCTGTTAGTGCCTCGTCTTTGTGTGGTTTGATTTTATTTATATGTTGCTAAGTATATGTTAGTTTTAGAATTTGAGATGAATGAATGTGAGAGGTGGCATTAGGCATAGGATATGTTAGTATAATAGGTGGCGAGAGAAAGAAAGAAGAAAGAAGAAAGAAGAACGGTGGTAGGTAACGGTGTTGGAGTTGTGATCGGAAATTAAAGCTAAGATGGGGGCAGATATTTTTATCTACGGTTTCGTCGTCTTCCCAAGACAACTCATTACAATGTATAAATATACCCATTGTTAACAAAACCCTCTTTCCATAATATTTCCAAAATTATTTACTAAATTTAATTGCTCCTAAATTTTGAAGTTTTAATTTGAATTCACTATCAAATACAAAAGTTTCTTATACTATAATTTTCATATATAATAACATTATTAGTTTTAAAATAATTAAATTAAAAACCATATTTAGTATGATGATAATAATAATAATAAATACATCGAAATTACACTCAAATTTTAGTAGGCCATGTTATTTTTAAATTTTACTATCTTTATTCTTTTATCAATATTAAATAAGTAATGAAGGTATGTTTTTTTTTTTCCATGTATCTTAAGCCAATGTTATTTGTAGTAGGTGTGTTTGGATTAATATGTTTGTGAGTAAAGAAAATTACTTTAAAACTTAATTTGAGAGAAGTAAAATTTACACACTTTAATTTAATCTAAATTTAAATTTGTAAATTTTGATTTAAACATACACTAAATCAGTAAATAAATGTATTTATTATTATTATTATCATCAT
>PYAF01000345.1:22944-40819 GCA_007407185.1 Glycine tomentella
AAATCTAATTAACGCATTTTAAATATTTTTTATATCATCATTTAATCAAAAGTTAAGATAAGTTTATTAATTATTAAAAAATAGATGCTAAACATCATCTCTGATTAAACTTTTGTTTGCTAACAATATTATTGGTTACATAACAAATTAAAAAAATAAAAGTGAAAATATTTACTTAATCTTTTAACTTTAGGTTTCAATTTAATCTTCTAACAGTAGTAGTTCATTACGTGTCATATTTGTCTATTTATATAATAGTGTTAGATCTTATTACTAATTTGTTGGAAGTTTTCTCATTTCCAACCAAAAATTGAACTTTCTTATGCATTTTTTTTATTTTGGAAAAATACCTCAATATTACCATGTAAGACACTAATGAATTGGAAAAATTACTTCAATATTACCATAGTAATCCCATTTTAATAAACTAAAATAATTTTAAATGTGAGATTCATAAAATTTTAAATACTTTTGAAGTATGCATACAAAGTATTTTTAAATTTTCATGAGTCTCACGTTTAAAATTATTTTAATTTATTAAAATGTTACTTATCAAGTTTAGTTGCCATTAAATTAGTTTTGAATTTTTTTAAGAAAAACAAACAGTACGCATTGGTATTTCTGTCAAAGTGCTTTTCGGTGGCGTGATTCCTATCCTAACGAAAGAAAACAAGAATTAAGCTGTTCCGACGAGTCCTTAAATATAAGGATTTTTTTTGCACATGACTCGTAAGAGTACAATGTATTGAACAAAACATTCTGCACTATCAAATCAAAGATTTTTCTGCCATATCAAATATTAAATTCTTGACCTTTCCCTTTCTTTCCTTTTCATCTAAAACTCCTTCCAAACCCATTAAACAATTCTAAACCGGGACTCCCTATAAAGAAATATGCATCCAAGGTTCCCTTTGGAAAACCAATATCGTAAGATGACATTTTAATGATTTTATATTACAACCCTTTGGTTTATCTACCTACAATAATGTATGTGTTTCACTAACAAACATAATCAATTTTAACCCATAAAATCATGGTGGTCTAATATGAAAAAGTAAAAAATAACTATTTTTTTTTTTACTTTACATTCAATATAAAGAATTAATTAATTATTTATCATTATAAAATTTATGTTTTAAATTTTGTTGACTATTGGTTCAACATATGATGAGAGAAGAAAAACTTTGTTACTTTTGAATCAATTGTATGTTTATGGTATTTGTTATCAAACATACCTAAGTGCATATTTAGAAATTAGGTAAAAAATTATTTTTGACACAAAAATATTTTTGTCAAAAGGATAGGATTCTTATTTTTACTTTTATTTTATCTTTATTCATTGCATTTGTATTAAAACATGTGCGACAAGAATTTTAACTATAATTAAATCAAACATGTACTAAATTAATCCAAACACACTCTAAAATTATATTAAATTTCATTTTAATCTTTAAGTAATTAATCTTGACTGGTCTCCATCTAGCCATCAGACCGAGATTCAAAAATGATTTTTAATTCGAACAACAATAATTTATTCAATTATACTGTTACTAGCATGTTTCCTTGAAAGAACAATGGCCCTTAGCAGAAGGGGTCTTCGGGACGGGTTAGGATTGATCATATTTATCTTCCAATTAGTTTCAAATTTTGACTTGAATATAGTTTAAAAATTTAACTCAATCTTAAATTTAAAGAATGTTGACAATATTTGGATATAACTAAAATTGGGTCTTAATACTACCGAATTAATTTAGCCGAAGTTTTGAGTAACCAAAACATTGAAAAACATGATTAAGAAAACTTAAAATAAAAAATGTCTTGGAGTGTAGAACACTTCCACAATGTATATGTTATTTTTAATGGAAATAGCCCACAACCAGACATACAACTTCAGTGTTCCTGAACAAATTCATGTTCGATCAAAAGCCCAAATTCATGGACCTTGATGCTTCTTATATTGCCAACCAACCACTCACTGAAAGGACGATTCAAGAACAACTTTTTGATCGCAAACACTCCTAAACGTCTGCCACACACATTCATCACATTCGAATAGTCGCGAGAAACACGAAGCAAAGTTTCTTTAGCACCTTCACACATAGTACAGTCGGGCATATCTGACATGTGGCGATTGTATCTCAGATCATTCATGGCTAAGATTCCACGAGCAACTTTCCAAATATGACATTTAAATTTAATATGTTCAGGGCCTTGCCACCTCGTCCTCTAGATAAGCTTAGAAGAGGGTTCATGCATGAACTTGAATAGATTGATCAATGAGGCTCTCAAAAGCTGATTTAGTGGAAAAACTACCATCAACCGTTCTTCTCCATTGCAAAAAGTCATCATCCATACTTCCAATAGGAGGTTTAAAGTTTCTGATATCTCCAACTACTTCGGGAGAGAGCAAAATATTGAGACGTTCAAGATCCCAAGATCTCTCACTATCAACAAAGAAGCACAAGCACACTTTGCATCCAGGCAATAAAATGTTTGTATTTATGCACAAAGGGGCTAGCTTTCCACGATTTGGAACCCAATTATACTCCCAAAATCAAGTTGATATCCCATTACCAATGCACCAAAGGCATGCATTAGATTAAGATTATTAAGATTTTAAAAGTCTATTTTAATATATAAAAAATTTGTGGATTTTAAAAATTATGTAAAAATATTATGATTTATTAGATTTTTTTATAAGATTTTTATGATAATTTGTATTTTAATGAATTTATATCATAAAAAATTAAAGGATATAAAAGGATTTTATAGATTTATAAGATTTGAAAGGATTATGTAAATTTTTAAAAACACATTTAAAATTATAAGAGTTTGTGAAAAAAAATTAATAAGAATTGAAAAGATTTGGATAAAAAAAAGTAAAATTAATATAATTTTTTTAATCTTTTAATAGATATATTGATTTTAGTTTTATGTCCTTTTATATTAACATTTTTTACAATAAGATATTCTCATTTTCTTGGATTGAACAATAGATTTAAAATTATATAATGATTTTTTAATTTTTTTAATTATTATAATTATTTTATGATAAATCTAATGTGATGCAATAATAAGCATATACTAGAAGAGAGTAATGAGAGTGAAAATTTGGTAAGAGGATTATTAAACTATGTGAATAATGAAATTAAGGGTGACAGTTACAAAAATATTAAGTTGAACCAGTGATGAACATAATGAGTATAAAGAAATCATGATTAGTTTTAACACATATAACAAATATTAATTTAATTTAGAAAACAAAGGAAAAGGAGAAGAGGGAAGAAATATATGTAATATTATTTTATTCCAAAAGAATAAGAGAAATATAAATGACATGCATATTGAAGAATATTAAAAAGAGAAGATGACATTTGATGAGAGAAAAAAGAAAGAAAAAAGTCTAACAAAATATCAAGGATTTTTATGAGATTGTTTAATAGATATTTTATACTAAAAAATATGATAAAATTCATTGAAATCTTTTTTAAATAACAATTTATCGAAAAATATATTTTATATCTTTAAATAACAAAAGACTTTTTATAAGTTATAAAAAATTCTAATCGAATATAATTGAATTTTGTTATCTTTCTTAAAAATCCTAATTGGATATAATTGAATATAATTTGATTTTGTTATAAAAAATCCTAATCGAATATAATTGGATTTTGAAATTCTAATCCAATACTACTTCCTAGAAGCAACATTCTACTAGCAGCTTCGGATTCCCTTCCAGAAATTAGTGCCTTTTCTCAAATCATCAATAATAGGCATAGGATCTTGACCACACTTATATTCATCCCTAATAACCTGTACCCAAGTATCCTTCCTCTTACGACAAAGTTGTCATCCCGCTTGGTTTGCCTGCCTAGTCTTACGAACTCAGATTTAGGCATACAAACAAAATTCCTGCACTTCCTATCAATTTCATCACACATTGCATCACATAAGTGGCCAAAGCTTGAACCACTGACTTTGCTAAAGTTAACCGTCCCACAAAAGATAGTGTCCTCTTCTTCCAATTACTCAAGCGCTGTTGCACTTTATCGAGAAGGAACTGATAGGTTTGTTTTGAAATGTGTTCATGGTGTAAAGAAATACCAAGGTATTTTCCCTAGTTCGAAGTCTTTTCGAAACCAAGCTCCTAGGAGATTTGACCACTCACTCTCCAATTCACATTATTTGATAACAAAACACAAGTCTTCTCCTTACTAACTCCTTGACCACCCAAGCTAGCAAAACAGATAGATATTAAGGACCTAGTTAATAACCTCAACTTGAAAAGCAATAAATCATCTACAAATGCCAAATAAGAAAGACTAGGACCTCCTCTCGAGATTTTAATGGGCTTCCAATGCTTCTAATCCACTGCAACATTATTAATAAGGTGGAAATGACGTGCAAGACAAAGAACGAATATATAGGGGGAGATAGGATCCCCTGCATAACAGCCCTAGAAGGCTAGAAAGGGTCTAGGGCTTCACCATTCCATAACATGCGCAAGGTTAGTGAAGATATAAAGTGCCACACCATGTTAACAAAATGGAAGCGAAATCCAATATCCCCGAGAGTTTCTCGAATAAAATCTCAGTTGAGCCTATTGTAGGCTTTCTCAAGGTATACCTTGATCACCATCCATCCATTTCCACCTTTTTTATCCTTCATTGAGTGGATAACCTCTTGGACGATAATTATATTGTCATTGCTACTGCGATTTGGTATAAAACTGCTTTAGCAGGGACTGATAAGCTTTTGCATAATCGTTCGTAACCTTGTAGACAGAATCTTTGTAATCGTCTTGTATGAGTTGGAGCAACTAATGGTCGTATATATCGCTTACAAAGAAAAGTTAAATTGAAAATTGTCAGGTAACATAATTTTTAGGTTACAAAAATTAACAGCATATTTTTAATTTATTATTGATTATAATTTATAATTTTTTTATTGAAACTCATTAAATAATGGATGAGACTAGTGTAAATTTATGATATTTAATAAATTTTAGTTAATAATATAGAGTAATTAAAATGTTATGTAATGTGTTTATGGTTAATATTTCTCTTTTAAGTTATATAAAAAAATAAGAATAAATTTAAGGCTTAAATACGAATTCAGTTAATAAGCTTTTTTTATATTTTGGTTCGTAAGTATTTTCTTCATTAGTTCATGTAAGTTTGTATTTTTCTAAATTTAGTCCCTAAAGCATTAACTTACAAAGATTAAAATTGTAAAATTGAAATCCTAAAATAACTAAAATTAAAAAAATATAAACTTACATAGACTTAGAAAAAAATTATAAGGGCTAAATTTAACAAAATGCGAATTTGTAAAGACTAAATTTATATTTAAGTGTAAAATTAATTGCAAATTATGTGAATAACAACACAACTAACACAAACAACATAAAGATATAACTCAATAATATATATGTGGATTAGATGGAATAAGTCAAGTGTCCACTAACATTGTTTGAAATGAAGGTGGCATGGCTCATTTAATCCATGTTTATTTCAAATGACATTAGGCAACTTAACAAAGACCAAATGGATAAAAATAATTCTAATCATAAGAATCAAAATGATATTTTAAAATACAGGAATTAAAAGGAAAAGTTATTTTTTTATGAATGAATGAGAAAGTTGTTGCAACTATAGAGATCAAATAGGTAATTAATTCTTTTAAAAAAATCACTAATATATGATCCGAAAATAATTAAATATTAAAAATAGTAGTAATAGATTATTTTTTTTAAAATATTACCCTGAAATTAATTAAAACTTAAATAAGTTAAAAAATTATTTTTGATGTGTTGTCACGAATAAAAAGCGTTTAATTCCTTAAATAAGTAGTTTTAAATTTAATTTCAAAATTATGTATATGTAAGAAATAAAAATCCAATTTAAAATTCTCAATTTTGACTTTGTTTTAAAAAGCGAAACTGTAAAACTTCCATCAAGGGGGGGGGGAAAGGCAGACATCTTTCACTAAAAACAAATTTTTAAAATTTAATTTTTGTCCTTATTTTGATTCTCTCGAGCCAAACAGTAAACTATGGCACTGTTTTGTGTGAAGCTAAAAGGTAAAGGTCTTCATATGAGTACATATAAAAGGTAAATGACTTTTGAGTTGAATATATAGTACATCGTTCCTAAATTTATTTTATTTCTGGCCATTCTCGTGTCGCGTGCCCTACTACTAGCAATATAGTAGTAATATTTTGTTACTATAATTCCGTTTCAAGAAGTTATAATCATTATTCAAAGATTATAAATATAATGAAATTGTAATGTAATATTAATATAACCTTATAATATATGCAAATTTTTATTCAGTCAGCTTTTTAACCATTTTTCTGTCAATATTTTAAGATATGCTTAAGAAGGTTACCTTAAAGGCATAAAGTGACACACTACGTTATTACTCACCGGCTCAGTAGAATAATGTGTCTCTGACAATGTCAGTGATAGTAAGAGAAAGTTGCAGCACGTGAGAGACAGACACTCGAAAAAGGCCAGATTTCTGCTCAGAGTAATGTCACCATTGAATAATTGAGAACAGTAATATGTCGTACACATTTTGGATTACCCAAATAAAATTCTTTAACAGTTTGTGAAAGTTTTTTTCTTTTTTCCTTTTTGATATTTAACTCAAACTGTATTTGCGTGGAATTGAGCATATATCCATTCATATTAAAAAAAAGGAGCAGAATCATCATACCGATATATATTTAAAAAAACATATAACTGAACAAAAAATAAAAACTACATCGATTCATATATATATGAGTATTTATATGTAACGATGTAACATTTTTCATTAATATATAATTTAAAGTCCAATTGTAAAAAGCGATATTATACAATATCTAAATTCAAGGGTGGGCCAAGGGATATATTTACAATTTTTTATGTATGAATTCCCCAACAATTGTCTATATAACATTGTTCGGATCCCATAATCTAGACTAGGGGTGAAAACAGGTTAAGACAGGTCAGGCTTGATTAGGCCTGGTTTTGGTCTTATTTAAAAATATCAAGTCTGGCTTAGTCTATTTATCTGTTATAGGCTTCTTTTTTTAGACTTGGCTTGGTCTATTTAAAAGTCTGGCTTGGCATACGAGCCTATTAAAAAACCTATTTTATAAGAAATATTATATATTAGTGAAACTTTGAGAATTCGCATAATATTTTTTTAAAATTTAATATAAAGAAAGACACATATTGACATACTTCTATTTTAATTTGTACGTGAAAAAATTAAAATTGATTAGAGCAATCTAATATGAGATTAGGTATCTTATCTTATTTTATTTCTTTTTTTAAAATATTGATTTATATTTTTTTAGTTTTAATATATATATATATATAGATAGATAGATAGATAGATATTAAAATTAAAAAGATATAAATCAATCTTTTAAAAAAAGAAATAAAATAAGATAAGATAAAATCTAAATAGCCTATCTTACTTAAAAGATAAAAAATAAAATAGGAAAATTTGAAATCTTTGTAATAGGTTTGTAAAAAAGTCAATATATATATAGGCCAGCCTGATAGGCCTAACAGACTTTTTTTAAAGCTTAAGCCCGGCCTTTTTATTTAAATAGGCTTTTCAAAAAGTCTAAACCTGACCTTTATAATAAACAAATCAGGCCAAAGGTCCCTGATAGGCGATCTGGCCTATTTCCATCCCTAATCCAGACACCAATACTCCAATATTACATACATGATACAAAATCTAATTTCAAGATTATGTTCTAGTGAAATGGCTCACATGTCACGACATGGATTCTCTCTCTCTCTCATATATATATATATATATATATATATATATATAACTTTTATTTTATAAAAAGTAGTTGATAATCATTTTCAATGGAATTATTATGATTGTCAATTTTTTTTCAAATATTTAATATTTAATGTAATTATATATTTAAGATTTAAACTTAAAATTATTAGTTAAGAAGGAACAAATTCAAGACAGTTAATTCATGCGTTCAATAATTAATCATGAGAAAATTTAATGTTTAATAATCATGTTTCTTGTAACATCCCGGACGCTGACGAGGGCTGGGAGTGATCGTCGGTGCAATGAGGCACGGACAAAGAGCGACTCCCGACAGGCTTCCAGCGGGAGGGGTACATGAATGAATCGAATACATACCCGAACGAGAGGGATCCAAAGGCTGTGCAGGTATGGGACTGTACAGTTGAGGATAACTTAAAGATTTAATAGGTACTACCTATACCAACAAGGTGCATCTACTTTTCGGTAGTCCATAACATAAGAATTCCACAGTTAAGCGTGTTTGACTTGGAGCAATCTTGGGATGGGTGACCTCCTGAGAAGTTTCTCAGGAAGTGTGTGAGTGAGGACAAAACACACTGAAAAGTCTTGTGTTGGTATGTAGGGACAGTCGTTGATCCTGCAAGTGGCCGGGCGTTACATTTCTCACTCTCATAAAAAGCTCTTTGTGCTCAATAAGTCTGGTAGAAATATACTCTATCTCTCCTTAAATATAAGAGATTGTTTTTAAAATTTTCTTATCCTTTTTATATAAAACTCTTTTCTAACTTTTTCTTACATTAATTTTTTTTTTTTTACCAAAGTATTGTTAATTATTATAGTCCATAGATAATAAATGAGTTTAATGCATATGCACTTATAATATAACCCTTTTTTTCATAATACATATTGTAAATTGTCTCTCTTGCTCTTTTTTATGGTAATTGGTTATTGAAAAAATTATTTTTAAAAATAAAACATTCACTATTATTTTCTCTGGACTGAAAATTAGTTAACATGATTTAATGTTAATAATTTTAATAAAAACTTTATTTATTTTCTAAAATATCCTAAATCAATCATCAATAACATAGCTCAACCATCCATTATCATAATAAGACATCAAAATATATTATAAATCACATCTAAGCATCAACTATCACAATCTTCAATCATGAGACACTGACTCAATTTTTATGGAGTTTCAACATCATATGAGTGATTCTACATAGGTTTCATCTCTTAATATAATATCACTCTATGATCATTCATGAGTCTTTTGGGTTAAACATATAAGAGAAGTGTGATTTTATCAAAAATAGATAAATGTGAGTATTAACTTTGTCCTGTAAGTTTGTAAAATCTTATATCTATATAAATTCACTCATTTATGTATTCTATAGAATCATTCTCGCTAGTTATCAGGTCATTACGAAAATCCTCGATATTAAATTGAGAGTCAATCGAGCATTTTCAACTTATGTGCCTACTAATATTGAGTAAAATTTATTCTATTGATACTACATTTCTCTCCAATTATCCGTTGGTAGTCAAGTTGTAAATGTTTAAGAATTTTTATGTGAAATGAGATATCTAAAACAATAAAATTAACCAATAAATTATAATACAATTATTACTAAATATACTTTTACTGGACCCTCCTTATAATCCCTCTAGTTATCAAATTAACCTATTAGATATTTCTGTCTCCCACACACACACCCTCAGGATATCAAATTGAACCCACACACACATTTTCAACACACACACATGCTTGTTGCAAATAAAAAATCCATTGCTGGATTCACTTAATAAGCCCCCCGACACCTAGTCGACATTGCTGACCTTAAGACAAAATTGTTTTTGACCCACATGCCCTTCCTCTGTTCCTCATAACTGATTTTGATGGATCATGCATGAACCATTTCATGACTGAGATTTTGTCATTTCATCTCATTGATAAAAGTAGCTTTAATATTATCACACATAATAATAAAAAAAAAATCATCACACGTATGATATATGTGTCTGTAAAAGTTAATCAATACTTATGATCTATCTTAGAGGCTAAATTGAAAATCATCTTTCAATTATGTAACTTTGCTATAGTTTACACAGTTTATACGTGACTTAATAATTCAATAATCATTGTTGATTCCCCACACCTAAAAAGAATCGCTTATAGCATGACAATGGGAAAAGTCCAACCATTATATTGCTGTGATTAAAATTAAAAATATTTAATTGTGTGCTTGCAAATTCCAATTTTGGGGTTCAACACCCGAGGGGACAGTGATTCCATTTACTCCCTTCTCCCTCGCTCCTCGCCGGTTATCTTGTTAAAATGGTGGAGCCTCCTTTGCCTGTAGCATCGTGTAGTACCAAATAAGAGAGAAAGTTCCCGATAGATTGATGAGATATATGTTTTGTCTTTGCTTTTAAAGCTAACTTGCTTGCAGCATGTTTTTGGACTTAGCTAAGAGCATTTTCACTTTTTCTACTTACTCTTTCGTCTTTTTCCTATCAAATGCAAATAATTCTTTACCAATTCCTTCTTGTTTCTTGAATTTCTTCCATGTGCCGTGTTCTTTTGAGAGAATTCAATAAATAAAAAAGGAGTTTAATGAATATCTGTTAAGAGGTTCATGGGTGAAGAAGTATGAAAAGTTGCTATAGTAACCAAAATATTTTTGAAATGACATATATACCCCTAATGAAAATTAAAATTAAAATATTTTTTTAATAACTGTTAATTAATATTAACTTAAAAAAATTAAGATAAACAAATATTAAAATATTTTTAATACTTTTGATCAATCTTTCCTTTCGGGTGCTCTTATCCTTCCCTGCTCTTTAAGTAGGGGTGGATATGGATTGATCTTTAAGAATCCAATTCATATCTATTTAAATGAATTGAATTTTAAATCTATATTCATATTTCTTTTAAAAATAATTTCGATTCAAGATCCAATCCATTTAAATTGATATAAATTTGGTAATATCCAATTTATATCCACTTAAATGTTATAAGGATTTTTTTACAAATTTTAGTTATTAAATACTAAAAAGTGAAAACTTAGTACCTATCCATTTAAGAGTTATTTTCAACCGACTTTGATCAAGACTATTTTCGATCAATCTTGGTTAGTGTATTTTTGGCCTATCTCAACTAGGACAATTTCGACAGATATCGGTCAAGACATTTTTAGATCGACATCAACCAAGACCATTTTTTGGTTAACATCAGTCAATACAATTTCGGTCGACATTGGACAAGGATATTTTTGGTCAATCTTAGGTAGGGTTACTTTTTGGTTGAGGTCGGCTAGGGTTTTTAGTCAATGTTGGTCGGTGATATTTTTTGGTCGACTTTGACTAGGAGTTTTTCGATCAACATCGATCATGACTAGTTTTTGGCCTATGTTGGTCAGGGTTTTTGTGGCTAACATCGATAAGGTTTTTTTTTTTTGTCGATGTCGGTCGCTGATATTTTTTTGCCAACATTCGTCAGGACTATTTTTTGGTCGACCTTAGCTAGATTTTTTTTGCTGATGCTGGTTGAAGCTATATTTTTTGTTTGCAACAACTAGGATTTGTTGGCCAACATTAACCATGACTATTTCTTTTGGTTGCGTTAGCTAGATATTTTTTTGTTAACATCAACTAGGATTTTTTCGATCGACGTCAATTGGGGGAATATTTTGGCCGTCGTCGATCGATGATGTTTTCAGCCGATGTTGGCCAAAAAATAGTATTGTCTGATGTCGACCAAAAAAACCCTAGTCGATGTCGAGCGAAAAACCTACCTGACATTGATAAAAAAATAATCTCGACAGACATCGACAAAAAAACCTAGCTGACATCGACCAAAAAATAGTCTCGACTGATGTCGACAAAAAAACTTTGGATGTCATTGACCAAAAATAGTCTCATTCAATGTTGGCTAAAAAACCCTTACATACATTAATCGAAAAATAGGTTCAACCGATGAAGGCTTAAGATCATTATTAGTTGATGTCAACCAAAATTAATCTAGACGATATCGATCAAAAAATTGCTCTTAACAAAGTTGGCCAAAAAAATCTAACTGTCATTGTCCAAAAAATTGTATTGGATTTAAAAATCCAAACAAATATCCAATCCATATCCAATTAATTGGATTGAATTTAAAATCCAAAAATTAGATTTAATATGAAACTAATCCATTTAAAGAAATTTAAAGTGGATTAAATTGAATTGAATATGAATTATTTTATGAATATAAATTTTTTTGCACAGAGACATATCCTTACGTCCTCATAACAATAAATGCCGACTTGCGATAACAAAACTAGCTACGCTGTTGTTTGGTTAGCCATCAGAAAATTCCAATGGAGACACGATTATTGCAATGTCTTGGAAAAAGAAAAGCTCTTATCTTTTTCATCTCTCTCTTGAAGGTTCAAGGGGGGTGAACAGTGGAGTCTCAATTTTTGCAAGCGGAATGGAAGAGCTTTCATCTTTCTTGTCTCTTTCTTGAAGCTTCAATTCCGTTCTCCCTTTACATATGTCAGATGCGTCGGCCTCTAGGGCTTGCAGTAGAACAACGACACTTAGGTTTTGAAGCTTGGAATCACATGTGTTTGGTGTTTGATTTTGAGAGAGCAAAATTGAATAAATTTGGTGGTGTGGATGATGTTGTATTTGTTGGTGTTGGTTTTGCAGTGGGAAACATGTTTACTATCGGTTGTGTTTATGAAAGACGACAATGGTGCGTCGGAGCTCTGATTGGTAACGATGATGAAGGGAGCAATGGTGTTACTAGGGATTTAGGTTTAAGGCTAATTACTGTGATCCTAATAAAGCGTATTTCAGACATTTGTTGTAATATTTATTTAATTAAATAATTAAAATACATAATAAAAAAAATTAAGGTATCAATTCTCAACCATTTATTTTTTTAAAATATATCTAACGAGTCTATAATAATGGAGCATTTGTGAACCATTTGAAAAATTTGAAAAATCAACGTGGTTCACCCATGGACCATTTGACATAGGGGTGCATGTTAGAAAACATCATATTATCAATGTAAAAGATTTTGAAAACCGCCAGTTGATTAGAAAATATGATTGATATGAGTTTTAAGATAATTATTAAGAAAGTTAATAAATATATCATATATGATAATTTATAATTGAATGATAATATAAAATAAAATTTTCACTATTAGTGCATATTAATTTATTTCCTCAAAAAAAGTTAATCACTAAAAGTAAATGTTGGAGTTCTAGTGTAAAGGTGAAGTAGTGGGTAGAAATGGACAAATTAAATAACATGTATGTGAGAAAGACCCATAAACCTAATGCCTTAAGGTTTTAGGTTGAAGTATGTGTCAAGCTCACTTGTGTGGTGTATTCATGGTTCATTGGTGAAGATTTCCTGATGTTTTAACCCCTCTTGGATTCCTTACACGTGGTACCAAAGCTGATTATTCGTCAACTTAATCACTGACTTTGATGAATATATGAGGCATAAGGGAATTGGTGGTGTGGATTCATGCATGGGATTCATGTATGGAGATCTCTTGTATTGAAAGTCTTCTTAACAATATGGAGGTCAGGCGATGTATCTCGTTGATGCAAGCTAACGACAATATAAGTATCTAGAGCTTGTTGTTGGCCATGGCTAAGCTTTAAGAGCTATTATTGAATACTCGTGTATTAAAAATGCTTTCATTTGAGGGGGAACTATCATGTGGAAGAGACTTACACGTGAGAAAAAATTGTTGGAGTTCAAGTATGAATGAGAAGTCCCACATAGGATAGAACTAGGAAAGTTAACTAACAAATAAGTGAGAAAAACTCACAAGCATAATGCCTTAAGGTTTTGGGTTGAATCATAATGTTAATTTCACTTGTGTGATGTGTTTGTGATCTTTTTCATTTTTTAATTGGTCCTTTTATTCCTAACAATTACAATATTTTTTTTGAATCGATTTTGAAATTGTTAATGACCCAATGATTATATATGCACACTCAATAAATATCCAACATATCATGAACCTTAGACAAATTGAGGTTCAACTTGCCACTTGGAAGTCTATTGTTCTAACTTTATGACATTTTAGAATTTAAATTTAAATCTAACTCAATCCTAAAAATTAATTTATGGAGATGAGATTGGTCCTTATTTACACACACATATATATATATATATATATATATATATATATATATTTGTCATATATCATTAGTTAATGAAGAATTTTCAATACACTTCTCTCACTTTGAGGATTGTGCATCTAAAGTGTGAAATTCGTAAGACCAGATATTTGTTGGTGGTTTAATAACAATTAGATAGTCCCCAAAACAACCAATATGATGTGTTTTAATACTATTTTAAAATTTAAATTTGAGTTTAACTCAATTTTTCATATATATATATATATTAATTTTTTTCATAGATTTTCAGCAAGGTGAAAATGTCACCCATTTTAACTAAAGCGTCATTCTTGCTACTACTTCAAGAACTACTCCATGTGTATTTGCAGAAGCATGTACGAGGGCCATTAGTGGGAGGCTAACAGCTTGGCTAACTCAGTCTCACCCAATTCATATCACTTGGCACTTTTAAATAACGAAATCCTCCATTTTTATACTATTGTTTTTCTATACTAAAACATCCCTTAACTTAAACGTAATAATGTCTCTGTAGGAAACCACCATCATTGCAACTTCCATTCTGGACAATATGGATTACAACCTCAAAAGATCGACTTCAATACTCCATAATTGACTTCCGCATGCATTCAAGACGATCTTAAAATAAATAAAACCCATGTACTGTGTCGGTTGTGGGTTTAGCCGGTAGTACATTGATCCAAATACATTTGTCCTTCAGTGAATGCAATGAAGTCTTATATTCCTACGTCAATTCTATGAATTAAATTAACTTTAGTTTGACAAATGTTATTTAATATATAAGACTCTGTTTTCTTATATCTAAGATTATTGAAATGTTTAATATTGATTAACTATGTTGAAAAACTACTCAATAAGCTAGTGAATATTAGGTGATTTTTTTGGCATTTGTTTCCAGCACTTTCACTATTGCATTATGAACCTTCCATTGCATTTTGAAAAGTCTATTCATTCAGTGTGAGTGCAGGATATAACAGTGGGCGTGCAGGATGCGAAATTGCCAATTTTTTTAGCTGAGCGATTATAAATTCGAAGTATATAAGCTGAGTTGGGCCAATATTTGGGCCTATAGTTTTTCTGGTTATTCGTGTTGCTTTGTACACGCCAAACAAAAAACAAGAAAGTCGTAATTTTTTTAATAAATAAGAAAAATAGAAAAACCATGGGCTGTCTGTGTGTGTCTCCAACGTTGTCGGTTCGGTTTCATACAAATAACCCAAACCCGGGTTCGGGCCCATTTTTACGGGAATCTTACACTTAGAATTCTAGCACCTAGGCCGAATATTTTGCCTTTCGCACATTCTACAATTCGCTACGCATTTCATTCCATTCCGTTCCATTTTGTGTGTGGTGCTACGAATGAGGAAGGAGAAGAAGCGGTGCTAGAATAGATAGATACATAGATAGAGAAGAGACATCATCGAACATCTCGAAAGAGAGGGAAAATGGGTAGTTACGAGGCGGTGACGGAGAAGCCGGCGGCGAAGTGGGTGGTGACGTGCATGGTGGGAGGGGTGATCGTGGGGGTGTCACTGCTGGGTGCATACTCGAGCCAGCTCTGGAAGAGCCGAAGACGCAACAATAAGCCCGTTCGCGTCTACATGGATGGCTGCTTCGACATGATGCATTATGGCCATTGCAATGCCCTGCGCCAAGCTCGTGCCCTCGGCGACCAGTTGATTGTTGGGGTTGTTAGTGATGCAGAGATCATTGCCAATAAGGGCCCCCCCGTTACCCCTCTTCGCGAAAGGTTTCATCTTTGTTCTCATTTTTTGTAATTCAATTATTGGGGTGGTGGTGGTGGTGGCTGTGATCTTTAAGGTAGCAATTTTGGAACTATTTTTTATGCCCTTTTGTTTGTTTATTTAGTTTTTGGATCCGGGTTGTTTAAAGTTAGGAGTTTGCCTTAGAGGGTAAAGTAAGTGATCTTAGTGGTTGATGAAACAGTTAATGTTACGTCCACATGGATAACGAATTATAGATGTGTTAAAATCGAGGTTATAACAATTCATAGATGTGTTACAATCAAGGTTTTAAATTGTGGCTGCGGTTTTCTCATGTTTTTCTTAAATTGCGGGAAGTTGCAGCCAAATGCGGCCACAAACACTTAAAAAACCTCAACTTTGCTGCCAAAATCACGGCCATGGACCATTTTTTAAAACCTTGGTTAAATATAAACAGTTGATTTTCTTATCGACGCATGATATTACTTACTTTACTCTTACCCCGCTTTAGAGGAGTTGAATATTTAATTTTGATGTGATATTTAATTGTTTGTTTTGATGTGGGGGATTTGGTGTGCTGGTTTGGATTTTGAGATGATGTATTTGTGTTAGGTTGATAATGGTGAATGCGGTGAAGTGGGTGGATGAGGTTATTCCTGAAGCTCCCTATGCGATAACCGAGGAGTTCATGAAGAAGCTTTTTGATGAGTACAAGATAGATTATATTATTCACGGGGATGATCCTTGTGTTCTTCCGGATGGAACTGATGCGTATGCTCATGCTAAGAAGGCTGGTCGATATAAGCAGATAAAGCGCACTGAAGGGGTTTCCAGCACTGATATAGTTGGTTAGATTTATATTCCTGTGCTTGCTTTCTTTGGTTGTGGTGCAATTTGGCATGCTGTTTGACTCTAGCTCCTTTCTTCCTTCCATTTTGGTTATTTTTGTGAAGCTTAATTTGGAATTTTGGTGAATGGGTGACTCTTTGTGATTTCAAATTGGTAATTTTTTTTGGTTATGTAACAATTTTTCTTCCCACCAGTTGACTAAATTTTTTGAAAGACCTTTCAAACCTTACTCTTTCTTTAGACTACTCTCCTTATTCGTTATTGTTCTGTGGACTGTGGTTCTGTCCACCTAAGCTTGATGACTAACCTCTGGGGCATTCTCACTGAACTAGCAACAGTTCTTACTGATTGTTCCATTCTAGATGTCTCTTTGTGTGGTTTGTTTGATGTTTACTTTATGCAAGCATAGATTTGGACTGTAGCTTGTGTTTATGTTTTCCCTTTGAGATTATAGGGTTGCCCTCATAGTACTTATAAAATATATAATTAATGTGATATAATCATTTTTTTTTTCCAGGTCGCATGCTTCTCTGTGTGAGAGAAAGGTCTATTATTGAAAAAAATCATAATCATTCTTCTTTACAAAGACAATTCAGCAATGGCCATAGTCCAAAGTTTGAAGCTGGTGCATCTGCTGCAACTG
Source organism: Glycine tomentella (assembly GCA_007407185.1). Lineage (NCBI taxonomy): Eukaryota > Viridiplantae > Streptophyta > Magnoliopsida > Fabales > Fabaceae > Glycine > Glycine tomentella. The sequence continues at coordinate 40,134 of PYAF01000345.1, forward strand.
CAAGTGGAACTCGTATATCTCATTTTCTGCCTACATCTCGTAGAATTGTTCAGTTCTCAAATGGGAGGGTATGTTCATGTAAAATCTTCATTCTGATTTCTAACTGCTCATAACCTTGTTATCAATTTCCTTACCCCCCTCTATATTATTTCTGCATCCTTTAGTCTTTGTGATGCTTGAATCATGTATTTCACTTCACATCATGATGTTGGTCTATAGGGATGAGTCTTCGAGCATTTATCATTGACTAGTGCATTATTGTTTGCTTATTTCCTTCTCAACTGGATCACTTTTAAGGATTTAATTTGGCATGTGTATTAGACTTGTTTTAGTTGTTTATACCTTATAGGGACTTGCGGTCTGGAAGAAGCCAATGATAGCTTTTTACTAGAAAATCAACTGACAGGGAAACCTAGGGCCTAGGAATTATAAAAAAATTAAACCTTGTTGCTAAATGGATTTGGTGTTGTTCACTTCCCAATTTGCAGTTGTTTGGTGTATATGGTTGGAGAGAAATGCTCGAATTTCAAGTAGTCAAGTGTTGCCTTTGGAGTTCATTCGGGATCAAGTCGATCACTTAGCTTCCTTGTGGTGTTCTGCTATTTTTTTTCTTTTTTTTGGGTGTGTGGGGGCGAGGTAGGGGGGTTGTCTTTGGTAAATCTTAAGAGAGATTGACATGCTATGTT